>CM038142.1:552519778-552919594 GCA_021437245.1 Aegilops speltoides
GGCGCGCCGCCGTCATCGCCTCCTCACCGGAGCCGGCAAACCTTGTTGTAGTAGACAGTCGGGAAGTCGTCGTGCTAAGGCCCCATAGGACCAGCGCACCAGAGTAGCAACCATCGCCGATGAAGAAAGCCGTAGATGAGAAGGATCAAACCTGTAACCACCTAATCGAAGACGAACGAAGACTGGATCCAAACCAAGACGTTAACTCTAACAAGAACGAGAACGGGGTTCCTCCCGCCGGCGGGGGGCCGAGATCCTCCGCACCTCCATAGCCTAGAGGCCATCGGAGATGGGGCGGACCGGCGGCGGCGCCGACGGGAGGAGAAGGGCTTTTTCTTGTGGAGGAGGAAAGAGATCTGACGAATCAATCTCAACTTCCTCAAAATAATAACAGCCATGTGATTCTCTCAAATGTGGTGAGGGTGTTGCTGGAGAAAGGTGAATTAATCAGGGCCGGAGGTTATCTTTCTAAAATTTATTAAAAGAATTTAGTACTTCAAGCTTCAACCGTTGAGCTGCAATTGATGATCTTCCAGAACAGGATCCCCACGGTCAAAGAGTGGTGGTTGGCAGTGGTCCTTAGGCGTGGCCACAAGAGGATGGCGATTTCATCACTCATCATGCTTGTTACTTGGTAAGTGTGGAAAGAGAGAAACGCGATGGTGTTTCAGCATGTATGTAGGTTGCCAAACGTGTTGGTCGAGGCTATTAAAGCGGAGGCGAGGCTCTGGATTATCGGAGGGGCGAAGCATTTGGGTTCTTTGATGCCGCGAGAGTAGGCTTATGTTTTCTTTCCATTTGTGTGAGGTGTAATGGCCCTCTGCGGACTTTGTTATTCCCCTTCTTTTTAATGAGATGAGGTAAAGCTTTTGCCTATGTTTCAAAAGAAATTGATCTTCCAGAACCAACTCCGAGCAATAATCTTCCAGAAGAATCCTAAGTGGACATACTGGTTCGGGGCGCACTGTGAACGTTTTTCTGGAGCAGGGCAATGTGAATTCGGATTGGGGAAGCTTTTCATCATCATGTTTGTCGCAACACACTTATTTACAGTTAATATGTAAATATTAATTAATTCTAGACAAGATTCAATGAGCATAAATAAATTTGATTTTACAAAACATATCATTTCTTTTCATAGATTGTTACTCATGTTTTTTTAGGGGTAAAAGCCTTTTATTACTCAAAATCCACAGAGGATGGGATACAAGTTTGGTCATGTGGCTGGCCAAGCCACACATGACGCCCTGGGAGTAAAGACAAAGCGTATTTAGCTAACTTGTGGGCTTCAACATTCGCCTCACGACCTTCAAAAATAAATTTACTAGTGGGTGGAACTCTGTTTCTAATTTCTTTGATTGATTACAGCACCGTATTGTCCTTGGCTTCCCTTGGCTAGATCTTCAATGACTTGCTTGCAATCGGATGCCACGATGTAGTTATATTGGTTGAGATCTTCTGCCAAAGCCAAGGCTTCGCGACACCCTATTGCTTCCAAAGTTGATGGATCCCAAACTCCTGCAATGACAAGCGCTGAACTGCCCAAGTAAAGACCCTGGCTATCTCTGCATATAGCAACGGCTGAGCCTCCTCTCTGCGCCCGAGTGCCCGCATCTACATGGATCTTTGCATAGTTTGTCGGGGTGCCCTCGGTCGCGCTGCCCTTGTATTCCCAGTCGTGAGGCGACCTTGTTTCTTGGGCTTTTTAAGCACATCAAGATCTTTAATATACCTAGTTATGAAGGCCGATATCGCATGTGGAGTCTGGAATATTCCTTCATGTATGGCTTTCCTCCTAGATGTCCAAACAGCCCACAGCGTCACTGCCACAAGGGTGAACTGCTCGTGCGAGAGGGACCCCAACAAGTTGAAGAGCCAACTCTTGGCTCGGTTCTCATGTGTAGCAACAATAGCACTGCCTAGCTCCTCGTCCACGAGCGCCCAAGTACATCTTGAAACGGTGCACTCGAGCAGGGAGTATCGCCAGGAGTCCGGAGCGCCACATAATCCACATGTGCTCGTCGTCGACATGTCCCGGTTCGCCCTCACATCTTCGGTCGGCAGCGACTGTTTCTAGAGTCGCCATAAAAACATTCGAACCTTCGAAGGCACCTCTGTCTTCCAAAGAGACTTCCAGGAGCTGGAATCTGCATGCGAATATGAGGATCCCGAGGCACTATTCAACCAAGCTTCTCTTCTCTGCATCGTCGCCACTAGCATATTGTATGCTGACCGTACCGTAAACTGGCCCGAACGCTCATGAGCCCAACACCAGAAGTCGTGCATAGGTGTTGTGGGCAGCGGTATGCTAAGGATTAACTTAGCGTCAAAAGCAAGGAATGTAGAATTGATCAATGTCCTGTTCCACGTTGCATTTGTGTGATCTATCAGTTCCGAAACTGTGACTGGTGGTGCAGCTACGAGGCATCCATATGGTCTCATCATCTCTGGGCGGGGGAGCCAGTATTTTGTCCAAATATCCGTGTTTTCTCCATTGCCAATGCGCTTAATTAAACCCAGCTTTAAGATATCTCGTCCCTTCACTAGGGCTCTCCAAACCTGACTAGGGTGACTCCCAAGTGAAGCTTCAAGTATGCTGGAATTTGGGAAATAAATACTTTTCAGTATACGCGCACTGAGTGAGGAGGGGTCCTGCAACATCCGCCAAACTTGACGAGCTAGCATAGCAAGATTAAAAAGCTCGAAATCCTTGAAGCCAAGACCTCCCATGCTTTTTGGTTGAGTCATAGCCTGCCAGGAGACCCAGTGTGATTGTTACTCATGTGAATTATACATACACTACACTACGAAAAAGTTATTTGTAGAGTGTCGGGCTCTTTGCCGAGTGATTTTATTTTGCACAAAAGAATAAAAAATGTAAAAAAAGAAATATTTGCATGAGGTATGTAAAGAAAAACAGTATCAAAAAATTGCCATCATATACAAAACATTTTAGCCCCTGATCTAAATTATGAAAATGTCATGCTACTTTATAAAACTGCCATTACTCTAATTTATAAATTTACAATAAGGTATGATAAAAATAAAGAAGGTCGTGTGATCTAGGAAAAATATAATTGACATCCTAAACTTTAAAATTGCCATCCCGTAGATGAAAAATGTATTATTTGGACAATAACAACTTAGAAAAATGCCATCTCTTATTAATAAAATGCCACCTCTTAATATTAAGAATGTCATCACTTAATAATAAAAAAATGACATCTCTTAAATATAAAAATGTAATATCCTAATAAAATGCCATCTCTTAATAATAAAAAGTTCTATCTTGTAATAATAAAAATGCCATCTCTTAATAATAATAATGCCATCTCTTAATAATAAATAAAGCCATGTACAGTAATAAATTTGACTTGTGAAAAAATGTTTAAATTGCCATGTGACATATTTCAAAAATTTATAAACTGCCATGTTGGTTTTTTCTAGAAAAAATTGCCATGTACCTAAGCCAAAAAAAATCCATCATGGTAAAAAAAGAGAAGGCAAAAAAAGGAGGGCTTGGGATTCGAACCCAAGTCTTCCATGTGCAAGCTCACGCCGCTAACGAGTGTAGTGCGCATGGCAATTGTGAAAAATAAAATGTCCGTAAATAATATGATGGCTTTCCAGTATACACGCAAATTAATTACTCCCTCCGTTCACAAATATAAGATGTTTTGGATTTTGTTTGCTATGGACTACATAAAGACTGAAATGAGTGAACAAACACACTAAAATTTGTCGTATCTATATATACATCTGATTCTAGAAAAGGTTAGAACATCTTATAGTATTTTGGAAACGGAAGAGTAGCATATATGGAATGCTAGCTACCTTCCTCCCTCACTCCAAATAAGGCAGGCAGTGAGGAATCCAGGGCTAGCCTCACACACAACCATAGATGGATGGACATGCATGCCTGCTGCCATTGCCATGGAATGGATGCAGCACAACGCGGCTGGCAAGTCCATTCTATATAGATGGACCCCACACACACACACGCACGCACGCGGTTTTATTTATTAATTTCTCTGCTTAATTAGCAGTGCGTATATATGGTATATCTCCTGGCTAGCTAAGCTAGCGTGTTCATATGCATAAATGTGCATAAATAAACAGATATAGGTTCAACCAAGCATACACAACAGAAAGAGATGGATGGATACCATGCAACATAGTACGTACAAACTCAGTTTAGTTTGCTTTTCTTCTGTTTTGTGTTGGTAGTATATGAATGCGAAACACACTTGACCATACTTGTTTGTTTCTTCACCAATCAATATACATACTTACAAAGACAGTGGTTCGCTCGATCGGCTAGCCTACCTTGTACGTATATGCGGTATAATTTGTACTGGCCTGTATGCATGTCTTCACTCTTGTGGCTGGCGCGGCTGCACCACCGCATGCGCCTACCCACCCCGCAGTGTATTAGTACAGATAGCAAGCACTAATGCTAGTACTAATCTTGCCCTCAACTGTGCCAGTTAGTGCTTTCTGGCTGTCACCAGGCCAATGCCAATGCCATGCCAAAGTTTATAACCTTCCCCTTTGGGTCGTTCTAATCTAACCTGGCCCCCAATTGCATGCAATCTATATAATTAGCCTCCACCAATCTATCTATATATGCACATGCACCTACCAAGATCAGTTTAGGAAAATTCTATATATAATCCAAGCTTTTGAAATAATTAGGAGCAGAAGAAGAAGAAGAGAAGAAGTTCAATCTCTCTCCTGCTCTCTTGTGGAGGAGGAGGAAGAAGGATGAGGGGAGTGAGCATGTTGACGATGGCGCGCGCGGCGTGGGCGGCGGTGCGGTATGCGGTGGTGGTGCCGCTGCTGCAGCTGGCCGTGTACCTCTGCGCCGCCATGTCGCTCATGCTCTTCGCCGAGCGCCTCTACATGGGGCTCGTCGTCGCGGCGCTATGGCTCCGCCGCCGACGCCGTCAGCGCCGCAACCCAGGCAGGAACAAGGGGGACGACGGCGACGACCTGGAGTCCGGCGGCGCAGAGGACCTGCCCCTGGTCCTGGTCCAGATCCCCATGTTCAACGAGAAGCAGGTTAGTGCGTACCCTATGCTATGATCGATCGATTGCTCGTCTATGATGGATGATGTGATATGCATGACCGCTCTGATGGATGTTGCTTGCCGCACGCATGATCCATCACTCGTATACTGCACTGCTGCATGCTGCCTGCGATCGAACAGGGTGCGCTGCTGGTAACGCTAGCTGCATGTGTACTACTTGATTTTGTTGCCTTCTTCAACGATCATCATGCAAAAGCTGCTGCTTTACAGCTCCATTTCCACAACATATGCATGCATGCACAACAAATATTGTCATCGTTGCACTCCTGTACGTCCATCCAAATTCATCATCAAGATAATAAAACAGAAACAGCTAGCGCTATCCTTTACTGCACGCAAAGACAAGAGTCAACTCTCTCTGGTACGTACGTACGGTAGTACTTTGTCCGATGTGGGGAGTGACAACATACTTACGAAAGAATGATGTCGTCTTGTTTGTTCACCTACCCGTCATCAGCAGTAAAAAGCTACTTATGTACCTTGTTCAGTTTTGTCTGTCAGTAATGCATGCAACTGACTGAAGCAAATACAATGGGCTGTCAGGTGTACCGTCTGTCCATCGGCGCGGCGTGCGGGCTGTGGTGGCCGGCGGACAAGCTGGTGATCCAGGTGCTGGACGACTCGACGGACGCCGGCATCCGGGCGCTGGTGGAGGCGGAGTGCCGACGGTGGGCGGGCAAGGGGGTGCACATCCGGTACGAGAACCGCAGCAACCGCAGCGGGTACAAGGCCGGCGCCATGCGGGAGGGCCTCAAGAAGGGGTACGCCAAGGACTGCGAGCTGGTGGCCGTGTTCGACGCCGACTTCCAGCCGGACGCCGACTTCCTCCGGCGCACGGTGCCGGTCCTCCAGGCCGACCCGTCGGTGGCGCTGGTGCAGGCGCGGTGGCGGTTCGTGAACGCGGACGAGTGCATCCTGACCCGCATCCAGGAGATGTCGCTGGACTACCACTTCTCGGTGGAGCAGGAGGTGGGGTCGGCCTGCCACGGCTTCTTCGGCTTCAACGGCACGGCGGGGGTGTGGCGCGTGCAGGCCCTGGCGGACGCCGGGGGATGGAAGGACCGCACCACCGTGGAGGACATGGACCTGGCGGTGCGGGCGTCGATGCGGGGCTGGAGGTTCGTCTACGCCGGCGACGTGCAGGTGCGCAACGAGCTGCCCAGCAGCTTCAAGGCGTACCGGTACCAGCAGCACCGGTGGTCGTGCGGGCCGGCGAACCTGATGCGCAAGATGTTCTGGGAGATCGTGGCGAGCCGGCAGGTGTCGGCGTGGAAGAAGGTGCACGTGCTCTACGGCTTCTTCTTCGTGAGGAAGGTGGTGGCGCACCTCGTCACCTTCCTCTTCTACTGCGTCGTCATCCCGGCCTACGTGCTCGTCGGCGGCCAGGACGTGCGGCTGCCCAAGTACGTGGCCATGTACGTGCCCGCCATCATCACCCTGCTCAACGCCGTCTGCACCCCGAGGTCCTGGCACCTGCTCGTCTTCTGGATCCTCTTTGAGAACGTCATGTCCATGCACCGCTCCAAGGCCACCATCATCGGCCTCGTCGAGGCCAGCCGCGCAAACGAGTGGGTCGTCACGGAGAAGCTCGGCTCGGTGACCTCCACCCCTGCTGCGACGACGACCATGGCCGCCAACAAGGGGGCAATGAAGAAGAAGAAGAAGAGCCAAAGCAGCATCCTGGCGCCCGAGATCGTCATGGGGCTCTGCCTGCTCTACTGCGCCGTCTACGACATCGTCTTCGGCCACGATCACTTCTATGTCTACCTCCTCATGCAGTCCGCCGCCGCCTTCGTCATTGGATTCGGCTATGTCGGCTCCCAATGAAGTGACGCCAACAAAACAAAACAAAAAACGTACCTGCTGGCTGCCTCTACCTAGTTAATAAGCTATCTTGCATATTAGCTAGATAGCTGCTTGTTTTTCAGGACCAATCGACCAAACAATCCATACATATACCTGTAGGCACCAGCTTAATTTCCAAGGCAGGACAATTACTTGCTTCATTATATTCATTCATCCATTTTGCATCATGTACAGAACCAAAAATAATCGCTTCAGAAAAGCCTTAGTTCGAAGCGGATGAGCATTCTATTCTCAGGCAGCAAAGGCATTCTCAATACATGTTGGTGAATGGCAAAACCTACAATTTCTTTGTTTGTTGCAAAATGAATGGTCCGAAAGAAGATTGCAATAGCCTTCAAAGCCACCCAATTGTTTGTATACACAACGTGAATTGCAAAACTTACAGTGTCGAAGATGATCAGAAAGAAGGGGACAAGTCAAACCTTCAAATCGGTCAGATCAGCTAACAGCTACTGCAATTCGCCCGCCTTGACCTCAAACTCTTCTCTGGTTGATAGTATCTTCACACGAACCATGCCTCGCTCCCACTCGGATTTCCCAACCAAGATCAGCCTGCTAGCGTTTATCCTCTCAGCATGTTTGAACACCCTGCAGCACAGTAAAAAGTAATTACAGATACACCCACCTACATAATTATTCAACACAAAGAAGAAAAAAAATACCATTTCAGACGCTTGTCTTCTACAAGGTCTACAGATCTGCCCTTCTTCCGCAGAGAGGATGCAACACTAGATGCTGGCCCCTCAAGCTCCTCGTCCAATGGGAACACAATGTCATCTATTTGACGTGGCAGGTCAGGCAAAAGACCCTTTTCTTTCAGCAGCTGCCAGAAAATGTGTAAATTATAGAGTTGGTATTACTGCCACACATCACAAATTCATAATGACATGTAAACAACGACAATTTTTTCCACATGAATTTATGTTCTCAGGACTACCCAACTTGATAGAATCTTGGCCCAACCTTGTGCAATGCTGGGCTTCTGAATTTTATACTGTTACTTTTTTTTTACTTAATATTAGCAGGTATTTCTCATATCTTTATCAAAATATCAATCTTACAGGAACTTTAATCTTCGACCAAGCAGCATCGCTCGACACGGGAAAAGGAACCAGAGAAAAGGGGGGATAGTATCATACCTCCACTATAACAGCATCTCCAAATCCAAAGCCACAGGCTGGTACATCTTCAGTTCCAAATGTTGATAGTAGCCTGTCATACCTCCCCCCACCACAAATCGCTCTCAGTTCCCCTTCCCTATCAAAAGCCTGAAAACATGGATCAAGAGAGTTCGGCATGAAACAAGAGTTGGTGACAAAAAATAAAATAAAAGATGGAATGCCACTTGATTAGGACCTCAAAAACAATCCCTGTGTAGTATGCAAGGCCACGAACAACAGATGCATCGAAACAGATCCAATCAGCATAACCATATTGCTCAGCAAGCGAGAAGAGCTTCTTCAAGTCAGCAACGGCTTCAACACCGGAGCCTAGCACCTCTGCATGGGAATATCAAAATGAGCAATCCTTTTCTGGATAAAAGGGTCAACTTTGATTTCTTTTTCCAAAAATTTGCACAAATATGGATGCCATAAGAAAAAGAGTTTGGACAGTATCAACAAGAAGTTTAACACGAAGGTACCACAGTACAGCCCAACAGTTTAAGAACATGTCGAATGCTAAAGCCAGTAACAGACCTTCAAGTTTGGACAGTGACTTGAGAGAGAGCACTTCAATGATACCCTGTACAGCTTCAGATGACAGCCCAGTTGAAATCAATTCCTTCTCAATTTCTTCCCTACTCAGTTTCCCCAGCTGCACAATATTGTAAATTCATGATGCGATAAACAATTACATAGTGCATGCAAATTCATCTAATAGTTATGAACAGAGTAAATATGCAACACAGAAACAACTATGATGTGCTTAACTTTAAAATCAGTAGACAACAGGATTGTGGTTTTGTAATGACTATTTTACTAGTTATTTACAATATAGATTATTGAGGGTTAGATGAGAACGGGTTTTAATCACAAATTGAGAAACAAGCATGGGGAAATTGGCCCATGTGATACGTATTAGCTACCAAGTTCTGAGTCATACAAAGAACACTCAGTGATCATTTCCTAAATCTCTACATGGACTGCATAGTAAAGGATAAACAGCACGAAGTCCAACAAAAATCAACATCTTGATTTTTTAGCAATCTTATCCTAGGTCTCCATCCGGGCAGCATAGCTAAGAAGAAAGTGCGTAGAAATAAATAAAAACATAAAGATCTTACTATGTTTTTTTAATGAGCAGTGGATAGAAGTGAACATGAACCTTTTCAACACCAGCATACGAACAAAAGCGGTTTAGGAACAAACTTCCAAACTATACCATTATTCAGAATGCCATGGCTGATAAAGTTAGGCTTGAAACAAAGTAGGATGTGCATGAAGGCGTCATGATACAACAAATCGGAAGGTGGAAGCAGGATTTGGATGTACCTTGTCAACAATAACACAAACTTGAGTAAACAAATGTTCTGGTACGGAGTACATATTCAACACGGCCTGTAGAACCTGGAGAGAAGGGAGAACAGTGAGGCACAAAACAGAGAGATTGGTACTAATAAACCCATGCATGGGACATGTATGCCATCGAACGGAAGGGAACAACATGATATTTTACTTGTAATTAGAGGGCAAATAGCGAAGTGAAAGGACTACCTTTCGGCTGGACAATCTGATCCCCACATCTGAAGACGTAATCCCAAGACGCTCGAACAAGAGAACGATAGCTTGAATGAGCTCAGCCTCAGCCTGAATTTGAACAAGGTGGAGAAGTGAAGTCAGCGTGAATCATACAGGACAAGGTGAATCAGAATGGGCATAGATACATACATACCCGGACTTTAGGCATACCAAAAATGTCCATGTTCCACTGATAATGCTCGCGGCGCCTTCCTCTTGTCATACGCTCGTATCGCCAGCATTGTCCTATGGTGAACCACTTGAGTGGGAGGGAGACTGACTTTCTAGAGAAAGAGAGACATTCACAAGAAGAATATGAAGAAATGCACTTACTAGGCGTCAATTGGGACAAAGAATGAAGTGAGAGTGGTAGTATCTACTATCCTAGGTTGGGCAAAATCAATCAAACAAATCTACTGGTTGAATGAATTGATATTGGCATCCAATCCAGCCCTCATGTATCATACATAGACATACCCTTGCTTGATGACAAGGCGCGCGAGGGAAGGCGTGATCTCCGGCCTGAGCACGACGCGGCGGCCGCCCTTGTCCTCGAAGTTGTAGAGCTGCTGCGTGATCTCCTCCCCGGCCTTGCGGATGAAGAGCGCCTCCGACTCGAGCACGGGGAAGTCCACCTCCTCGAAGGCCATGGAGCGGGACACCTCCCTGAAGTTGTCGAAGAGCCAGGAGCGGAGCCGCATCTCCTCCGGCGGGAAGTCCCTGGTGCCGCGCGGCGGGTTCACATCCACCACTGTCGACTGCGCCATGGAAGCAGAAGAAGCAGGAGAGGAGTCGCCGTCGGTGGCCAGCGCGGCCGTGGGGGAGGCGACGCAGAGGAGGCGGCGGGCGGGGCGAAGGGGGGTGAGGCCGATAGGGCGGCGGAGGAGGCGGAGCGACGCCGCCGCCGACGACGCGGAGGCCATCGCCGTCGCCGAAGAGGGGAGGGAAAGGGGGGAGGAGCTCTGCTCTGCCTCGGCTCGCCGAAGATGAGATAACTTCCATCCTTCCTCTGGGCCCGCTTCTCCGGCCCGTTCATTCATTAAAGGCCAGGCCCGACTCGACCCGGTCCAGTTCAGTTCACAAGGAAGAGGAAGAAGGGAAGGAGAGGTCGTCAGGGTCGGGAGGGCCATTTCGGCTTGCATATGCTCCTAATGAAAACGGTTAATTTAATCCTTAAAATACGGTTAATTTAAAATAAATACTCCCTCCGTCCCAAAATAAGTGTCTTAACTTTGTACTAAAGTTGTACTAAGGTTGAGACACTTATTTTGAAACGGAGAGAGTAGTAAATAAAATTTTAAAATTCTGATTTTTTTTTTGGTAGATGTTCTTGTCAGTGTAACACGCTTGCTTGACAATTTTCACATGAAACGGTATGACAGTGTGTCGTTGGTGAAAAAATAAAAATAGGTGTTAACATTTGTCGTTCGACTTGGTTTTTTTTTTTTTTTGCACAGATCAAAATACTTAAGCTTTCTAAATTGGATTTCCGAGGTCGTTAGTCAATGCAAAAAAAGTGGTCGCCGGCGTGGACGGGCAAGCATCTCATTTCCTTGCTGCTCTTCTAACTCCGCACTCATCAAGCAGAAAGAAGAACATAGATAATGAATTAATGTAAATGTTTCAGAGATGAGAACCCCAACGGCAGTATAACACTGATCCTTGATGCTCTGTTCATCTTCTCCTTGATAGCTCTAGCTGGAGCAGAAAAAGGAAAACACATACGATGAATTAAGGTAAATATCTCTTACGGGAGAGATTGCAGTGAATTCTTACAGTCAGCAGTTGCTGGGAGGAGCACAAAACATGCTTAATAGCCCTCAAGTTACATCGGATTACTAACTAAAGTAGATTTTAGATGACAACACAGTTCAATTCTGTTGACCAGTATACAACCCATGAATACAGCGCACTTAATGCTTTCCCAAAATAAAAATAAAAGCACTACTGTTGAGAGAGGCATTACTGAAAAATATCACAGTTGTTAAACAAACTATTTTATATCGTGTTTGTGCTGTACTCCTTGTCCTTGGTCAAGCATAAATGCGTAAACACCGAGATTGGGTATTCCCAGAGGTAGGCAGCCAAGTACCCTGCCACAAATTTGGATACTCTGAATAGGCCTAAATGTGTGACATATCCAGACTTTCCAGACCAGAGTTACGCCTTCTTCATCACAGAAAAAAGGGAAACTCATATGACTCTCAGGCCACAGGCTTGTTATATTAACTAGAACGTGACATCATCAAACATCAGGCAACAACAGAATGGATGAATTTTCTGCATTTTCCAAAAAGGAAGGTGGGGGGCTATGCCATTGTGTCAGCTATGAGTGAATACCACCTTGTTTTTCAGTAGGAAGTTCCAAGTAATAATGCATCAATTGTCAGTCCAACATCTCAGGAGGCTGGTACTTTACCGGAAGCAATTTTACATGCTCCCTTAATTTCCCTTTCCTTGAGAAGAGAGATACAATTAACGAAACTGTCGAAGCTTCAAGTGAAAGCTGTTTTCCATCAAGTTTAGCGAGATAAGTTGCAGCCTTTACAACTGCACCATTCTCCAGCAGCACTCTGACCACGAGATTTAGCAGTCTGGAGTCAGGAGCACAGCCAGCCTTCTCCATTGCTAAAAACATATCATCAGCCTCTGCCAGCAACCCTTCTTTAATGAAATTTGTCATCATTACACTGTAAGTCACAACAGAAGGCACCAATCCGATGGCTGATATAGTAGCAAACAAATCCTTGGCTTCTTGAATTCTCCTAGTTTTAAACATTGCAGAAATCATGGTAGTGAGAATTCTGACATCAAACTTCACATTCATTGCACATAATTTCTTGAACACCTCTATTGCTTCATCAGTGCAATTATTTTTACAAAGTCCACTAAGAACTATGTTGTATGTGTCAACGCCCACTGGTATGCCACTTTCATTCATCGTATGGAATTTTTCCTTTGCAGATACTGTTCTCCCAGAGCAAAACAGCCCATCGAGTATAATGTTGTACATAATAGTCGTGGGCTTAACCCCGCTGAGTGACATTTCCCTGAAAAGACTCAATCCATCGGCGATCCTTCCAATTTTACAGTAGCCATCAAGAAGTGCACCATACGTAACAGCAGTAGGTTGGAGGCCAGCAGATTTCATAGCATCGAGTACTCTCAGTGCTTTCTCCACCTTGCCAACAAGGCAATATCCATCCATAAGTGAAGTGTACATATTAACATCAGGCCGCTGACCAATACCGACAATGAAGTCAAACATATCTTGTGCCTCCTTCACCTTTCCTTCTTTGCAAAGGTCGTTTATTACAGGATAGAAGAACACACTGTTAGAACACAGACCTCTATTAACCGCTTCAGAAATCAATTCCTTGGCTTTCACAAAATGACCATGAGAGCAAGAACCCAGAACCAGGCATTGGTAAACAGCTTTGTTAGGTGAAACTCCTTGATTGACCATCTGATTAAATATATCCATAGCAGCAGCCATCTTACCCATTTTGCAAAGTGAATCCATTACTACTAGATAGTCAACTACGTTTGGGTTTACTCCTTGTTGCCTCATTACTTCGAACATGTGCATAGCCTTATCCATCAGTCCACGTTTAGCATATGCATTGATCAGTATGTTGAAAACATGGTGGTCAGGTACGATACCATTCCGTACCATCGAATTGAAGAGATCAGTCATATCCTCGAAGGATCCTTCTTTGACATACCCATTAAGCATAGTAGAGTAGGAGACGATATTAGGTTTCAGGCCCTTTGCAGCCATAGAGTCAAAAATTTCTCTAGCTTCCTTTGTCCTTCTGTGCTTGCAAAGGGAATCGATAAATGAGTTCAACGTGACAGAATTTGGTCGAACACCAGCACTTGCCATTTCTTTGAATATCCTAACTGCTGCTTTCCACTGACCCGAAGTGGAATATCCATGGATCAGACTATTATACGTAATGATATTGGGTGCAATGCCTTGATCAACCATTTGCCGAAGGACCACTTCTGCCTTGTCCATTGCTCCGGACTTGCTTAGTGCGTTGATAAATGAGCTGTAGGTCACCACATCAGGTTGAACTCCCAGGTTGATCATCTCACGGTAGAGATTGCACGCTTTCTCCACTTCACCTTCTTTAAAACAGCCGTTGATTACTATGTTGTACGAGAAGACATCAGGCGCACAGTCCAGTTCGGGCATCCGGTGGAGCAGCATGTCCAAAGCCTCATTTGAACGCTTGGACTGGCAGAGCCCCTTGAGGAGGTTGTTGAAGGAGGTGACATTCAAGCTCAGCCCCAACCTGAGGAGGCGGCAGAAGAAGGCAAGCACCAAGTCCGGGCGGCCTGCGCGGCAGCAGCAGTCCATGAGGATGGAATAGGTACAGCACGTGGGCGACACCACCCGTGCACCAGCGCCTCGGGACATGCGGTTGAAGAGGGCGACAGCAAGGGCAGGGCCATTGCTGCAGGCAGCTGAGGGCGGTGCACGGGCGAGTGTGGCAAGAAAGTTATTCAGCCCGCCTACTGGGAAGGCGGCAGCTTGGCCTAGCAATTCGTCGAACAGGTAGTGCGCGTCCTCCTGGCTTAGTGTTCCGGCGCGCACACGCTCCGTGGCAGCAGCCAAGGCGGCGAGGGGGGCTCGTGGTTTTCGTGAAGAAGCCTTGAAGGAGGAGGCGGAGACGGAGGACAGGCGGGCGGTAGGCATTGCTGGCCGTCTCCAGCGGAGCTTGGCGCGCCGGTGCTGCGGGTCGCGCCCTCTGGGGAGGCTGACCGCCCGTGCGTGCGTCACCTGACGAGGCGCTGCCCGCGACGCTCGGCGCGCGCGCACCAACCAGCCTCTCGCCGCCGCAGCAGGTTGCAATCAATACCGAATGCCCTCGGTAACGGCGATGAAGAGGAGGCCCCGGCGCCCGAGCGGAAAGCGCGGGAGGAGCAGCGCGCCTTCGTCGACGAGGAAGGGGACGCAGAGGCAGGACCGATGGGCCTGGCCCTGGCCGCCGGCGAGCTGCCACCGTGGCTGGAGAGGGTGGAGAGGTAGGCAGACGGAGGACTTGGGTGTTGCGGCCGGGGAGGGGGGGATAAAGAATGGTTACCTCTGTTATCTACTCCACTCGGAAATTATCATACTGCAATCAGCTACTCCCTCCGTAAAACTAATATAAAAGTCGTTTTAAATAATGTACTCCCTCCGTCCAAAAATACTTGTTCTCGAAATGGATAAAATGGTTGTATCTATAACTAAAATAAGTTTCGATACATTCATTTTTAGGACAAGTATTTCCGGACGGAGGGAGTATGTAGGGACAGAATGTTTCGAGACATGATTCACATCCACATGCACCCGTTATGAATAGTAAATTTAAAAAACTAGAAAAGGTTAAAAAATGAATCCTCTTGTAGTATACATGGTCGACCATTCTACTCGACTACGGAAGTTTCACATAGAAATGACACCTGGGCAATAAACAAAAAAAGTATGTGCTATATTCGAAAACACCAAAATTCAAAAAAAAAATCGAAAACACTATTTGAAGAATAGTAAGGTTGGATTGTATTTTCTTTTTGTCAAAAAAAAAAGGTCAGATTGTATTTTATTCACTACAGAATACCCTGATGTCATTCCTTCATGAAATTTCATATACAAGCAGAAATGTAGAATGGTCGACCAAGTTTGATACACATACCAAAATTCCAGTTATTTTTATTTTTTTTAATACTTTTTTTAAAATTTACTATTCACATGGGGTGCTCGTGGAACATGTTCACCTGTGTATTTTCGTCTAGATTGTGATTTAAAACGCCTTATATTAGTTCACAGAGGTAGTATTTTATTTCTACATAGAATAAATGGACAATACTCACATACTTCACCGAGCCACCAGGAAAAAAAAATTACATTGAAAACTTGAGAAGTGACAAACATGGAGGAGACTTTGTTCAGGGTCGGATAAGCTTAATCTTTGCATTCTCATTACTTTAATCAATGTTGTTGTACTGACACCTACAATTCCTTGCAGCTAATGTACTGAACAATGATTAATCGAAGGTTAATGGTCATCACATTCCCAAGGAACGAAATAGCCTAGAGGAACCAATCTCCTTTCTAGGGTTAGTAACCTTGTTGATCCGTGTCACACCTTGCCACACTTGGCAAGTATTTTTTTGAAAGATCCAGCATCGCTGGCATTTCATTGATAATAGCAGAAAGCAGCGGAAAACAATAAGGTGGTGAAGGTCCTAGGACCAGATCCGAAGATCAAAGAAAAAAAAGGAAAAAAAACAACAGCCCTAATAGCTGCAGCACAACACTCCACACATCCCATACTAGGCAGCGCAGCTCCGACTCCGACGGTGTACTACTAAGGGAACTAGGCTGGGGTGGCGTCACAAGGGATCACCGAACGAGCCATCTGTCATGTGTCATCGTCTACCACCGGCCCCCCACCGCGGCTTCGACTTCACAAAGAACAGTAATCGAGGCACACCCACGGACACGCCGGAGAAGAAGAGCCGACTACCACGACCAAGGCCACGCCTCTGACATTGCACACCACCGTCATCGTTGCCACAGAAGCCACCCTGCACGTCCAGTTGTAGGAAGCACCAAAGGGATCAAAGTCTTCAAGACGGTGCCCTAAAGAGGGAACGACGTTGAGGACGACGCCACCGCCTCGACCTCGCAGCAGATCTGGTTTTCACCGAAGGACTGATCCGGAGCTCTAGCTGTGAATCCCGACGACGCCTCAAGGAGGATAGCGACGCCACAGACGCCGCCGCCGCCCGCCGCCAAGACCGACCAAAGCTATCACCCGACAGCCACTCCCATGCAAAGAGCCAAGGTCGACCAGTGCCTCCATCGAACGCGCCCTACACAATGGGCGCGCCACATTGCCAGAGGCCACCGCCAAGCCTCCCCGACGGCGGGCCTGCAGAGACCAGATCGGTCCTGCACACCGCATCCATACCGCGGGCCGGGTCCCTTCGCTCCAAAGACCGCTGCGGTCACTAAGCGCCCACCGCGCCAGATCCGCTTCTGCCGGAGCCCTCCCGCCCACCGCCTCCCTACGCGCCCGATCCGGCGTCCGGCCCCGCGCGCCACCGCGACCGCACGCGCGCAGATCCGTGCGGCGGCTACAGAGCACCCTCGCGGCGTCACGATCGCCCGCCGCGCGACTTCGGCACGCCAGATCCACGCGTGCGCACAACAACAGCTCACACTCACGCGCCGCCCAGCCTCCACCGCAAGGACGCGCCGCGCGCCCGACTCCAGCCAAAGCCACAGCGCCAAGCTCGCGCCACCGACAGGCCCTCCACCAAGCGCCACCGAAGCGCCTCCGCCTAAGGGACGCCGCCCGACTCCAGCCTTGCCCGAGCAGCCCAGGCCATACCGACAGGCCCTCCACCAGGCCACCGAAGCCTCCTCCGCCAGGGAGCAGCCTCATAGCTTCAGCCCAGCGAGAGGAAGAGAAAGGCCCGCCATCCGAAATCCGTCGTGGGGTTCGATCTCTCCAGCGCAAGGCAACGGCGCCCCGGAAGACTTCGGCGGCAAGTTCTGGCCGCCATGGACGAGAGCAACAACAACATCACCAAGATGCTTGAGTCACTTCTCTCCAAGGTGGACGAGCAGAAGGCCGTGCGTGACAAGAAGATCGAGATGCAGGCCGCCTTCAACGCGCAAATCACGCAGTAGGTCGCACAACTGGGTGGCCACCACGACTCTGTACATCGATGGCCAGGTCGCGCACTGGTTGCAGGCATTTCGTCAAACACATCGCGGCATCACTTGGGAGCTATTCACCGCCGTGGTATTGGAAGAATTCGGCACCGACGAGTTCGAAGTGGTTATGCACAAGCTGTTGCAACTACGGAAGACCGGCACCGGCACCGAGTACCATGCCGCCTTCGACGAGCAGATGTACCACCTGCTGGCGCTCGACCCATCCATCAACACCAAGTTCTTCATCACACAGTTCCTTCTGGGGTTGAAGGACGAGCTACGTGTCGCGGTTCACCTACAAGAACCATCGAGCATCATGCGTGCCTCGGTGTTGGCCCGCATCCATGAGGAAGAACTGGGCATTACAAGAGCACGCCCACGCATCACACTATAGGGACGCCCTCCTCCGACAACCACGCCACAACAACCATGGGCCGCCGCCCAGAACCGCGCACAAGGGGACGACTACGCGCGCGAACTACAGCTACACGACTTCCGCTGCGCCAACAACCTATGTTTCAAGTGCGGCAATCGCTACTCGTGTGAGCACCGCTGCGCCCCGCCCCGCCCAGCTGCTCACCATCCACATGGGGGACCACGGTGAGGCCCTTTCCGACGACACCATCCATGCATTGGAGCTCTTGGACGACCCGGGCCCGAGCGCCCCACTGCCCGCTCCAGCTGCGGACGCGCCAGAGTGTTGCCTCCTCTCGTCCCAGGCGCTCGACGGCATTGACTCTGCCACCACCACCTGTTTGCATGCATTGGTGGGAAAACAAGTGATGCTACTCCTGCTTGACTCCGGCAGCACTAGCAGTTTTGTGAACAAATCATTCGTCGAGCGCATTGGCGTCCCCCCAGAGGAGATGGCACCGGTGGACGTGTGTGTCGCCAACGGCGGTTGTCTCACCTGCAACCATGTCGTGCCTGAGCTCAAGTGGTGGATGCAGGGACACACACTCTCCACACCCATGCGCGAGCTAGAGATCGGGGCGTACGACGACATCCTGGGGATGGACTGGCTCGCCCAGCACAGCCCGATGACGTGCCACTGGCGATCAAATGGGTCAAGTTCAAGCATGAAGGCGAAGAGGTCACCCTCTGGGCGTGCAAACGAAGGCTACCACGACACTCAAGGTGGCCGAACCCGACGAGCTCCGCAAGATGATCGCGGGCAACGATGTCTGGGCCATGGCCATGGTGGACACCTGTGGGCACTCGCCACCACCACCCCACAAGCGTGTCAGCAACACACCCCTCAGTGATCTGCTCGAGGAATTCGCCGACGTCTTCGCAGTACCGCGTGGCCTTCCTCCTCACCGCCAGTACGACCATGCCATCATGCTGGTGGAGGCTGCGATCCCCGCGAACATGCGCCCCTATCGGCACTCCCCAGTCCAGAAGGACGAGATCGAGCAGCAAGTCAAGGAAATGCTCGACACCACCGTGATCACACACATCGTCAGCCCGTACGCGGCCCCAGTGTTGCTGGTCAAGAAGAAGGATGGCACATGGTGGTTCTGCGTTGACTACCGCCGGCTGAATGACGCCACCATTAAAAACAGGTTCCCTCCGCCCATCGCCGATGAGTTGGTCGACGCGGCCGTCTTCTCCAAATTGGATCTCCGCGCGGGGTACCATCAAATCCGGATGCACGAAGAGGACGAATCCAAGACCGCGTTGAAGATGCATCACGGGCACTTCCAATTCCGCGTCATGCTGTTCGGACTGACGAACGCACATGCTACTTTCCAGTGCCTCATGAACGCGATCTTCAGTAAGTAAGTGCACAAGTTTGTTATCATCTTTTTGGAACCATGGAAGCACATATGGAGCACCTGCGCATCGTTTTCGAGCTCCTCCACGCGCACCACTTGTTCGTCAAGGAAACCAAGTGTAACTTCGCGTGTGACCACATCGACTACCTCAGGCACATGATCTCCAGGGAGGGTGTCGCCATGGACAAGGAGAAGACGCAGGCCAAGGAGCAATGGCCGACCCTGACGAATGCCACGGAGCTACGCGGTTCGCTAGACCTCACTGGCTATTACAGCAATTGGTGTCGCGCTATGGCATAATTGCCAAGCCACTCACGCATCTCCTCACCAAAAAGGGCTTCGCGTGGAACGAGCAAGCACAAGCGGCATTCGACATGCTCAAGACGGCGATGACAACTACACCAGTGCTCGCCCTGCCCAACTTTGACAAGCCCTTTTCGGTCGAGATGGACGCCTGCAACACAGGCGTCGGTGAGGTACTCGTTCAGGAAGGCCACCCCGCCGCCTTCTTCAGCAAGGCCCTCGGCGACCGCAACCAAAAGCTCTCAACGTACTAGAATGAATTCTTGGCGGTGATGATGGCAATCGACAGGTGGCGCCCCTACCTGCAGTGCGGCCCCTTCGACATTCTCACCGATCACAAGTCGCTCTGCAATTTGGGCAAGCAATACCTGGAGATAGATTTGTAGCGCAAGGCCATGTCAAAGCTGTCGGCCTGCAATTCCGGTTTCAGTACAAGCACGGGCTGGACAAGGGCGTCGCGGACGCTCTGTCGCGTGTTGGCAAGCAACTTGATCTCGCCGCGCTCTCAGCATGCCAACCGGCATGGGTTTTAGGAGGTGCCCAACTCCTACTCCCCGACCCTAACGTGCAAGATCGCCTTCAAAAGCTTGCCAGCACCAGCCCCGACAAAGACGAATACGAGCTCTACCATGGCATCATCCGCCGCGGGGGCCGCCTGTGGATTGGCGCCAACACCGTGCTCCGCACCAAGTTAATTGTTGCGCTCCACAATAGTGCGGTCGGCGGTCACTCAGGCTCCACATCGATGTACCAGCACGTGTGCAAGCACTTCGACTGGCACGGCCTCAAGCGCGATGTCGAGGAGTTCGTACAGCAGTGCCCAACCTGTCAGCAGGCCAAGCACGAGCACTCCAAGCCGGCGGGACTCCTGGCGCCCCTACCAATTCCGTCAGCGCCATGGGAGGACCTCACGATGGATTTCATGGAGGGACTGCCAGCATCCAAGGGCTTCGACACGATCATGGTCGTGGTGGACTATTTCACCAAGTTCGCGCACTTCATTCCTCCGCCACCCCTTCCAAGCAACGCAGGTGGCGCGTGCCTTCTAGGACAACGTGATCAAGCTCCACGACATTACATCATCGATCGTCTCCGACCGTGACAATGTGTTCACCAGCAATCTCTGGCGGGAACTGCTCGCCAGCGCCGGCACAAAATTGCTCTACTCCATGACGTATCATCCGCAGACGGGCGCCCAGAGCGAACACGTCAACCAGTGCATGGAGATGTATCTCCAATGCGCGGTGCACGATGCTCCGCGCAAGTAGCGCCGATGGCTTCCCATGGCGGAATTCTGGTACTACTCAAACTTCCACTCCTCGCTCAATTGTACTCCATTCAAGGTGCTTTACGGCAAGGATGCCAACCTGGGCGCGATGACGGCGTGGCCTGACGACGCACCCACCGGCGAGGACATGGACTGGACAGCACACACCGCAGCTGGAGCGCGCCCAGCGGCGCTTCAAGAAGCAGGTCGACTACAACCGCATAGAGCGCCAATTCCAGGTGGGCAAACAAGTGCTGCTGAAGCTCCAACCTTACGTCCAACAATCTACCGTCACTCGACCCTGCGCCATGCTCACGTTCAAGTTCTTTGGGCCGTACACCGTCGTCGAGATGGGACCCCTGGCGTACAAGCTCGACCTGCCGGAGTCAAGCCGTGTGCACCCCGTCTTTCACATATCCCAGTTGAAGCCGTTCACGTCGGATTACACACCAGTATACGCGGAGCTGCCCCGGGTCCCCGATCTGTCCACCTCGGCAACGGAACCGACGCGCATCTTGGCGCGGCGCATGATGAAGCATGGCAACACGACAACAGTGGGGCGATAGCTCCCCTCAGGCACGACATGGGAGGATTACGAGGTTCTCCGGTAACGTTTTTCCGGCGGCGCCCATCTGGGAAGACGACGACGCAAGTACTCAAGAGGGTGTCCAATCTTAAGGGAGGGAGAATGTCACACCTTGGCAAGTGTGACTTGGCATGCCTGCGACCGGGCCCCACCTGCAGGTGGTGTGAGTGTGTGTTTTGGGTTTAAAGCTGGCCGCCTGTGGCAGCAAGGGGTATGCGTGTGGAATATTCTGTATCCTCACCTAATCATTCATTTGCAAATGAGCTTCTTCTCCCCCAAGTCTCGATCCCTCTCCTCCCTCAATCTCACCTAACCCCGATCTCGATCCCCCTCCTCTCTCTGGTTCGTTACAATCCGGTGTCTGGTAATTGGGATGAACTGCTGGTGAACCAAGCATTATGGTCATTGGATGCTCAAAGGATTTTGGCAATTCTGCTCTACAAATTTCTTGGCATGGAATATGACAAACACAGGCGTTTTTATAGTGCGGTTCAGCTTATCGCACAGAATGGGACTCTCAATTTATAGTACGTTCAGCTTATCACACAGAATGGGACTCTCAATTCGGGCATAAGATGATACGGACAAGCTTCGAATTCATCAAGATCATCAACCCTCCCAAAAAAAAGAATTCATCAAGATCATGGGATTCGGTGTGGAATTTAGTGTGCCCGGCAAAAATCAAGATCTTCATCTGGAGGGCACTACAAAGTGCTATCCCATGCCGCTCTATCTTGGCTAACAAGCATTTGAAAATAAATCCAAGTTGCCCAACATGCGACCAAGGACCGGACGACATTAGACATCTGCTTTTCAAATGCAAGGTAGCTATACAGGTAGTATGGGAGCTACTAGGCTCAAGGTCCTGATCAAACAGGCGCTGAAAATTGAAAGAGCAGGTGAGCTGGTCCTGTCAAATCTGTTGTGCCTCCCTGAACAACAAGTCCAAGTACTTGGGCTACCGAAAGTAAAAAGAAACAGTGGCAACAGCGAAAGTAAAGCAGTGGCAACAGCGGCTTGGTATATGTGGTATGAACGGTGCAAATTCACACACAATGAAGATACTCGGAATGCAACATGAAGGTCCCTAGTTACTATGTTTAGCATGTTGCTGCAGGTAAAAGTATTAATTCACAACATAGAATGGTACTGGGAAGTATCTAATCTAAAACTGAAAGAAGAAAAGGAGCAAGGACGAATGCTGGCGACAAACGATGCCCGCGTGCCGTGCTTCTCAAACAGCGGGGAAATCACCAGTATGGTCGATGGGCATGAGTCCGATGGCCTTTGCACTGATGAAGCAGCCTGGAACTAATGCATGATGACAAGGAAGTCGATGGGGTCGGAGTCGTCGCAAGGCTTCAGGGATGAAGCTGTAGTTGGGCGGTAAAAAACAGAGGAGTAAAGGACGAAATCGACCTTGATGAGCACCATCTTCTTGTCCAGCTCGTACTTAACCTTGCTGCCCTTGGGGATGTCAGTGTTAACTCTTTGCCAAAGTATTTTTTTTACAGTTAGCAGTTCCTGCAGCCCATGAATACAGCACGATTAGCACTACTGTTGAGAGATGCATTACTGAAAATAACAACGATATCATTGGTGACGAAGTGGTTTTCCATGCAATGGTTGTTAAATTTCAATAATGCAAGCATCTAACATAGAGAAATCCTAGTTTTCTGTAACATTATCGAGAGGGAGAGAGAGTGGTTAGTTGAAGTTTTAAGAGTGAACAGACTATTTTATATCATCGATAGAGAGAAAAACGCCGTGCATCAACCATCTCACAGTTGTTAAACAGGCTATTTCATATCTGGTTTGTATTGCACTCCTTGGTCAAGCCTTCATGTTGCATAAATTAATGCATAAGCACCGAGTTTGGGTATTCCCAGAGGCAACTAGCCAAGTATTTTGCCACAAACCTGGATACTCTGAATAGGCCTAATAAATAAGTAATGTGTGACACATATCCAAACTTTCCAGATCAGCGTTATGCCATCTTCATCACAAAAAGGGGGAACCTCATATGATGCTCAGGGCGCAGGCCTCAGGCATATTATTTTAATTACGAACATGACATCAGCAAACAACAACAACAAAAGGAATTAATATTGATAAAAAAAACGACGAAATATCTGCATTTCCAGAAAAGGCAGGTGGGGCAATGTCATTGTGTCAGCTATGAGTGAATAACACCTTGTTTTTCAGTACGAAGTTTCAAGTAATACTATATCAATTGTCAGCCCAACATCTCAGGAGGCTGGTACTTTACCGGAAGCAATTTTACGTGCTCCCTTAATTTGCCTCTCCTTGAGAAGAGAGATACTATTAACGAAACCGTTGAAGCTTCAAGTGACAGCTCTTTCGCATCAAGTTTAGCAAGATAAGTTGCAGCCTTTACAACTGCACCTTTTTCCAGCAACACCCTGACTACATGATTTAGCAGCCTGCAGTCAGGAGCACAGCCAGCCTTCTCCATTGCTAAAAACATATCATCAGCCTCTGCCAGCAACCCTTCTTTTATGAAATTCGTCATCATTACACTGTAAGTCACAACAGAAGGCACCAATCCGATGGCTGATATAGTAGCAAACAAATCCTTGGCTTCTTCAATTCTCCTAGTTTTGAACATAGCAGAAATCATGGTATTGAGTGTTATGACATTAATCTTCACGTTCATAGCACGTAATTTCTTGAACAGCTCTATTGCTTCACCAGTGCAATTGTTTCTACAAAGTCCACTAAGAACTATGTTGTATGTGCGAACGTTCACTGGTATGCCACTTTCAATCATCGTATCGAATTCTTCCTTTGCAGAAACTGTTCTCCCAGAGCAAAACAGCCCATCAAGTATAATGTTGTACATAATAGTAGTGGGCTTAACCCCGCTGAGTGACATTTCCCTGAAAAGACTCAATCCATCGGCGATCCTTCCAATTTTACAGTAGCCATTAAGAAGTATAGCATACGTAACACCAGTAGGTTGGAGGCCAGCAGACTTCATAGCATCAAGTACTCTCAGTGCTTCCTCCACCTTGCCAACAAGGCAATATCCATCCATCAGTGAATTGTACATAATCACATCAGGCCGCTGACCAATACCTACAATGAAGTCAAACATATCCTGTGCCTCCTTCACCTTTCCTTCTTTGCACAGGTCGTTTATTACAGGATAGAAGAACACACTGTTAGAAAACAGACCTCTATTAATTGCTTCAGAGATCAATTCCTTGGCTTTCACAAAATGACCATGAGAGCAAGAACCCAGAACCAGGCATTGGTAAACAGCTTTGTTAGGTGAAACTCCTTGATTGACCATCTGATTAAATTTGTCCAGAGCAGCATCCATCCTACCCATTTTACAAAGTGAATCTATTACTACTAGATAGTCAACTACATCCGGGTTTACTCCTTGTTGCCTCATTACTTCGAACATGTCCATAGCCTCATCCATCAGCCCACGTTTAGAATATGCATTGATCAGTATGTTGAAAACATGGTGGTTAGGTACAACACCATTCTGTAGCATCGAATTGAAGAGACCAGTCATATCATCGAAGCATCCTTCTTTAGCATACCCATTCAGCATAATAGAGTAGGAGACAATATCAGGTTTTTGGCCCTTTGCAGCCATGGAGTCAAAAATATCTCTAGCTTCCTTTGTCCTTCTATGCTTGCAAAGTGAATCCATAAATGAGGTCAACGTGACAGCATTTGGTCGAACACCAACACTTACCATCTCTTTGAATACCCTAACTGCCGCCTTCCACTGACCCAAAGTAGAATATCCATGGATCAGACTGCTATATGTCATGACATCGGGTCCAATGCCTTTATCAACCATTTGCCGAAGGACCACTTCTGCCTTACCCATTGCTCCAGCCCTGCTTAGTGCGATGATAATTGAGGTGTAGGTCACCACATCAGGTTGAACTCCCAGTTGGGGCATCTCATGGAAGAGATTGCATGCTTTGTCTACTTCACCTTCTCTAAAGCAGCCGTTGATTACTATGTTGAACGAGAAGACATCAGGCGCACAGTCCAGTTCGGGCATCCGGTGGAGCAGCAGATCCAATGCCTCATTTGAGCGCTTGGCCTGGCAAAGCCCCTTGAGGAGGTTGTTGAAGGAGACGACATTCAAGCGCAGCCCCAACCTGAGGAGGCGGCCGAAGAAGGCAACCACCAAGTCTGGGCGGCCTGCACGGCAGCAGCAGTCCATGAGGATGGAATAGGTACAGAGTGTGGGCGACACCACCCGTGCACCAGCGCCAAGGGACATGCGGTTGAAGAGGGTGACGGCAAGGGCGGGGCCATTGCCACAGGCAGCTGAGGGCGGTGCACGGGCGAGGGCGGCAAGAAAGTTGTTCAGCCCGCGTTCGGGGACAGCGGCGGCTTGGCTCAGCAATTCGTCGAACAGGTGGTGCGCGTCCTCCTGGTTTAGCGTTCTGGCGCGCACACGCTCCGTGGCAGCAGCCAAAGCGGCGACGGGAGCTCGTGGCTTCCGTAAAGAAGCCTTGAAGGAGGAGGCGGAGACGGAGGACAGGCGGGCGGTTGGCATTGCTGGCCGTCTCCAACCGAGCTCGGCGCGCCAGTGCTGCGGGTCTCGCCCCCTGGGTCTGGGGAGACTGACCGGCCGTGCGTGTGTCCCCTGACGAGGCGCACCGGCACCGCGCTCGGGTGCGGTCACCTGCGACGCTCGGCGCGCGCGCGCACCAATCAGCCTGTCGGGGGAACCGGTCACCGCCGCCGCGCCCGCGGATTGCAATCAATGCCGAGCGCGCTTAGCAGCGGCGACGAAGAGGAGGTCCCGGCGCCCGAGCTGAAAGCGCGGGAGGAGCAGGCGAGCAGCGCACCTCCGTCGATGAGGACGAGAACGTAGGAGGCGGCCTTGCCCCGGAGTCGGCTGACGAGTCTGGAGTCTGGACGGGAGAGGAGGGAGGAGTGGGGGAGATGAATCTGTGCCGTTGGATCCTTCCTCTGATCTAGACAGACACTTCATGATTCAACTAACTGAGTACAACTCAAAACCCAACTCACTACAGCCACGTACTACAATCGCTTCAATTCAAAACCCACACTACGATCCGGGCCAGCACTACTAGTCTTTGGAGAAATCACATACGGGACAGTGGACAGTGGGACGAGGGCTCTGCCGCTGGAACTCACACGCTCAGGTTCACGTACCGGGCACGTCAGGGGCAGCCAAGGCCAAAGCCTGCGGCGGTGTCTCGCAAGGCAAGAAGCGGCAGGCATACGGCCTCTGCCGCTGCCTGGAACCACAGGCACACCTGAGCTGAGTTCACCACGCTTCCGCTGCGCCACTCTGATCTGCTTGTTTTATTTGTGCAATAGTGCTTTATTTAGATGTTCTTGATCAACAGCAAAACCAGTGGACATCTAGTTATGCCCCAAGAAAATCCTGCCCTTTCACCACTGGCAACTTGTAAACATGATCTTGTAATTTAGCAAACAGATAAAACCTGGCTTTATTGCAAGCCAAGCCAAATTATGCAACAAACCAAAACTTACAAGATCACCATGTCAATATGCACTTCTTTTTTTGCTAGCGCTCACGCGAACTGGCAGGGATAGCTATATAGTCCATAGAGATTTAGGCGTGCATGTTTTTTTTTTCCTTGAGTTGAGGCGTGCATGAATTAGAGTGTAGTACAGCAGCTCATAGAAATTTCGTTGGTCTATCTTATTTTGAGTTAGTGTGCAAGCTGAACAAAAACTACTGATAAGGATAATAAAATTTCTGTGAAACTTTAGCCATTTCTTTCCTCCCTCCCTCTCCTTCTCCTACCATGGCGCAGTCGTCGTCAGTACAACTTATTGCCACAAACATTTGAAAAAGATGAGCAACCTACAGAAGAAATTTCATAGCAGGATAATAGATCAACATGAAATCATGAGCTACACCTTAACGCCTCCGATAGCAATCAAATTAGCATATAATGCCCCCATGATGCTTGGTTAAGTGAAGACTGTTGTTATCTCATACACATCTGTCCCATAATATAATGTGCATTAGTTTTCATGAAAGTCAAGCTTCACAAATTTGACCAATTTTATAGAGAAAATCGTCTACAATGCCAAATATACACCATATGAAAATGTATTTCATGATGAATCTTTTTTCGTAGATAAATATGAAAAAAAATAAGTAAAGAAATTTTGAAGGAATTATTTTTTTGGTGTACAACGGAAAAACATGCATGGAGATTTTTTATTAGGAAATCATGTAATTTAATTTTAAAATAGGGTGTTGCTAGGTCTCAGTCGGCTGCGATTTAACCAAGTCCTAGTCAAGTGACATAGCATCAAGAGAGCAAAATATTTTTTTACATGGATCTCAATGTAAGATCTTGCGGATATACCATAGACTGAGACTCAGCAAGCCCGTTTAAAATATGTGTGTTTATTTCGAAATCATGGAAGGTGCAATGCCTTTGTTTTAGGCGGGGAAGGTACAATGTCTGGATTTTTGGGAGCAACTAATTAAGGAGCGCTCCTTCGGGAGCCTCCCAGCGATCACTTGGGTGGGTTGTGAGTGCGCCACTTGGCGCTCTCAGCCGCCGTCACTGTCGCGCTCTGGACGCTTCCTTCAAATTTTTTTCACACGCGTTTCGTCTTTTTAGATGATTTTTTTTCGTCTTTCCGGGTTTTCACCGGTCTTTCTTAGCATTTCGACAAAAAAAATTTAAAAAATCACGAAAATACGAGCTTTCTCTTTTTTTTTCTTCCCCGAGAGGCACGGTCCAGCTTCCGTGAGAGGCACGACCGTGCCTCTCGAAAACAGAAAAAAATGTGTTGTTTTTTTTCTTTCGTGAGAGGCACTGTTTTGCATCCACGAGAAGCACGGTTTTGCTTCCGTGAGAGGCACGACCGTGCCTCTCCGAAACGGAAAAAAATACGCGTTTTCTCTTTGAAGGTGGGAGTGATTTTTATAAGGTGTACTCTGTCTGTTAGTTTATTTTTTTGAGGGGTATTCGTCAGTCAGTTTTTTTAGGCAACCTCACAAAGCTTTATTACGTCGTCAAAATGTTTACAGGGACGAAAGGAATACCTTCGCGCTGGCCTAACCAGACATGGCGGCCAACACTCAAAGTTAAAGCATGCTTTGCTAAGTTGTGAGCATCAAAGTTTGAGCTCCTAGACTGATAAACTACGTTACAAGAAATAAATGAAGAAGCTTGTAACTCAATCTCCCTAATCACTGCGCCAAAAGCCGCATTGCTTCTCCTGCCGATCTCACTTGCCACACCCTTGCAATCTGTAGCTGCATGTACCCTTGGTATATGTAAATCTGCTGCAAAGATCAAGGCCCTCTCGCATCGCCAAAGCTTCTAAAGTGGCTGGATCTTTAACATGCTTGAAAATAAAGACCGATGCCCCAAGAAAGCCTCCTTCCTGGTCCCGGCATATTGCTGCCACAACTCCAAAATGGCTTCTGCAACCCATGATGTCTACACACAACCTTCTTTTTGTAGACGTTGTTGGGCCTGCAAGTGCATAGGTTTGTAGGACAGTAGCAAATTTCCCTCAAGTGAATGACCTAAGATTTATCAATCCGTGGGAGGCGTAGGATGAAGATGGTCTCTCTCAAACAACCCTGCAACCAAATAACAAAGAGTCTCTTGTGTCCCCAACACACCCAATACAATGGTAAATTGTATAGGTGCACGATACAAGTGCAATATGGATGGTAGATATAGGTATTTGTAATCTGAAAATATAAAAACAACAAGGTAACTAATGATAAAAGTGAGCGTAAACGGTATTGCAATGATAGGAAACAAGGCCTAGGGTTCATACTTTCACTAGTGCAAGTTCTCTCAACAATAATAACATAGATAGATCATATAACAATCCCTCAACATGCAACAAAGAGTCACTCCAAAGCCACTAATAGCGGAGAACAAATGAAGAGATTATGGTAGGGTACGAAACCACCTCAAAGTTATTGTTGAGGATATAACTACAGAGTATAAACCGCCCAGGAGGGGCCGGTTCACGCTCAACCATGCTGAAGTCCATGAAGACAAGAAGATTGCGCTTTACTGATGAAAGCTTAGAGGCCCAAGCCCAGAGGCGGATTAGGGCCCATAGCGGTAAACCGCCATAGTTGTATACTTGTATTGTAAGTTAGGGAAAGGAAGAGACCAAGCCGAACACTTGTATGAGTCAACCTCGGAACTCTGTAAACTGGCCGGGCGTCAACCTGTGTATATAAAGGGACGACCCGGCGGCGGTTCAGGGACAACAGACAACAACTCGAGACCCAGGCTAGCGTGTTTGCTCCCTGGTCATCGAAACCCCAATAATCCCATCACAAACTAGACGTAGGTTTTTACCTTCATCGAAGGGGCCGAACTAGTATAACTCTCGTGTCCCTTGTTCGGTTTAACCCCTTCAGGCTAACCTCATTGCGATGGCTCCACGACTAAGTCCTTCTGCTAGGACATCTGACGTGATATTTCCACGACAGTTGGCGCCCACCATGGGGCTATCGCATGATGGTTTCGAGTTCTTGAAGGGCAGCTTTGAAGGACTCAAGGGGTATGTGGTTGGCCGGATGACCAAGAGTCGTCGCGGCAAGCTCTACATCGACGACGCAGTCAGCCCCGAGGCCGCTCAATCGAGTACGGTCTCGGGTCCTCTCGGCGGAATTCATGTTTTCATCGGCAAGATCGGCGAACCGGGCCCTGAGCCGGACATGTCCACCGACCTCGTCGAGACGGCTCAACGTGCAAGTCCTGCCCGGGTTCAGCCTGCCATGAAGCGTGCGTTCATAGGATTCATCCATGGCGCGGAATCTGAACCGGTGTCCTATGGTGAGACGGCCATCTACTCAGATGGTGAATCGTCCACTGGCAAAACCGAGTCGCAATACCGATTGCACGATGGCCGGTTCGAGGGATACTCCGATGGCGATAGTATTCCGGGTCCCCTTGAACCGCCAAACCAGGTCGCGATCTTCATGGCCGGTATGCAGCCCACCGTGCAATCTTCATCTACAGCAGCAATGGTCTCCGGTGTTGGGGAACGTAGTAATTTCAAAAAAATTCCTACGCACACGCAAGATGATGGTGATGTATAGCAACGAGAGGGGGAGTGTATCTTCATACCCTTGAAGATCGCTAAGCGGAAGCATTTATCAACGCGGTTGATGTAGTCGTACGTCTTCACGATCCGACTGATCCAAGTACCGAACGCACGGCACCTCCGAGTTCTGCACACGTTCAGCTTGATGACGTCCTCGCCTTCTCGATCCAGCAAGACGGGCGAAGTAGTAGATGAGTTCCGGCAGCACGATGGCGTGGTGACGGTGTTGGTGAAGAACAATCTCCACAAGGCTTCGCCTAAGCACTACGGAAACTATGACGGAGGATAAACTAGAGGGGACGGGGTTGCCGGCACATGGCTTGGTGTTTCTTGATGTGTCTTTCGTGCTAGCCCTGCCCCTCTATTTATATGTTGAGCCTTGGGGTCGAAACTTGGAGTAAAAGCCTCCACAAAGTCGGTTTCACCGAAGGCAAGAGTCCTTCTCGGACCCAGGCCGACGCCAGGTTCCGCGCGTCTGACCCGCACGCCAGGACCTGGCGTCGCCCTCGACTCCGCAAAACTTCCTTTGCGCTTTCCAAAACCTTGTGGGCTTTCCCTTTGGCCCAAATAACGGTTCTCGCACCCAAACATTTCGGATACATCCTAACCCCTTCCGTGAATTTCGAACCCTTCCGGAGATCAAAACTATTATCCCATATATCAAACTTTATCTCCTGACCATTCCGAGTTCCTCGTCATGTCCATGGTCTCATCCGGACTCGAACAACATTCGTTACCAACATACATAACTCATATAATACTATATCATCAATGAAACGTTAAGCGTGGGACCCTACGGGTTCGAGAACTATGTAGACATGACCGAGACTCGCTTCCGTCAATAACCAATAGCGGGACCGGATGCCCATATTGGCTCCTACATATTCTACGAAGATCTTTATCGGTCAAACCGCATAACAACATACGTTGTTCCCTTTGTCATCGGTATGTTACTTGCCCGAGATTCGATCGTCGGTATCTCAATACCTAGTTCAATCTCAAGCATCGGCAAGTCTCTTTACTCGCTCCGTAATACATCATCTCACAACTAACTCATTAGTTGCAATGCTTGCAAGGCTTAAGTGATGTGCATTACCGAGAGGGCCCGTAGATACCTCTCGACAATCGGAGTGACAAATCCTAATCTCGAAACGCCAAAGCAACAAGTACCTTCGGATACACCAGAGAGCACCTTTATAATCACCCGATTCGTTGTGATGTTTGCTAGCACACAAAGTGTTCCTCCGGTAAACGGGAGTTGCATAATCTCATAGTCATAGGAACATGTATAAGTCATGAAGAAAGCAATAGCAACATACTAAACGATCAAGTGCTAAGCTAACGGAATGGGTCAAGTCAATCGCATCATTCTCCTAATGATGTGATCACGTTAATCAAATGACAACTCATGTCTATGGTTAGGAAACTTAACCATCTTTGATTAACGAGCTAGTCAAGTAGAGGCATGCTAGTGACACTATGTTTGTCTATGTATTCACACATGTATTATGTTTCCGGTTATTACAATTCTAGCATGAATAATAAACATTTATCATGAAATAAGGAAATAAATAATAACTTTATTATTGCCTCTAGGGCATATTTCCTTCAGTCTCCCACTTGCACTAGAGTCAATAATCTAGTTCACATCGCCATGTGATGTAACACTAATATTCACATTTGTATGTGATTAACACCCATAGTTCACATCATCATGTGATCAACACCCAAAGGGTTTACTAGAGTCAATAATCAAGTTCACATCGCTATGTGATTAACACCCAAAGAGTACTAAGGTGTGATCATGTTTTACTTGTGAGAGAAGTTTAGTCAACGGGTCTGTCACATTCAGAGCCGTATGTATTTTGCAAAATATTCTATGTCTACAATGCTCTGCATGGAGCTACTCTAGCTAATTGCTCCCACTTCCAATATGTATCCAGATTAAGACTTAGAGTCATCTGGATCAGTGCCAAAACTTGCATCGACGTAACCCTTTACGACGAACCTCTTGTCACCTCCATAATCGAGAAACATATCCTCATTCCACTAAGGATAATTTTGACCAATGTCCAAAGGATCTACTCCTAGATCACTATTGTACTCCTTGCCAAACCAGGCAGAGTATACAATAGGTCCGGTACATAGCATAGCATACTTTATAGAACCTATGACCGAGGCATAGGGAATGACTTTCATTCTCTTTCTATTTTCTCATTGTGGTCGGGATTTGAGTCTTACTCAATTTCATACCTTTGCAACACATGCAAGAACTCTTTCTTTGATCTGCTCCATTTTGAACTACTTCAAAATCTTGTCAAGGTATGTACTCATTGAAAATCTTATCAAGCGTCTTGATCTATCTCAATAGATCTTGATGCTCAATATGTAAGTAGCTTTACTGAAGTCTTTCTTTTAAAGAACTTCTTTCAAACACTCCTTTATGCTTTGCAGAGTCATTCTACATTATTTCCGATCAACAATATGTCATTCACATATACTTATCAGAAATGTTGTAGTGCTCCCACTCACTTTCTTGTAAATACAGGCTTCACCGTAAGTCTGTACAAAACTATATGCTTTGATCAACTTATCAAAGCGTATATTCCAACTCTATGATGCTTGCACCAGTCCATAGATGGATCGCTGGAGCTTGCACATTTTGTTAGCACCTTTAAGATTGACAAAACTGTCATGGATTTGTCACGGCAGATGTCCTTGTGAAAGGACTTAGTCATGGAGCCATCGCTACGGGTTAACTTGAAGGGGTTAAAGAGGACACAAAGACACAATGGTTTATACTAGTTCGGCCCCTTCGATGAAGGTAAAAGCCTACGTCTAGTTGTGATGGAATTGATGTGGTCTCGATGACTAGGGAGCAAACAAGCTTCGCCTAGGCTCGAGTTGTTGTTGTCTGTCCTTGAACCGCCGCCGAGTCGTCCCCTTATATACACAGGTGACGCCCGTCGGTCCACAGAGTCCCACACCGGTTCATACTCGTATCCCGATTGGTCCCTCTCTATTCCTAACTTACAATGCAAGTTTACATATCAAGCCGGTTTATGGCTACAGGTTCTAAACCGACTACAGGCCTTGGGCCTTCATCTGTTTAATCACCTTTAAACTACTAATGAAGCTAACCCGGCCCAGGTAGACCAGTTCACGCCCAGTGGTAATATCCCCAACATTAGGCCCCAGATTGATTTGAACTGGTTCATGTCAATCCTTCACAAAAATCTTTGTCTTCAACATCTTCTGTTAATTGGTAAACCGCCATGTCGTCATCATCTTTGGTTGCTGTAAACCGGCATGACGTCATCATGAAGTTAACATTTATGACACCTTCTTTTATTAATAGATCTGCGATACCCAAAGTAGCAGCTCCACTTCCGAATTTTGCGGCTCCTGGATCCGCACGCCTGACACACGTCCTTTGCCTTATAAATAGGACCGAAGGGTCATTTCCTTTCCTCCCCTTCGTCTCTTTCTCTTCGTCTTCCTCGCGTCGCCAGCCTCGGAGCTCCGCCGCCGCCGTTGACCTCTGTACCGTCTTGGGCCGCTGCATCAACCTGAACGTACCAGAGCACCGCGGCAGCCTTCTGCGTCTTCCTCGATTCTGGTAAGCCTTTTGTTCTTCTTAACATAGATCTGTTCTAGGGTTTCATGTTCTTGCCGTGTTCATCACTTGTTCATGCTCGTACCCAGACTCCTGGATAGATCTGTGAAACCCTGCTCTGACTAGCAGTAGCTTTTTAGCATCCGCCTGTAGTTTCACGCTCAAGTCTATAGATCTCATCCACATACCTGCCCATTGATTTACTTCCGCTCGCTTTAACCTTTTGAATATTTTCTGTTTTTTACGAACTTGCTTGGATCCATTGCTAATAAGACCTTGTGAAACCTGTTTCTGCATACTTAGCCATCCGAAACCTCAATTGCTTTCAATGTTTAGATCAGGCGGTTTAACTTAATATAGAAAAAGTTAATAAACAAGTATATACCATAGTCCCCTTGTTGAACCGCTAGAACTCTTTAGCCATATGAGGCCACTTCTGTCACATCCCTAGCTTCTGGTGCTTGCATCATGTTTAAATCTTGAAACCTGAATTGAGGAAATTTGAAAGCCTCAAAATATTTAAATAAAAGAAGGGCAAATAACCCTGGAAAATGCATCCAATGTTCCTAAAATGCTCTTCAATGATGTTTAATATCTTTGGCAAGGATTTTGGTCCAAACCAAAAATATGGAACATTTTGAGGAATTATTTTGGCTATTTGGATTTAAATCAATAAATATTTGAGTTGGATTTAAATCTTCTATAAAAGAATTGCAAGTCCAACAATTCGAAAAACTGTGAGTGGCTTTGAATATATTATAGCAAGCCACATAAATATTTTAGAAGCTACTAAATGATTTGGGCTGTGAATCAAATCAAAACAGAGTTGAAATATTAGAAAATGTAAATGTATGTAAAAAAAGGAAACTAACTTGCCCAGCTTACGGCTTACTCCGCAGCCCACCTAGCCGGCCGTTACTGTGCAGCCCAGCAGCCCACCTCCCCTGCCAGTTGTCTCCCTCCTCTCGCCAGAAGGCGAGAGGAAGAACGACGGCGCTTCAGCACAAGCGCACGCAGCTGCTGCACTGGCCCTCCTCGCCAACAAGAACGACGCAGACGCACTCCACGTAGCCTCCTGAATCCTGCTGACCCCCTCGCTCACTCTCCCTCTCGATCCCTCGCCCTCTCTCGCTCACGGCCGAAGCGGCCATGGCCACACCTCCGAGAAGCTCGTCGCCACAACGCCCCCCTGGCCTCGCGGTTTCTTCCAGGAGAACCACCTCGCCGTACTCGTCGTCATCACTGAGCCAAGCAACCGGGGGGATCTCTACATCGCCGGCGCCATCATCTTCTTCTTCCTCGGGCACCGAAGGCCGTCATCGTCGATTCGTCGCCGTCGTCGCTTCCCCGAGCTCGTTGACCATCTCGACGTGACCACTGTGAGCTCATGATCCGTTTCCCCCTATTACAGCACTCGATAGCGCTCCCTAGCCACGTATGTCGCCGAGCCCGAGCTCATCGCCGCCGGCCATGCCGCCGCCGTCGTTGCAGCCGCTGAAGCTCGTGTTCGAGCGCCAGAATCGTGCTCGATCGCCCTCAGATCCTAACACACCCATCCGCTGCTCCTGCCGCAGGCTGCATCACCGTAACCATCACCGCCCGAACTCCGGCCGCCGCCGCGAGCTCCGTTCCGGCAATCTTCGGCCACCCTAGCTCCATCCGTCGACACCTATGGATGCGCCGCACCTTCATTCGCCTGACCGCAAACCACGCACAAAACCGAGCCCCATAGCGGTTCTCCGGCGAGTTTCGCGCGGTTTGAGGTCGCCGCCGCCGGACTCGGTGGTGGACGTGGTCGCCTGGTTAGGCGCTAATCACCACTAACCCTCCCTATCAGACACTGACGAGGGGGCCCCACGTTGGGTCAAATCCCAGTCAACACGGGACTAACCCCTAATTAACAGTGAGTCTATGACATGTGGACCCCGCAGGTCAGGTTTGACCAGGACCGGGTCAGTTGACCGCTGACGTCACACTGACGTCAGGCTGACGCAGTAAATCATTTACTGGATTTATTCTTTTACAGGAAATTTCAGAAAATAGCTAAAACTTCTAAAATTCATAGAAATTCAACCATAACTCCAAATGAAATAAATTATATATGAAAAATGATCAGAAAAATCCAATCTATCCATCTGTACCATTTTCATGCATGTTAGAACAACTTATAGCTGCTGTTTAGCACAAATCATATAATGGCATTTAAATATCCACTTATGGAGTTTGAATTTGAATCCTGGATTCAAACCAACTTCATTTAATATGGTTGCTAGTTGCATTAGCTCAATCAACAGCATATTGCCATGACATTGTCATGCATCATATTTGTTGCATTGCATTGATTGTGTTCCTCTTTGTTTGCCGGTAATTGTCCCCTCTCGATAGACGTGGTTTCGACGACGAGTTCGATGACACCGATGAAGAAGTATAGTATCTTCAGAAGTGCGAGCAAGCAAAACCCCTTGTTCATTCCGATACAATCCCGCCTCTCGCTCCTGCTCTCTTTTTACTGCATTAGGACAACAACGTTTCAACTGTTACATGCTGCGGTAGTTGAACCCTTTATCCTCTGCATGACTGTCATTCCACAAGAATAGATGAAACCCACTAGCATGAGTAGGAGTTGTTTGAGCCCTGATGTGCCTACTCATTCATGCTTGTTTGTCATGCCTGCTATTGCTTAGAGTTGTGTCGTCCGATTCATCGGGAATGAATCGGAGGTGTGTAAACATGTCCCTTGTTGAGAGCTAAGTGTGTGAACACGATTTGGTAAAGGTAGCGGTGAGAGGCCATGTAGGAGTACATGGTGGGTTGTCTCATTGCAGCCGTCCTCGAGAACTGAGTTCGTGTTTGTGATCCATGAACAACTACTACCACTCATTGGGATCCTTAATTGACCCTCTCGGCTTCTTAATCACCCTTGTTCTCTGTCCAGGAGTTGCAACTAGTTTCGTGTTTGTAGGTAGTGCTAGTAGTCTACCAAGTGGCACCCGTGCAGTGGGCTTGGGACAGACTAGGTGCAATGTACGGTGTACCAAGTGGCACCGGATGGTGGGCTTGGGAACCCTACTCACATCGTTTGGGGCCGTGGCGACACCCGGCCGGATCTCCTTGCGGATGGAACCCGAATAGGCGATAAACCCGGACGAGAGACTTGAGTGTTTAGGTAGGCCGTGGCCGACTCCTCGCCCGCTTCCGCTTGAAGGCTGCCGAGATACATGACGTGTCTGAGGCGATAAGTGGCGAGGCGTGTGTGAAGAAGTACACCCTGCGGGGTTATCATTATCTATTCAATAGCCGATTCCTCGGATATGGAAACTTGGACCCTTGCATAGTTCATAGACAAGTGAAAGTGGATACTTAAAATACGCAAGATAAGCGTGAGTGCTATGGATGGCGTTCTCGTGAGGAGACGGAGCGGATCCATAGTGGAGTATTGATATGGTGAATATGTGGACTCATGTGCGCCACCTCAAAAGAGTTACTTGCGATCGTAGTTCAGATAGCCACCGAGTCAAAGCTGGCTTGCTGCAGCTTAAACTCCACCACCCCTTTGTTGATAATGATGCATATGTAGTTAGCTCGATGTAAGTCTTGTTGGGTACATTTGTACTCACGCTTGCCTATTTTATGTTTTTGCAGAGACTTCAGTCTTGCTAGTAGTTCCACGTGGACTTGACGTTTAGCTTGTTACCTCAGCTACGATCTTGTGCCCTCGGCAGATCTAGTAGATAGTCGCTTCTTCTAAGCCTTTTTCATTTGTAGATGTCTGTACTCAGACATGTTAAGCTTCCGCATGTGCTTTGACTTGTATGCTCTGAGTGTTGGGTCATGAGACCCATGTTTGTAATATCTCGCTCCTCGGAGCCTATTGAATAAAATACTTGAGTTGTAGAGTCATGTTGTGATGCCATGTTGTATTTGCACATATCGAGCATATTGTGTGTATGTTATTGAAATGCTTGGTATGTGTGGGATCTGACTATCTAGTTGTTTATCTTTAGTAGCCTCTCTTACCGGGAAATGTCTCCTAGTGTTTCCACCGAGCCATGCTAGCTTGCTACTGCTCCGGAACACTTAGGCTGGCCGGCATGTGTCCTTCTTCGCTCTCAGGTCTGTCCCTTCGGGAAATATCACGCGATGAATACCGGAGTCCTGTTAGCCCTTCTGGCCGGTTCACCGAGTCTGCTAGCCCAGTGCTACACTGGATTCACTCGTGATGACCGACACGTTCGATCTTGGGTCATGGATGCTGTCCCTCGTAAGTTTGTGCCACTTTGGGTTTACGACTAGCCATGTCACCGGGCTCCTTATCATATGGATGCTAGCGACACTATCATATATGTGTGCCAAAAGGCAAACGGTCCGGCAAAGGTAAGGCGACGCCGTGGGAATACCGTGCGTGAGGCCGCAAAGTGATATGAGGTGTTACATGCTAGATCGATGTGGCATTGAGTCGGGTCCCGACAGCTTTGGTATCGAGCTTGATTGCTGTGAGGATTACCAAGCCAAACCGGTCAAGTTGGGTCTAGAAATGCTTTAGTTATATGTAGGGGAATTGATTGTGGGATGGAACGTAAGGCTCTTTTACTCCTTATACCTCATGGCCTTCTGATCTGAGTCATCCTCTTCTCTTCTACGGGGATTAAGAACTAGGCCTTCTTATCTATCTATCAGGATGACGTGTTACTAAACCATAGACTTATAGAATTGTTAGTTTCAAATCTCAGCTCAGTTTTATTATTTCCGTATGTTCATAGCTGGCCTCAGAACCTTGGTATTGTGATGTTGAGTGGTCATGCCACTATTTTGCATGATGTCTCAAATCTTTTTGAGCATTTACAGCCGTTATGCTGCCTGAGTCATCCCAAGTTTCTAAATAATTTGATGCATTTGCAAACCCTCTCTTTCCATTCCCGATGTCCTTTTTGGTCAGAATAAGCACACTAATCGGTGAGTTGAGGTACTCTGTTGCTTTGACATATATGTTGGAGTTACTATTATGACCCTAGGTGTTTCAGGGAGTCACCTAGTAATCTAGCCATGTTTTGTGTTCCCAGTGTGATGATTTTGGCCTTTATTCTCGAAAGCATCCCGTGATGCCACTTAGTAATAGGTATTCTACTCCCTGGGTTTTTGAACCCGAGATTCACCCTACTTACCTCGTGTTGATAGTGTTTGCTAGTTCCTTTAGGATATTAGTAACCTTTGTGATAGTCCTCGAGGTTCGCGGTATATCGTTCTTCCAAATACCATGAACTACTTATGGCAGCAGTTCCTCGCTGATCAAAAGATCACAATCAGAGTGCTTTTGATGAGTTCTCGATTCTATATTGTGACTCTGCCAGTTCTACCTTTCTGCATGGGTTATCCGGAAGAAATATGTTGAATTCGTTCGACATGCTAGTCTATGCATCCACAACTCAGAAAATCATATGTTCTCTTGGGTTGTCACTCTTTAATTGTATTCCGACCCTCGTCTATCAATTGATAGCCAAGTTTATGGCGTGCATTCGTGTTATCGATGCCTATTATTCTTGTGGTCCATCGAGCCATTCTATTCTGGAATGACTAGGAGAAACAAACTCCAGTACCTTGTCCATTTCTAGGATTGGGTCAAAGCAGTTGTATTCCACAGATTAAAATGCCAACCCAGCCTTTGATTCTGTTCTACCCTGAAGTATTACCGTCTTTATGTCAGGATTTTCATGAGAATTGCACCGGCTCTTGTGAATTCTTGACGCAGTAATACTTCTTGCCATCATTATTCATTCCTTGGTTCCCGTGTTATTGTAACCGGAATGCCGATTGGTGAGCTGTGATGTGTGAAATCAATACTTCTAGCAACTCCGTTGCTTGGTAGTTAAATGGACAATATTCTCATTCTTAGCGTGTTGGTTATTGAATCATCACCCTAAGGTTGATCATGCTACCTAGTCCTTATTTCTGGTGCACTCCTGATCAATGAGTTAGGATTATTCAATCCCTTGCTTATTTCATCATATCATCTTGCCCTGAAAACAAGATTGTTCTCGAGCTTAGTGACATATCGGTGGTTCGTGATTTTCCGTATATCTTCTCGGAAGTATTACCAGGTTGTCACCTGACCGCTATGCTGAGCTCGTGATCAAGTTGCTTTCTTGCAAACCAGCCATTCTCCAAGAATCTGTGTTGCATACCCCTGAGCTGGTTGGTCAAGCTAAACAACAACTTGGAGAGTTGGAAGATGGAAGCTTGTCCGATTTAGTTCATCTTAAGGGATATCGTGTGTGTGCGTTGAAGAAAGATGATATCTTCATTGGTTGATCCTCGTGGTCAATTGTTGGATCTATTGTCTTATCGAAACTTTGATTTGAGTATGGGCTATCATCAAATCAATCCAGAACCAACGATGTTCGTAATGTTGTCTTACTCGTGGTTGTTTCCTCGAGCATACACCATTACATCTTGGGTCTGACCAATACTATCACATTGTTCACATAATGGTGGAAGTCCAGTGATATGGAAATTCCGATGAGTTGTTGTTGAGCCCATCAGCGGCATTTTGTCTCCACCATGATTTGTGTTGAACATCAGGCTAGTGTTGGAAACTTTGTAAGCAACGCCTTCGTGTTTCATTCATGAAGCTTATGCTTGGATGGAAGAAGTGACTTCCTCGAATTCATGTGCATTTGGTGCAAGTTGCCGCCGTGAGTTCGAGAAAGATTGTTTTTGTTTCCTTTGGAATCATCCCAAGTCAGTCATGCATGTGCAAAGTATACTATGGTTTGGTAGATTAATTACCTCCATTCCATATGTATTCCCTAGCACACAAGCCACTGATTGAGTTGTTTAAGGAGAAGAAGTTTCTTCTTAAGAGCATGCCTTTTGCAAGGACTTCGATATCCTCAATGATGATTCCCAACCAGAACTCGGTAGTGTTTTATTGTAAGACTACCACGTGGTCATGTTTGTCTGGAACATCGTGTCACATGTGTGTAGCAGAACTAGCTCATGCCTTGGAGTTTGCTATCGTAGTTCATTTCCCGAGAATTCCGCAACGTCATCTCGTCGGTTTGTGTTGCAAATTTTCTTTCTCAGACATGATGTCTGAAATATTCTGTTACCAACCAGATCTGAATCTCAGGCATATATGATGGGTGGAACCTTTCCAGGATCTATGAAGTAGGTCCCGACAGGGTTGATGTTCTGGCCGACGCACCTAGTCGGAGGATCTACCACTATAGTATCTTGATTGGGCAATTTGTCCATTTTCTCCATGAGGATTTCGAAGAATTTACTCCATAATTATTCCTTATGGATTCTTGTGCTCCCGAAGTCCGACCTTTTACTTGATGTTCTAGATATCAAACCATATCTATGAATGGGATATGCTAGCGCATCAAGGAGAACATTAGAAGCGGAGTGCTAAATGTCTCTCGGTCGATCATCCAGATTTTGTTCCCTTGGCCCCGCCAAGGTGAAATCTGAGAAGGTTATCTTCCTTTCCATCTGCATCGTCCATCGCTGTTCATCATGGTAGTACGTTGTGTTGCCAGGATCCTTGACACGGATGTTGGTAAAACCTTGATGAATATGGAAATGCTCAAGTTCTTGAGAGCACACTCAGTCACTAGGTTACATCCTCGGTATCAATTGGAATGTGCCCTCCATTTGCCGAATTGCCCTATAACTGTAGTTTCCTTTCCAAACTGAGTATGCCATTTCTTTGAATTCCTTCAAACGATCGTTTATGAATTGCCATTAGCCTGGTATGAAGAGCTTCAATAATCCTTTTCGATAGAGTTTCTCTCTGTCGCCGTCGTGTTAGATGAAGATCTCGAAAGCAAAGATGTCAAGACCAATTTGGAGCAATGAATCAATATCGACGATGAGGGCAGTTGGATCATGAAGATCATGTTAGTTTGTGTCCCTCTGTCTTCTTACCTCACGTCTTGAATCTCGGGACGAGATTTTTGCTTAGTGGGGGTGAGTTGTCACATCCCTAGCTTCTGGTGCTGCCTAGTGTTTGCATCTTGCTTGCATCATGTTTAAATCTTGAAACCTGAATTGAGGAAATTTGAAAGCCTCAAAATATTTAAATAAAAGAAGGGCAAATAACCCTGGAAAATGCATCCAATGTTCCTAAAATGCTCTTCAATGATGTTTAATATCTTTGGCAAGGATTTTGGTCCAAACCAAAAATATGGAACATTTTGAGGAATTATTTTGGCTATTTGGATTTAAATCAATAAATATTTGAGTTGGATTTAAATCTTCTATAAAAGAATTGCAAGTCCAACAATTCTGAAAAAACCTGTGAGTGGCTTTGAATATATTATAGCAAGCCACATAAATATTTTTAGAAGCTACTAAATGATTTGGGCTGTGAATCAAATCAAAACAGAGTTGAAATATTAGAAAATGTAAATGAGTGTAAAAAAAGGAAACTAACTCTGGCCCACTTACAGGCTTACCGCAGCCCACCTAGCCGGCCATTACCGCAGCCCCAGAGCCCACCTCCCCGCCAGCTTGTCTCCTCCTCTCGCCAAGGCGGAGGGAAGCAACGCCACGGCCTTCACACACAAACACGCAGCTGCCTGCCTGCCCTCCTCGCCAACAAGAACGACGCAGACGCACTCCAGCGCCTCCTGAATCCTGCCGACCCCTCGCTCACTCTCCTCTCGATCCTCGCCTCTCTCGCTCACGGCCGGCGGCCATGGCCACACCTCCGAGAAGCTCGTCGCCACAACGCCCCCTGGCCTCGCGGTTTCTTCCAGGAGAACCACCTCGCCGTACTCGTCGTCATCACTGAGCCAAGCAACCGGGGGGATCTCTACATCGCCGGCGCCATCATCTTCTTCTTCCTCGGGCACCGAAGGCCGTCATCGTCGATTCGCCGCCGCTGCGCTTCCCGAGCTCGTTGACCATCTCGACGTGACCACTGTGAGCTCATGATCCGTTTCCCCCTATTACCGCACTCGATAGCGCTCCCTAGCCACGTATGTCGCCGAGCCCGAGCTCATCGCCGCCGGCCATGCCGCCGCCGTCGTTGCAGCCGCTGAAGCTCGTGTCTGAGCGCGTAATCGTGCTCAGTACGCTCCCAGGATCCTAACACACCCATCCGCTGCTCCTGCCGCAGGCTGCATCACCGTAACCATCACCGCCCGAACTCCGGCCGCCGCGAGCTCCGTTCCGGCAATCTTCGGCCACCCTAGCTCCATCCGTCGACACCTATGGATGCGCCGCACCTTCAGCTACGCACAGCCGCAAACCACGCACAAAACCGAGCCCCATAGCAGTTCTCCGGCGAGTTTCCGCCGCGGTTTGAGGTCGCCGCCGGCCAGACTCCGGCTGGCTGACGTGGTCGCCTGGTTAGGCGCTAATCACCACTAACCCTCCCTATCAGACACTGACGAGGGGGCCCCACGTTGGGTCAAATCCCAGTCAACACGGGACTAACCCCTAATTAACAGTGAGTCTATGACATGTGGACCCCGCAGGTCAGGTTTGACCAGACCGGTCAGTTGACGCTGACGTCACATCGACGTCAGTCGACGCAAAGAAATCATTTACTGGATTTATTCTTTTACAGGAAATTTCAGAAAATAGCTAAAACTTCTAAAATTCATAGAAATTCAACCATAACTCCAAATGAAATAAATTATATATGAAAAATGATCAGAAAAATCCAATCTATCCATCTGTACCATTTTCATGCATGTTAGAACAACTTATAGCTGCTGTTTAGCACAAATCATATAATGGCATTTAAATATCCACTTATGGAGTTTGAATTTGAATCCTGGATTCAAACCAACTTCATTTAATATGGTTGCTAGTTGCATTAGCTCAATCAACAGCATATTGCCATGACATTATCATGCATCATATTTGTTGCATTGCATTGATTGTGTTCCTCTTTGTTTGCCGGTAATTGTCCCCTCTCGATAGACGTGGTTTCGACGACGAGTTCGATGACACCGATGAAGAAGTATAGTATCTTCAGAAGTGCCAGGCAAGCAAAACCCCCTTGTTCATTCCGATACAATCCCAGTCTCTCGCTCCTGCTCTCTTTTACTGCATTAGGACAACAACGTTTCAACTGTTACATGCTGCGGTAGTTGAACCCTTTATCCTCTGCATGACCTGTCATTCCACAAGAATAGATGAAACCCACTAGCATGAGTAGGAGTTGTTTGAGCCCTGATGTGCCTACTCATTCATGCTTGTTTGTCATGCCTGCTATTGCTTAGAGTTGTGTCGTCCGATTCATCGGGAATGAATCGGAGGTGTGTAAACATGTCCCATTGTTGAGAGCTAAGTGTGTGAACACGATTTGGTAAAGGTAGCGGTGAGAGGCCATGTAGGAGTACATGGTGGGTTGTCTCATTGCAGCCGTCCTCAGGAACTGAGTTCTGTGTTTGTGATCCATGAATAGCTACTACCACTCATTGGGATCCTTAATTGACCCTCTCGGCTTCTTAATCACCCTTGTTCTCTGTCCAGGAGTTGCAACTAGTTTCTGGTGTTTGTAGGTAGTGCTAGTAGTCTACCAAGTGGCACCCGGTACAGGTGGGCTTGGGACAGACTAGGTGCAGTGGCACGGTGTACCAAGTGGCACCCGGATGGTGGGCTTGGGAACCCTGCTCACATCGTTTGGGGCCGTGAGCGACACCCGGCGGATCTCCTTGCGGATGGAACCCGAATAGGCGATAAACCCGACGAGAGACTTGAGTGTTTAGGTAGGCCGTGGCCGACTCCTCGCCCGGCTTCCGCTTGAAGGCTGCCGAGATACATGACGGTCTGTAGGCGATAAGTGGCGAGAGCGTGTGAAGAAGTACACCCTGCAGGGTTATCATTATCTATTCAATAGCCGGATTCCTCGGATATGGAAACTTGGACCCTTGCATAGTTCATAGACAAGTGAAAGTGGATACTTAAAATACGCAAGATAAGCGTGAGTGCTATGGATGGCGTTCTCGTGAGGAGACGGAGGCGGATCCATAGTGGAGTATTGATATGGTGAATATGTGGACTCGTGCGCCACCTCAAAAGAGTTACTTGCGAATGTAGTTCAGGATAGCCACCGAAGTCAAAGCTGGCTTGCTGCAGTTAAACTCCACCACCCCTTTGTTGATAATGATGCATATGTAGTTAGCTCTGATGTAAGTCTTGCTGGGTACATTTGTACTCACGTTTGCCTATTTTATGTTTTTGCAGAGAGACTTCAGTCTTGCTAGTAGTTCCACGTGGACTTCGACGTTTAGCTTGTTACCTCAGCTACGATCTTGTGCCCTCGGCAGGATCTAGTAGATAGTCAGGCTTCTAAGCCTTTTTCATTTGTAGATGTCTGTACTCAGACATGTTAAGCTTCCGCATGTGCTTTGACTTGTATGCTCTGAGTGTTGGGTCATGAGACCCATGTTTGTAATATCTCGCTCCTCGGAGCCTATTGAATAAAATACTTGAGTTGTAGAGTCATGTTGTGATGCCATGTTGTATTTGCACATATGGAGCATATTGTGTGTATGTTATTGAAATGCTTGGTATGTGTGGGATCTGACTATCTAGTTGTTTATCTTTAGTAGCCTCTCTTACCGGGAAATGTCTCCTAGTGTTTCCACCGAGCCATGCTAGCTTGCTACTGCTCCGGAACACTTAGGCTGGCCGGCATGTGTCCTTCTTCGTTCCTGTGTCTGTCCCTTCGGGGAAATGTCACGCGATGAATACCGGAGTCTGTTAGCTCGCTACAGCCCGGTTCACGGAGTCTGCTAGCCCGATGCTACAGCCTGATTCACTCACCGATGACCGACACGCTCGATCTTTGGGTCATGGATGCTCGTCCTCGTAAGTTTGTGCCACTTTGGGTTTACGACTAGCCATGTCAGCCCGGCTCCTTATCATATGGATGCTAGCGACACTATCATATACGTGTGCCAAAAGGCGCAAACGGTCCCGGGCAAAGGTAAGGCGACGCCCGTGGGAATACCGTGCGTGAGGCCGCAAAGTGATATGAGGTGTTACATGCTAGATCGATGTGGCATTGAGTCGGGGTCCTGACAACTTCATAGAAATCCGGTTTAAATATACTGCCTCCGGTTTAGCATTGTTCATACCAGCGCCTTCTTTTATCCAACATATTCTTGAACCGGAATCACCTGTTTGTTGTAGATCTCACCATGGCCAAACAAGTATATGAGTGCAACTGGGTTCCTTCTCGTGTCACAGAAACTCAGTTGGATAATTTAGTCTCGATCGGCGCTTTAGACAGCAAAGAGACTATCCACTGGAGGGTTCCTGGTGATGAATGTCCTCCCACACCTCAAGAGGGAGAGGTTGTGATCTTTGCGGATCATTTAGCCCGGGGCTTCAAACCGCCCGGCTCTAAATTTTATCGGGATGTGTTAGCCAATTTTCAACTCCGCCCGCAAGATACTGGCCCCAACTCTGTTACCATCTTATGTCACTTCCAAGTGCTCTGTGAGGTATACCTTCAAGAGGAACCCACAGTTGAATTGTTCGAGATCGCTTCCACTTAAACCGCCGCATGAATTCATGATGGTCCCAATACCGAATTGGGCGGTATGGCAATTCGTAAAAGGAAAGAAATCACTTATCCCCATGCCAGACTACAGTCACCCCAAGGAGTGGAATGCAACATGGTTTTACCGCAAAGATACTTCCCACGATGATGAAAATCCTTTGCACGGCTTTCGCCCGAGCGGCTCAAGAATACACACCCCTTCCCACAAAGGTTAACTGCCAAGGAGAGAAGTAAATACGCTCCGCAACTATCCAAGCTCCGAGCCTTCATGGCCAACGGTTTAACAGGAGTAGATCTCGCATGCTGTTGGATATCATTTAGCATACTGCCTCTCAGCCGGTGCTCCGGTTTAATGTGCAAGTATACTGGTAGCGTTGATGACCCGCTTCGACACACCAACATCCAGCTCTCAGATGATGAAGTCACAAAGGCTGTGAAGAAAATGTTGAACGAACAGGAACACCTCTGCAGTCAAACCGGCCTGCTCCCTTTCTGTGCTACCAACAAACCGCCAGCTGTAAGATTCTGACTACATATTTTACTGAACTTGTTATTGCTATTTCTGCCTAACATCAACTGCTGCTTACTCAGGGTGATAATCCGTTTTGGAGCAAGAAGCTTCCACAAGAAAAACCAGAGAAAACGGAACGGTCAACCCGGCCAAAGACCAAGGTTGTCGAGAAGCCTGCTAAAAAGAGGAAAACCACCGCTTCATCTGATCCGGCTGTTGATGATGATGTGGGTAACTCGGACCTTGAGGTAGAACTCGATTCACTAGGCTTACTTTTTACACGCCTTATTGATGATGATACTTGTCAGGACGACGCTGAAGCCAGTAATGCTGATGTGGCTGAGGTAACTATTCTCTCTTCTGATTCAGATCCTTTGCCTTTGCCAAAACTTCGCTAGGCAAACCGGAAAGTTAAATTTTCTCACCCTCTTGCTTACTTGGATCCCAAATTTCTTATGAAGACTCAAGAACATGAAGTCACGCATACGACGACCCGCACAGCAATGCCGGTAGTTACCTCCGCCGGTTTACCAAACAGTCCGGTTCGAACGCCGCTCGAGGTCTCCGACCTTTTATTAATTTCTATCCTAAAGCGGGTTTCATCCATCAACCTCTTAGTCCGTCCAACTCCGTTTATCGGTTACTTCTCATTCATCCTCCGTGAATCATCGCCACTCACCGCCACCACCGAAAACGGTTCTTGGGTAAGCTAGATCGAACATATGCTTCGTATACTACGTTATAACTTATGCTGTTCCTTGACTCTTTGTTTCTCTTTCAGGGCTAAACCTAAACCGAGCAAGAAAGCCCGCCTGGATAAAGCGGCCGAGGAAGATGCCGCCCCTGAACAGGATAAAGCACCAGATGTTGAAGCGTTCGTTCATGAGGATATTCCCAATGATCCTCCCTTGCAAGATGATGCTATTCCTGAGAAAATGCCTATCAATACTTCAGTCCCTGTTGACCAGCCTGCCAGCTCTGTCCGGATTGAAAGATCCGGCAGTCCTTCAAAACCTGCCGATAAACCGACCGCGCCAACGCAAACCGGCGAGTCCAGGGATGATGACGTTGTAATTACCGGCGTAGGTCGCTTTGAACCAGGGAATCCTGTCGCTTTAGCCAAGCATACTGTGAAAGAAGATTTTTCTGCCATGAACAAAGGCAAATGGGATGTTGATCTGGAAACATATGCTGCTCTGAGTGCCCAAGATCTTCATTCTGGCTACTTGAACCGGCTATATACTAGTCGTGACTGTGAAGCTGGTCTGGTAAAGATGATGAGAGATAAATTTGAGGTAACTTCCTTGTGCTTCTTCTTTCTTTAATTACTGCCACTGTATTAATCCTCCTAGCCCCAAGGGCCGGTTTGTAACCTTCTTCAAACCGGGACTTGAATATAGTCCTCAATACTTTGAAATCCATCAATGTAGCCCCCAAGGGCCGGTTCAACTTAGTATAGTTAAACCGGGACTCCAATAAAGATTCTAACATCAGAACATAACTGAGAAAATAGCCGTTAGCCCCCAAGTGCCAAGTTGAATACCTATATTGAGCTTGGGACTTTGCGATTTAGTAATAGATGAAGATTGAAGGTGCATTAGCCCCCAAGTATCAAGCGTATAACTTGTTATGTGGTTGGTACTTCTAATTCTTGTACCATTTGTTTAAAGCCAAACACTGTCTTTATGCAGGCTGAAGTGAGGATCAAAGAGGACCGGATTACTGATCTGCAGGAAACTTTGAAAACCCAACAAGCCGAAACCGACAAGGCAAGGGAAGAATTAACCAGCTCTTTGAGCATCACAGAACAGCTGAAGGAGGGCTTCAAAAAGGAGCGGGCTGATTGGGCCACTGAGAAGGCCGCTTTAATAAAAAGAGCTGAAAACGCTGAAGCTGCCCTTAAACCGGTGGTAGATGAGTGATCACCCGTAAGCGGCAAGTACATGCCATGACCGCTGCTATCTTTGGTAAGCTCCTTTTGGTTTCTTTGACAACTTTGGCCTTCTTATAATAGATCCGGTTTGTGATCTTTTCTGTATTGTTGCAGGTACACGCATTGGTCACTTAAGGTCAGATGTTTGGAAGAAATTGAAGGCTGCCTACACTTTAATTGAACAGCTGTATACCAGACCGCAGCGGATCATCACCACTGCATCTCATAACAGTCCGGCACCCACTTTAATCCAAGATACTCTGAATAGGTTGTCAACGCTTCCTGCTCGGATTGAAGAGCTGAAAAAATCTGCTGCTCAAACCGGAGCCATTAATGCCTTGATCCGGGCAAAAGCATGGGTGCCGGATTTTGATCCTGTTGAAGCAGCTCAAGGCTATCCCAGCTTGAAGGAAGATGGCTCAGAGTTCAGTGAAGATGATTTGAAGGCGATAAACCGTGCAGTACGCCCTCTGGCTTGTCAATTGGCTGAAGAGGCAGACTTGTCGCATTATCAAGCTTAGTACAATGATCAGAACAAACGAGTGGCTGCACCAATCCCTGAAGCGGAGAATCTGATTCCTCCAATCCGTAAGCATACTTACGCTCCTGATATTGATCCGTCTTCTCTGATCCATGAAGAGGCTATCTTTCAAGCTTTAGTGGGAATCGACTGGACCACTGTTGATTTCCAGCCAATGGATAGAGATGAGGAAGCTGAAACGGCACGGGACGATCCACAACCATCAGACCGGGGCGATGAGCAGGCTTGAACCGGAGGCCGGTTTAAATAGCCGCTTAATTATGATCCGCCAGAACAACAATGATCTTATTTGGGCACCGCGTTGCCTTGTAATAGAATAACAAATAATGTTGCTTTAAATATGCCTTCGTGCATAAGCACTGATGCTTTTGCTTGAAATCCTCAATTTATATTTCCTGCAATCAGAAAATCTTGAACTGTGGTGGCGGTTATACCATCAACCGGTTTATGACCTTGATATATATATCATCAATGTATTTAAGACATATAATCAAATATGCGATACAAAATACCTACCATCGCTGGGCATGAAGTTGGCTTAGCCAGGCTTGAAACGGAGTATTTATAAACCGTTACCATCAAAGGGGAGAAAACAACTCCCATGTAAACCGTGCTGGGTCATTATGGGCCCCCTGATACTCCATGATGTTAACAGGAAAGTTAAACCGGGCATATTTCTCCGGATTAAAAATGAACCGAATTCCGTCAGCTGAACCGGTAAAAAAGTGTTGCTGGATTAAAGGAAACACAACAAAAATTGAAGAATAGTCATAAAAGAAATATGGAAGCAAAGGCAATGATAAAAACCGTTTGCAAAAACATGCTTTACTGAGCTGATCAGATGGTGTTACCATGGTCGGATAGGACCAAGCCCCCAATAGGAGTGACAATGGTTCAAGTCAGCCAGGTCCCCAAATGAAACCGTGGCATTTATGCCGATCAAAAGGCGTGGCAATTGTTCGGGTTCGACCAAGCCCCCAAGTGATTCTGTGGCCTTAGGACGATCAAGAGGCGTGACTGGTTCAGACTTGACCATGTCCCCAAGTGATCTGGTGGCTTTCGCCTATCAAAAGGTGTCGCATTGGTTCGGACACGACCAAGGCCCCAAGTGATATCACAAAGCTTTTTTGAAAAGCAAATTTCAAGGGGTAAACCGGAGGCCGCTTTTAAAACAGAACCACTCCATGTAACCACACATGATATGAAAGGACAGAGACCCTGCTTTAGCCGAGGCTCCGGTTTTATTATATCAATGATAATATATACACTGTCATAATATGTACATAGATAGAGCCAATGGCTCAAGTGTAGTAAGGCCGAAGATGAGTTATGTTCCACGGCCTGTTGGTCTCCTCCTCTGATGTGCGTGAGTCTTTATGCTCTCGAATATCAATCAGATAGTACGACCCATTGTGCAGATTCTTGCTGACCACGAAAGGTCCCTCCCAAGGTGGGGATAACTTGTGCATATCCGTCTGGTCTTGGATGAGCCGAAGCACCAAATCTCCTTCTTGAAAAGCTCTGGTTCTGACCCAGCGACTGTGATAGCGACGAAGATCTTGTTGATAAATCGCCGAGCGGGCAGCCGCTATGTCACGCTCCTCATCTAATAGGTCCAAAGCATCTTGCCGTGTTGTCTCATTGTCCGCTTCAACATAAGCCGCTACACGAGGCGAATCATGCCGGATATCGCTAGGGAGAACCGCCTCTGCTCCGTAGACCATAAAAAATGGTGTGTATCCTGTAGATCGGTTGGGCGTAGTATTGATACTCCATAGCACAGATGGTAGCTCTTCAACCCAACAACCCAGTGTTCTTTGCAATAGAACCATGAGCCGGGGTTTGATGCCTCGCAAGATCTCTTGATTAGCTCGTTCTGCCTGCCCATTGGACTGGGGGTGAGCCACTGACAATACGTCAAGTCGGATGTGCTCACGCTCACAGAATTCCTTCGTAGCGCCCTTGGATAAATTGGTACCATTGTCAGTAATGATACTGTGTGGAAAGCCAAACCGAAAAATCACCTTTTTAATGAACTGCACCGCTGTAGCTGCATCACACTTGCTAATAGGCTCTGCTTCAACCCACTTGGTAAATTTGTCAACTGCCACCAAAAGGTGGGTTTTCTTATCCTTGGATCTTTTAAAAGGTCCGACCATATCCAGCCCCCATGTTGCAAATGGCCAAGTAATTGGAATCATCCTCAATTCTTGAGCCGGCACATGAGCACGCCTTGAAAATTTCTGACAGCCATCACACCGTTTAACCAAGTCCTCGGCATCAGCATGAGCTGTCAACCAGTAGAACCCGTGACGAAACGCCTTTGCCACCAGAGACTTTGAACCGACGTGGTGACCACAATCCCCTTCATGGATTTCACGTAAGATTTCACAGCCTTCCTCAGGAGAGATGCAGCGTTGAAATGCCCCTGATACACTGCAATGATGCAATTCGCCATTGACAATGGTCATAGACTTGGATCGCCGGACTATCTGCCTGGCTAGAGTTTCATCCTCTGGCAACTCTCCCCGGTTCATGTACGCAAGATAAGGAACTGTCCAATACGGTATAACATGCAGGGCTGCCACTAATTGAGCCTCCGGATCAGGAATAGCCAAATCTGCTTCACCCAGGAGCTTGACTGACGGGTTGTGCAACACATCAAGAAAGACATTAGGTGGGACCGGTTTACGCTGAGAGCCCAACCGGCTTAAAGCGTCCGCCGCTTCATTTTTCCGACGATCCACGTGATCCACCTGATAACCCTTGAAGTGACCCGCAACCATATCCACCTCACGATGATATGCAGCCATAAGTGGGTCTCTAGAATCCCACGTGCCAGACACCTGTTGAGCCACGAGGTCCGAGTCATCGAAGCACTTGACCTGACTTAAATTCATCTCCTTAGCCATCTGGAGACCATGGAGCAAAGCTTCATACTCAGCTGCATTATTAGTACAAGGGAACATTAAGCGGAGAACATAACAAAACTTATCACCTCGTGGGGAAGTTAATACGACTCCAGCCCCCGAGCCCTCCAATTGCCTGGATCCATAAAAATGGATAGTCCAATATGTGTGATCCGGCTTCTCCTCTGGTGCTTGCAACTCCGTCCAATCATTGATGAAATCAACAAGTGCTTGAGACTTCACCGCAGTCTGAGGCACGTACTTCAATCCGTGCGGCCCAAGTTCTATAGCCCACTTGGCAATCCGGCTAGTCGCCTCCCGGTTCTATATGATATCGCCCAAGGGAGCTGAACTGACCACTGTGATGGGGTGCCCTTGGAAATACTACTTCAGCTTCCGGCTTGCCATGAAAACTCCGTATACCAGCTTCTGCCAATGCGGATACCTTTGCTTGGATTCAATAAGCACCTCGCTGATATAGTAAACCGGCCGCTGAACCGGATACTCCTTGCCCGCCTCCTTGCGTTCTACCACAATAGCCATGCTAACTGCACGAGCATTGGCCGCTACGTATAGCAATAACGGCTCCTTATCGACCGGAGCTGCAAGAGCGGGCGGATTGGCTAATTGCCGCTTCAAGTCCTCCAACGCTTCATCAGCAGCCGGACTCCAGATGAATTGATCTGTCTTTCTCAGCATCTGGTATAAAGGGATGGTGTCGGTGTCAAAACCGGCGGATCTCGGGTAGGGGGTCCCAAACTGTGCGTCTAGGCGGATGGTTACAAGAGACAAGGGACGCGATGTTTTACCCAGGTTCGGGCCCTCTCGATGGAGGTAAAACCCTACGTCCTGCTTGATTAATATTGATGATATGGGTAGTACAAGAGTGGATCTACCACGAGATCAAGGAGGCTAAACCCTAGAAGCTAGCCTATGGTATGATTGTTGTAATGTATACGGTATCCTACGGACTAAAGCCCACTGAAGGAGTCCTGGACTAGGGGGTGTCCGGACAGCCGGACTATCATCGTCCGCCGGACTCCAAGACTACGAAGATACAAGATTGAAGACTCCGTCCCGTGTCAGGATGGAGCTTTCCTTGGTGTGGAAGGCAAGCTTGGCGATACTGATATGTAGATCTCCTACCATTGTAACCGACTCTGTGTAACCCTAGCCTTCTCCGGTGTCTATATAAACCGGAGGGCTTGAGTCCGTAGGACGCAACATACATTACAACAATCATACCATAGGCTAGCTTTAGGGTTTAGCCTCCTTGATCTCGTGGTAGATCCACCCTTGTACTACCCATATCATCAATATTAATCAAGCAGGACATAGGGTTTTACCTCCATCAAGAGGGCCCGAACCTGGGTAAAACATCGTGTCCCTTGTCTCCTGTTACCATCCGCCTAGACGCACAGTTCGGGACCTCCTACCCGAGATCCGCCAGTTTTGACACCGACATTGGTGCTTTCATTGAGAGTTCCTCTGTGTCGTCACCGATAGGCTCGATGGCTTCTTCAATCAACAACGCTGTCCAGGGTGAGACTTTTCTCCCCGGACAGATCTTCATATTCGGCGGCTTCGCACTGCGGGCTAATTCACTTGGCCATCTGGAGCAGATCGAAAGCTACGCCCCTGGCCGTCAGGTCAGGTTCGGAAGCCTAAACTTCACAGCCGACATCCGCGGGGACTTGATCTTCGACGGGCTCGAGCCACAGCCAAGCGTGCCGCACTGTTACGATGGGCATGATCTAGCTCTACCGCCGAACAGCGCCCTGGTGGCCGCACAAGAATCCGCTCCGGTCCTTAGTCCGGAGCCGATCGCCTAGATCGAGGACCGGTGGTTGGACACCACCTCGGGGGCTCCAACTTCCACGGCGATGGAGCCAAACACTAACCTTGTCCCTCGCGAAGCTCGTGACTCCGAGGCGCCGGACTCCTTGCCGGTCTCCGGACCTCTCGCGCCCCTTCCAATCGAATCTGATTGGGCGCCGGTTATGGAATTCACCGCCGCGGACATGTTCCAACACTCGCCCTTTGGCGACATCCTAAATTCGCTAAAGCATCTCTCGCTATCCGGAGAGTCCTGGCCGGATTATGGCCAGGATGGTTGGGATACGGACGACGAATAAATTCAGACCCACCCACCACCCACTTTGTAGCCACTGTCGATGATCTAACTGACATGCTAGACTACGACTCCGAAGACATCGACGCTATGGACGACGATGCCGGAGACGAACAGGAACCAGCGCCTACAGGGCACTGGAAGACCACCTCGTCATACGACATATACATGGTGGACACCCCAAAATATGGGGACGACGAAGAAGCAGCGGAGGCAGATTCTTTAAAGAAACAGCCCAAGCGCCGGCGTCAGCGGCGCCGCTCTAAATCCCGCCACAACAAGAATGGAGATTCTGGCACAGGAGATAATAATACCCCAGAGAGTGCCGAAGATAATCCCCTCCAGCAAGACTCAGCGCAGGAGGATGCAGAAGCAAGACCCCACGAGAGGGCGGCAGACGAAGAGGTCGAGGAATATAACTATATACCTCCCTCCGAAGATGAGGCAAGCCTCAACAAGGACTAATTCGTCGTGCCCGAGGATCCCGTCGAACAAGAGCGTTCCAAACGCAGGCTTATTGCCACGGCAAATAGCCTAAAGAAAAAGCAGTAGCAGCTTCAAGCTGATCAGGACCTGCTGGCCGATCGATGGACCAAGGTCCTCGCGGCCGAAGAGTATAAACTCAAACGGCCCTCCAAAAGCTACCCAAGACGCAAGTTGCTCCTCCGATTAGAGGAGGAAGCATACATACCTTCATCACCAGTGCACGATACGGCAGACCGACCACCCCGTGGTCGCGACAGAGAGGCATCCAGGCCCTCCACCAAGACCGTACCCCGGCATCGCTCCAAAAGTGCGAAGCCAAGAGGGAACGCGCCGGACTTGCGAGATATATTGGAGGACAAAGCAAGGCAATCCAGATCCATCTACGGATCACGGGGGTGCCCCACGACCCACGGCGAATACCGTCGTGCCAGATACAATAACTCCGGCCGGGCCGAACACAGCAGACAACGCTCTCTTGAGCTACGTCGTGATATTGCCCAATATAGAGGCGCCGCACACCCGCTATGAAGGAAATATGCCCTAGAGGCAATAATAAAGTTATTATTTATTTCCTCATATCATGATAAATGTTTATTATTCATGCTAGAATTGTATTAACCGGAAACATGATACATGTGTGAATACATAGACAAACATATAGTCACTAGTATGCCTCTACTTGACTAGCTCATTAATCAAAGATGGTTATGTTTCCTAACCATAGACATGTGTTGTCATTTGTTTAATGAGATCACATCATTAGGAGAATGATGTGATTGACATGACCCATCCCGTTAGCTTAGCACTTGATCATTTAGTATTCTGCTATTGCTTCCTTCATGACTTATACATGTTCCTGTAACTATGAGGATTGTGTAACTCCCGTTTACCGGAAGAACACTTTGGGTACTACCAAACGTCACAACGTAATCGGGTGATTATCAAGGAGTACTACAGGTGTTTCCAAGGTACATGTTGAGTTAGCATAATTGAGATTAGGTTTTGTCACTCCGATTGTCGGAGAGGTATCTCTGGGACCTCTCGGTAATACTCATCACCCAAGCCTTGCAAGCATGTAACTAATGAGTTAGTTATGAGATGACGTATTGTAACAAGTAAAGAGACTTGCGATAACGAGATTGAACTAGGTATTGGATACCGACGATCAAATCTCGGGCAAGTAACATACCGATGACAAAGGGAATAACGATGTTGTTATGCGGTTTGACCGATAAAGATCTTCGTAGAATATGTAGGAACCAATATGGGCATCCAGGTCACGCTATTGGTTATTGACCGAGACGTGTCTCGGTCATGTCTACATTGTTCTCGAACCGTAGGGTCCGCACGCTTAAGGTTTCGATGATGCTTATATTATGAGTTTATGTATTTTGATGTACGAAGTTTGTTCGAGTCCGGATGTGATCACGGACATGACGAGGAGTCTCGAAATGGTCGAGACATAAAGATTAATATATTGGACGGATATATTTGGACACCGGAAAGGTTCCGGAGAAGTTTGGAGCTACGGGAGGTTACCGGAACCCCCCGGGAGGTATATGGGCCTTATTGGGCCCATATAGGAAGAAGGGAGAAGGAACAAGGGAGGGGGGCGCGCCTCCCCAGCCCAATCTGAATTGGGGAGGGGGGCCGGCCCCCCTTTCCTTTCTCCTTCCCCCCTCTTACTATTACTACTACTAGTACTTATTCCTAATACTAGTACTCTTTCCTTCCCCCTTCAAATAAGATAAGGAAAAGAGGGGGAAACCTACTTGGAGTAGGTTTCCCCCTCCTCTATGGCGTGCCCCCTTGGGCCGGCCTCCTCCTCCCTCCCTCCTTTATATCACGGGGTAGGGGCACCCTAGGACACACAAGTTGATCATTGAGATCGTTCCTTAGCCGTGTGCGGTGCCCCCCTCCATGATATTACACCTCGGTCATATTGTAGCGGTGCTTAGGCCAAGCCCTGCGACAGGAGAACATCAAGATTGTCACCACACCGTCGTGCTGACGGAACTCCCCCTCGGCGCCTCTGCTGGATCGAAGAACGAGGGTGCGTCATCGAGCTGTACGCGTGTCAAGAACTCGGAGGTGCCGGAGTAACGGTGCCTGGATCGGTTGAACCGGGAAGACGTACGGCTACTTCCACTATGCTGTGTTAACGCTTCCGCTTCGGTCTACGAGGGTATGTAGACAACACTCTCCCCTCGTTGCTATATCATCACCATGATCTTGCGTGTGCGTAGGAAATTTTTTGAAATTACTACGTTCCCCAACAGTGGCATCAGAGCCTAGGTTTTATGGTTTGATGTTATTTGCACGAGTAGAACACAAGTGAGTTGTGGGCGATATAAGTCATACTGCTTACCAGCATGTCATACTTTGGTTCAGCGGTATTGTTGGATGAAGCGGCCCGGACCGACATTACGCGTACGCTTACGCGAGACTGGTTTTACCGCCGTGCTTTGCACACAGGTGACTAGCGGGTGTCTGTTTCTCCAACTTTAGTTGAACCGAGTGTGGCTACGCCCGGTCCTTGCGAAGGTTAAAACAGCATCAACTTGACAAACTATCGTTGTGGTTTTGATGCGTAGGTGAGATTGGTTCTTGCTTAAGCCCGTAGCAGCCACGTAAAATTTGCAACAACAAAGTAGAGGACGTCTAACTTGTTTTTGCAGGGCATGTTGTGATGTGATATGGCCAAGACGTGATGCTATATTTTATTGTATGAGATGATCATGTTTTGTAACCGGTTACGGCAATCGGCAGGAGCCATATGGTTGTCGCTTTATTGTATGAAATGCAAACGCCCTGTAATTGCTTTACTTTATCACTAGGCGGTAGCGATAGTCGTAGAAGCAATAGATGGCGTAACGACAACGATGCTACGATGGAGATCAAGGTGTCGCGCCGGTGACGATGGTGATCACGACGGTGCTTCGAAGATGGAGATCACAAGCACAAGATGATGATGGCCATATCATATCACTTATATTGATTGCATGTGATGTTTATCCTTTATGCATCTTATCTTGCTTTGATTGACGGTAGCATTTTAAGATGATCTCTCACTAATTATCAAGAAGTGTTCTCCCGAGTATGCACCGCTCTGAAAGTTCTTCGTCTTTGAGACACCACGTGATGATCGGGTGTGATAGGCTCTACGTTCAAATACAACGGGTGCAAAACAGTTGCACATGCGGAATACTCAGGTTATACTTGACGATCCTAGCATATCAGATATGGCCTCGGAACACGGAGACCGAAAGGTCGGCGTGAATCATATAGTAGATATGATCAACATAGAGATGTTCACCATTGAAACTACTCCATCTCACGTGGTGATCGGACATGGTTTAGTTGATTTGGATCACGTGATCACTTAGATGACTAGAGAGATGTCTGTTTAAGTGGGAGTTCTTAAGTAATATGATTAATTGAACTTAAATTTATCATGAACTTAGTACTGATAGTATTTTGCTTGTCTATGTTTGTTTGTAGATAGATGGCTCGTCTTTGTTGTTCCGTTGAATTTTAATGCGTTCCTTGAGAAAGCAAAGTTGAAAGATGATGGTAGCAATTACGGATCGGGTCCGTAACTCGAGGATTATCCTCATTGCTGCCTGTAAGAGTTATGTCTGGAAGCACCGCTAGGTGCCGGGCATGCTTCTGATGCAACCGACGACGTTAAGAACGTCTGGCGAGCAAAGCTGATGACTACTCTATAGTTCGATGTGCCATGCTTTACGGCTTAGAACCGGGTCTTCAACGACGTTTTGAACATCATGGAGCATATGAGATGTTCCAGAGTTGAAGTTAATATTTCAAGCAAATGCCCGGATTGAGAGATATGAATTCTCCAATAAGTTCTACAAGCGCAAGATGGAGGAGAACAGTTACATCGGTGAGCATATACTCAAAATGTCTGGGTATAATAATCACTTGATTCAACTGGGAGTTAATCTTCCGGATGATAGCGTCATTGACAGAATTCTCCAATCACTGCCACCAAGCTACAAGAGCTTTGTGATGAACTATAATATGCAAGGGATGAACAAGACTATTCCCGAGCTCTTCGCAATGCTGAAAGCCGCGGAGGTAGAAATCAAAAAGGAGCATCAAGTGTTGATGGTCAACAAGACCACTGGTTTCAAGAAAAGGGCCAAAGGGAAGAAGAAGGGGAACTTCAAAAAGAACAGCAAACAAGTTGCTGCTCAAGAGAAGAAACCCAAGTCTGGACCTAAGCCTGGCCGAGTGCTTCTCTTTAAGCGATCGACACTTTGAAGCGGAATTGCCCCAAATATTTGGCGGATAAGAAGGATGGCAAAGTGAACAAAGGTATATGTGATATACATGTTATTGATGTGTACCTTACTAATGCTCGCAGAGCACTGGGTATTTGATACCGGTTACTGTTGCTAACATTTGCAACTCAAAGCAGGGACTACGGATTAGCGAAGATTAGCTAAGGACGAGGTGACGATCTTGGCGTGGGAAATGGTTCCAAAGTCGATGTCATCGCGGTCGGCACGCTACCTCTACATCTACCATCGGGATTAGTTTTAGACCTGAATAATTGTTATTTGGTGCCGCATTGAGCATGAACATTATATCTGGATCTTGTTTGATGCGAGACGGTTATTCATTTAAATCGAGAGAATAATGGTTGTTCTATTTATATGAGTAATATCTTTTATGGTCATGCACCCTTAAAGAGTGGTCTATTTTATTGAATCTCGATAGTAGTGATACACATATTCATAATGTTGAAGCCAAAAGATGCAGAGTTGATAATGATAGTGCAACATATTTGTGGCACTCGCCGCTTAGGTCATATTGGTGTAAAACGCATGAAGAAACTCCATCTTGATGGACTTCTGGAATCACTTGATTGTGAATCACTTGGAACTTGCGAACCATGCCTCATGGGCAAGATGACCAAAACACCGTTCTCCTGTACTATGGAGAGAGCAACAGATTTGTTGGAAATCATACATACAGATGTATGTGGCCCGATGAATGTTGAGGCTCGTGGCGGATATCGTTATTTTCTCACCTTCACAGATGATTTCAGCAGATATGGGTATATCTACTTGATGAAGCACAAGTCTAAAACATTTGAAAAGTTCAAAGAATTTCAGAGTGAAGTAGAAAATCATCGTAACAAGAAAATAAAGTTTCTACGATCTGATCGTAGAGGAGAATATTTGAGTTACGAGTTTGGTTTACATTTGAAACAATGTGGAATAGTTTCGCAACTCACGCCACCTGTAACACCACAACGAAATGGTGTGTCCGAACGTCGTAATCGTACTTTACTTGATATGGTGCGATCTATGATGTCTCTTACCGATTTACCGCTATCTTTTGGGGTTATGCTTTAGAGACGGCGCATTCACGTTAAATAGGGCACCATCAAAATCCGTTGAGGCGACGCCTTATGAACTATGGTTTGTCAAGAAACCAAAGTTGTCGTTTCTCAAAGTTTGGGGCTGCAATGCTTATGTGAAGAAACTTCAACCAGATAAGCTCGAACCCAAATCGAGATGTGTCTTCATAGGATACCCAAAGGAGACTATTGGGTACACCTTCTATCACAGATCCGAGGGCAAGATTTTCGTTGCTAAATTCGGATCCTTTCTAGAGGAGTTTCTCTCGAAAGAAGTGAGTGGGAGGAAAGTAGAACTTGATGAGATAATCAGTATCTACTCCCTTATTGAAAGTAGTTCATCACAAGAACCGGTTCTGTGGCGACTACACCAATTAGTGAGGAAGCTAATGATATTGATCATGAAACTTCAGATCAAGTTTCTCTCGAACCTCGTGGGTCTACGAGTAAGATCCGCACAGTGGTGCGGAAATCCTATTCGGAAGTCATGTTACTTGACCATGATGAACCGGCGAACTATGAGGAAGCGATGATGAGCCCAGATTCATAAAATGGCTAGAGGCCATGAAATCTGAGATAGGATCCATGTATGAAAACAAAGTATGGACTTTGGTTGACTTGCCCGATGATCGGCAAGCCATTGAGAATAAATGGATCTTTAAGAAGAAGACCGCGTGATGGTAATGTTATCGTTACAAAGCTCGACTTGTTGCGAAAGGTTTTCGACAAGTTCAAGGGGTTGACTACGATGAGACTTTCTCACCCGTAGCGATGTTTATATAGGCACCGGAGAGGGCTAGGGTTACACAGAGTCGGTTACAATGGTAGGAGATCTACATATCCGTATCGCCAAGCTTGCCTTACACGCCAAGGAAAGTCCCATCCGGACACGGGACGGAGTCTTCAATCTTGTATCTTCGTAGTCTTGGAGTCCGGCGGACGATGATAGTCCGGCTGTCCGGACACCCCCTAGTCCAGGAATCCCTCAGTAGCCCCCGAACCAGGCTTCAATGACGATAAGTCCAGCGCGTATATAGTCCTCGGCATTGCAAGGCGGGTTCTCCCTTTAAGTTCCATGTACCGTCCGAACAGTGTCCGGCTTCCTCATAAATGCTGTGCTTCTTGGCTTCTACGCCCAATAATGGCCTTTTTCCACGCGTCGCACGAATGCGAAAAGCCAGGGTGTCTTTTATGTTTCACCCCCTAGTCGTGCAAGTCATCCGCCTACAAAAGAGGCAAAAATCCAGATCCAAATCACACCATCTTCCTTCCGCGAATACTCATCGGAGTGCCTTTGACCCAAAAATCCATTCCATCATGGACCGTCGGCGCGGCTCCTCTTCTCGCGCTCCCAGCCCACTGCCAGGAGATTGGAGGAGATGCTCTGTTCCACACAACGAGCTAGTGAAGCTCCAAGCGGGGGGATATCTCCCTCCGGCCTTCATGGTCCCGGTTCGAGCCGGGCTGGCCACCTACCAAGGTGGGAAGCAAGCGGAGGCTACCCCAAGTCCCAACAAAGGGGAGCGGGTATGCTTCGTCCCCTATCTGATAAGGGGACTCGGATTTCCTATACATCCGTTCCTCCGCGGGCTCCTGGAGTTCTACGGACTCCAGCTCCATCACCTTACACCCGCCTCTGTCCTACATATCACGGGTTACGTAGCTCTTTGCGAGCTATTCCTGGGCATCGAGCCCCATTTTGCACTGTTGAAGAGGTTGTTCTGCCTCCTACCCCGTTCTCACGAGGGATCTATATATCAAGTGGGCGGCACCGAAGTATGGCGCATTGCCGGGACCGGATATCCATCCGGAACCCCTAAGAAGGCGTCCGAAGACTGGCCTTCGGAATGGTTTTACATAGAAGACGCTCTGCGGCCGAACCCAGTCCGGGTCGGCCTCCCGGAGTTCAGTATTGCTCCTCTGAAGAAACGCCTTAGTTGGCGCCCGCGGAGCCCCCAACTGGAGGAAGACAAGAGCGTCCATTACCTGATGGGCCGAATAAGATTATTAGCCCATTCCGGGTTGACCATGATTGGAGTCATGGCAACATGCATCATGCGGGGGGTACAACCATTGCAATACAGGGGCCACCCCATGTGGGATTTCAACGGGGAAGACGATGCCACCCGCCATGGCCGCAAAGGTCCGGATTCGACCGAGGATCTGGTGCAAATCCTGTCCGGCCTGTACAAGGGGGAGAAGGAGGACTTCCTTCGGACGAACCCCTTGAATGGGTTTTCCATGAATAACCCTCGGGGCTGGGTAAGTGAACACTTTTAAGGGCTCAACCCATGCTTTCAAAGTTTAAGCTTCTTACGTTATGTCTTCGGCGCAGGAACTGCGCCGGATTGTGGAGGACATGGTAAGTCTAGCTCTGCAACCCGAGGATCCAGAGAGATCCTAGGATCCGGCCTCCGAAGAGGATCCGGATATCAAGGTGGAGCTGATTGATGGGGTGTTCCACCAGCTCAGCATGGACAATGCTTTAGTCGCCATTACGGCGGACTACCCCGGATTATATCCGGCTTTCCAGGTGATTGTGACCGAGGTCCGGACACCATTATCTCTTCCTTGCCCATTTCTGACCTTCGCGAACGATGGTGTTTTACAGGAAGCACCTTTAAGGCGGGAAGCCGAGCCCGCGGCGGCTGACCAACAAAGGCCAGTCCGGACCAGCAGGTGTAAAAGGAGCACGGCACGGACTGAAATGTCGCCGCAAAGGTATAGCTCGTATTTAAATATTCAGAGCAACGTTCCTAGGAAGCGTCTGAGTGCTCATGATCTTTGCAGGAGGAAGAGCGCCACGGACTCAGGCGAGAGGTTGCCGATCCGACCTATACCAGCCAGCTCCAGCGCCCGTGCGGAGGGGGGTGGCAAGCGCAAAGCGCGGGCGGATACTCCTCCAACGGAGGATGCCGACAGACTATCCGCCACCAAGTCTGAGGTGGAGAGCGCCATGAACCACAGGCGCCGCCAGACAGTATTTCGTGAAGCGTGCTTCTCCTCTGAGGCGTTGAACGCCTTTAACGCGGGGGACGCGCACCTCCGTGCTGCTCAAGATGGTTTTACCAGAGCCACGGAGCAGTATGGAAAAGACATACGAGTAAGGGAATTTAATGGTTATATATGCCAGTAGCCCCCGAGACTTAAAGTAGTTATGTTAACTGATTTAAGGATCATTTGAAACGCAGGCTCTTACCGAGAAGAATACCCAGCTGTCTCAAGAGCTGCAGGAATGCAAGGCCCAACTTGAAGCCGCACTTGCTGCCGCAGGAGGAAACACAGAGGCCCCTCCTGGTAACACATTTATTTGTTAAATATAAGTGCTGTGCGGCGTGCGCGCAAGTCTAATAATGACATTGCAGGTGCTGCCGGACAAGATCCGGACAGGCAGGAACTGCTGCGCCAGCTGAAGGCCGGCGAGAGGGTGCTGAATAGAGTACAGCAGGAAAGGAACAAGCTCCAAGATGCCCACGCCCAGCTTGGAGAAGAGCTGAAAGGCGTTCGGGTTGAGCTGTCCGGCTCCGTTAAGGAGAATCAGCGGCTTCGTCGCGACATCTATAGTAAGTGCTTGAGCGAACTCCTTTGAAAAGAAGAGTTCGGCGAGGAAGTCAATTGACAGAATATGTCTTGTAGGTATACTCACAGGTCACCCTGCGGAGGAGATGCCCGTATCAACGGGTGATCAACTTCGAGCTGTTGTTGCCTGCCGAACGAGTTCGGCGAGCGATGGCGGCGTCGTCCGAGGCATTATGGCCAGCCTTCTCCCTACCCGGGCCTTGGGAGCTTGCGAAGCTCCAAGTCTTGGCGCAGCTTCCATTTATGGAAGATTTCGACCTACCGCCAAGGTGCCGGGAGAGCTTGGGCCATGGTGAAGACGCGGTACAAGAAGGCGGATCCCAACCACATGGCGAGGTTGGACCGGTGGGGCCCGATGGGAAGGAGATCCCTGTGAGTTTAGTATACAGCCAAGTAGAGTTGGCTGCTAAATTTTCCCAACGGACTGTAAGTTGGACAGCCTGTTAGACGGGATTGAGGAGGAATACAATCAGTAAATTTGACAATGTATTTTAAAATGACATGTGAAATGCCCTCTAGCCGGATTGTAGATCGTTTGTCTTTGCCGACCTTTTTGCTTCGACCTCGGGACCCTAGAGTCGAGTGTGTCGAATACCTTTTGGTTAATAAACAACCGGGTATGCATGGAGACCAGGTAGCGAGGGTCATTAGTGCTTTATCGCACAAGTGCCCAACTAGTTATGTTATATTACATCGTTAGTAAGAAACATCTTCCAGGAGAATAGTTCCGTTAAGGGTTCCTTTCCTCGGAGGCATGCCCTAAAGTGCATGTCCGACTGCAGCAAAGCGAAAAACATCTGGGGGCACATAAATAGATAGGTAAAAAATCATCTTTCAAGTCACCGACCGAATATTCCCTTAAGAACGCAAGCTTTCGGCTTCACCCAGTCTGAGGTACACATCCGGCCGACCAGCAAGAATAATCGCAGAGGTGCTCCTTTACCTCCTAGCCGAACAATCAGGAACGTAGGGGTAAGCACAGGAGCCAGGCAACCCAGCTTGGCCAAAACTTAAGTCATATCGAGGCATATAATGGTGAGTAAAAGGTTCATGTGGAAGCTTGACACATGTGCTAGGCGTGAAGCCCTTACAATTGAGCTTCTTGAAAAGAAGCCCCCAGGTATAATGAGTGCGGATGGCACATCAAGTGTGTGCGAACAATGCGCAATTAGGCCCTTAAGGGCTTTTTATGAAAAAAGGTTAAGAGAAGGAAGAGAAACAAAGTGCAGCTGGAGTGTAAAAAATTTGGACGGGGGAAGGGGACGAACTCTTAGTCCGGCGCTAGGCGTAGAATCTTCGGAGGCGGGCTGCATTCCATGGGTTCGGCTCGAGTAGGTTGTCCGATGCATTTCGCAGGCGGTACGCCCCGCCGGTCAGGACTTGGTTGATAATGAAGGGGCCCTCCCATTTGGGCTTGAGCTTGTCCTTTTTCTTGTCCGGCAGGCGTAGAACTAGTTCGCCGACGTTGTAAGTCTTGGCCCGTACTTCTCTGCTTTGATATCTTCGAGCCTGCTGCTGATAGAATGCGGAACGAGCCTTGGCGACGCCACGTTCCTCCTCCAATGCGTCCAAGCTGTCCTGCCGATCCAGCTCGGCTTCTCATTCTTCGTACATGCGCACTCGAGGTGAGTCATGAATGATGTCGCAGGGCAAAACTGCCTCTGCGCCGTATACCATAAAAAAATGGTGTGAATCCGGTAGTACGGTTGGGCGTTGTCCGCAGCCCCCAGAGTACGTAGTCGAGCTCCTCTACCCAGTGTGTGTCGGATTTCGTAAGTGACCGCACTTGTCTGGGTTTAATGCCGCTCATTATTAGACCATTTGCTCGTTCCACTTGACCGTTGTTTTGAGGGTGATAGACTGAAGCATAATCGAGCTTAATGCCCATGTTTTTGCACCATGACTTAACCTCGTCGGCCGTGAAGTTCGTGCCGTTGTCGGTGATGATGCTGTGGTGGACACCTTAACGGTGTACAACCCCGGATATAAAGTCTATCACTGGTCCGGACTCTGCCGTTTTGACCGATTTGGCCTCTATCCATTTGGTGAATTTATCCACCATGACCAATAGGTACCTTTGCTTGTGGGTTCCCCCTTTAAGGGGTCCAACCATATCAAGCCCCCAAACTGCGAACGGCCAGGTAATGCGTATAGTTTTGAGGGCGGTGGGTGGCATATGGCTCTGATTAGCAAAGAGCTGACAACCGACGCATCTCTGGACTAAGTCCTGGGCATCTGCCCGGGCCGTCGGCCAATAAAATCTTGTACGGAATGCCTTTCCTACAAGGGCCCGGGCTGCTGCATGGTGTCCGCCTAGTCCGGCATGAATTTCAGCCGGAGGTTTAGCCCTTCCTCTTGGAGATACACCTTTGAAGGACTCGGTTGTACTTTTCTTATAAAGTTCTCCCTCATGGACCTTGTAGGCTTTCGATCGCGGACTATGCAGCGGGCCTCATTTTGGTCTTGGGAAGTTCTGCCTAAGCAAGTAGGCTAGGAATGGTTACGTCCATGGGGCGATTACTGCCATTATGTCGTGGGCTGAAGGTGTTATGTCATCGGCTGAATCGCCGGTTGGCGCGGTTGTTTCCGGTTTGTCATTTCCAGACTCCCCTTCCCATAGTACGGACGGCTTGAAGAGCCGTTCCAGGAAGATATTTGGAGGGACAGCGTCACGTTTTCCGCCGATGCGTGCCAGTACGTCGGCTGCTTGGTTATTATCTCGGGCTACATGGTGGAATTCAAGTCCTTCAAACCGAGCTGACATTTTTAGGACAGCGTTGCAATATGCTGCCATTTTCGGATCCTTGGCGTCAAAGTCTCCGTTTATTTGGGATATTGCGAGGTTTGAATCCCCGCGCACCTCTAGGCGTTGAATGCCCATGGAGATTGCCATCCGGAGACCATGTAGAAGGGCCTCGTATTCGGCTGCGTTGTTGGAGTCCGTGTACATTATTTGAAGTACGTATTGGACCGTGTCCCCGGTTGGGGACGTCAAGACGACGCCAGCCCCCAGTCCGACCAACATTTTGGAGCCGTCGAAGTGCATGGAGTATGCGCCGTACTCTTTAGGGAGTTCGGCTTCGGTCCATTCAGCGACAAAGTCAGCCAAAACTTGTGACTTTTAGCTCGCCGAGGTTTGTAGGTTATATCAAATGGTAGGAGCTCAATGGCCCATTTTGCAATCCTGCCCATTGCGTCGCGATTGTTTATAATGTCATTGAGTGGTACTTCGGAGGCCACCGTTATCGAACACTCTTGAAAGTAGTGTCGGAGCTTCTAGGATGCCATGAACACTGCGTACGCTATCTTTTGATAGTGCGGGTAACGGGACTTGCAGGGGGTTAACACAGTGGATACGTAGTACACTGGTTTTTGAAGAGGGAATTTATGCCCTTCTGTCCCTCGTTCAACGACGAGTACCGCGCTTACAACTTGATGTGTTGCTGCGATGTATAACAACATAGGTTCGCCTAGGTTTGGCGCAGCTAGGACCGGATTTGTTGCGAATATGGCCTTTATTTCTTCGAGTCCGGCAGTGGCAGCATCCGTCCACTCGAAGTGTTCGGTGCACCTAAGGAGGCGATAAAGGGGCAGTGCCTTTTCTCCCAAGTGGGAGATAAAGCGGCTTAGAGCTGCCACGCATCCGGTCAATTTTTGTATCTGTTTGAGGTCTTTTGGAATATCCAACTGTGACAGAGCTCGGATCTTGGCCGGGTTTGCTTCAATTGCTCTACCGGATACAATGAAGCCCAGCAGCTTTCCGGCTGGTATGCCGAAAACGCATTTTTCCGGATTCAGCTTGATGTCATATGCTCTGAGGTTGTCGAACGTGAGCCTCAAATCGTCTACTAGAGTTTCGACGTGTTTGGTTTTGACGACTACGTCGTCTACGTATGCCTTAACTGTTTTGCCAATCTAGGTGGCCAGACATGTTTGAATCATGCGCTGATATGTTGCGCCGGCGTTTTTAAGTCCGAAGGGCATTGTGTTGAAGCAGAATGGTCCATATGGAGTGATGAATGCCGTTGCGGCTTGGTCTGCTTCCGCCATCTTGATTTGATGGTAGCCAGAGTATGCGTCGAGGAAGCACAATGAATCGTGCCCTGCGGTAGCATCGATAATTTGGTTGATGCAGGGGAGGGGGAAGGGATCCTTTGGGCAAGCCTTATTGAGGTCTTTAAAATCGATGCATAGGCGCCAGGATTTGTCCTTCTTTGGTACCATTACCAGATTTGCTAGCCAATCCGGATGTTTGATATCTCGATGAATCCGCTTCCAATAGTTTGGCTAGCTCTTCTCCCATTGCTGTCTTTTGGGTTCGGAAAATCGTCGAAGAGCTGTTTGACGGCTTGAATCCTTTTAGGATGTTTAGGCTGTGTTACGCCAATCTGCGTGGGATTCCGGGCATGTCCGAGGGATGCCAGGCGAAAATGTCCCAATTTTCCCGAAGGAATTCTTGTAGTGCGGCGTCTACCTCGGGGTTCAATTGTGCCCCAGTGGAGGCCGTCTTTGTTGGGTCCGTTGGATGGACCAGGAATTTTACTATTTCATCTGCTGGTTTGAAGGAGGTGGACTTGGATCTTTTATCGTGTATCACATCGTCCCTATTCACCGTAGAGCACAGCGCGGTGAGTTCTTCTGCCGCTAGGGCTTCGGATAGTGCCTCCAGGGCTAGTGCGGCTGTCTTGTTTTCGACGCGGAGTGCTATGTCCGGATCACTAACGAGAGTGATTATTCCACCAGGCCCAGGCATTTTGAGCTTCATGTACCCGTAATGGGGTGCGGCTTGAAAAATTGTGAATGTCTCGTCCTAATATAGCGTGATATCCGCTGTTGAGCGGGCCACTTGGAACGTGACTTCTTCGGATCTGTAATTGTCCGTGAGCGAACACCACATCGAGTGTGATTTTTCCGTGCAGCGCTTCCCGCTAGGGATTATTCCTCTGAAGGTTGTGCTGCTTCGCTCATACGGCTCCATCTATTTCCATTTTTGAAGAGTTTCCTCGTAGATGAGGTTTAGTCCGCTGCCGCCATCCATGAGGACCTTTGTAAGTCGAAGCCGTCCACTATGGGACAAAACACCGGTCTGGTGGTGCTCGTGCTGTTCGAATTTAGGTTAAATCGCTGGCGTTGAAGGTGATGGCTGTGTCGCTCCATGGATTTGCTATTGCTACTTGGTAGACTTCGGCGAGGCCCCGGGTTGTTCGTTTTCGCATATTATTTGATGCGAAGGTCTCGAAGACTGTTGATACCGTACCAGTATTGTTGGAGTGGTTTTCCGGGGCTAGAAGCTCCTCGCCACTTTTGGCCACCTGCCGTAATATCCAACATGCTCGAAGGCTATGTGTTGGGACGGCGCCCTCTGTACTGTGAAGCTTACAGGGTCCGCTGAGCCATCCCTCCAATACGGTTCCGTACCTTCTATGGGGTTTTTGCTTTTTTGCTTTTTGTATCTGGGGCCTAAGTATGATGCACCCTTTTGTTGCGGACTAGGGTTGTATTCGGGCCCGGATTGTCCCAAAACTGGTTTTCGGTTTTCCGGAAACTCTCCACCGCACAGTACTTTCGTACTATAGACGCCAGATCGGAGAAGCGTGTAATTTTACGACGGCTGATGGCGTTCAATATTCCCTTGTGCGTGAAATTATTGCAAAAGATTGAGATTGCGTTTTCCTCTTGGCGTCCTTTATCCCATCCATAACCGGGAGGAATCGCCCAAGATAGTGATGTCTTGTTTCAGCGGGCTCTTGCCGTATTAGAGATAGATTGCATATGTCTGGGCGGGTGGGTCTAATAAAATCCGGATCCCTACCCATCTCGGGGCTTAAAGGCCGTGAAGTTTCAAATTTGGAAGCATGGATTGCTGGACGTCGTCCAACGAGTCCGGTCCGATGCCTGAATTTAAGTTCAGTGCTCGATCGAAGTCTGTTCCTCCGCGGAAATCCGGCATGGAGGGTTCGGGAGCCCGGACATGACTAGTTTTCAATACAGGAGAGGAGTCGCCGCATTGTTCCTCTACCACTGCCACGTGGTGGGTGACCTGGGGAGAGTTAATCTCTCTTAGATCAGTTTTAAGCCCAATCTGATTGTAGTCCGTAGCGACTCCTAGGGCGGCGATGCGATCCAAGAGCTCGTTGACAGACGAGAGCTCTATCGGATCCAGCCGCTCGGCAAATTCCGAGCTGACGTGAAGATTGCTTTTGACGACTTGAGAAGTCATTGTCGAAGCAGTGGCCGGATAGGCGGTCATAAGAAAACCACCTAGCCAGATAGTTTGGCCGGCGGCCAAGGCCCCTTTGGCGAAAATACCGTCCTTGAAGACGGGTGGACGCATCCTTCCTATCGGCAACGACACAGAGGAACTCTCAATGAAAGCACCAATGTCGGTGTCAAAACCGGCGGATCTCGGGTAGGGGGTCCCGAACTGTGCGTCTAGGCGGATGGTTACGGGAGACAAGGGACACGATGTTTTACCCAGGTTCGGGCCCTCTCGATGGAGGTAAAACCCTACGTCCTGCTTGATTAATATTGATGATATGGGTAGTACAAGAGTGGATCTACCACGAGATCAAGGAGGCTAAACCCTAGAAGCTAGCCTATGGTATGATTGTTGTAATGTATACGGTATCCTACGGACTAAAGCCCTCCGGTTTATATAGGCACCGGAGAGGGCTAGGGTTACACAGAGTCGGTTACAATGGTAGGAGATCTACATATCCGTATCGCCAAGCTTGCCTTCCACGCCAAGGAAAGTCCCATCCGGACACGGGACGGAGTCTTCAATCTTGTATCTTCGTAGTCTTGGAGTCCGGCGGACGATGATAGTCCGGCTGTCCGGACACCCCCTAGTCCAGGACTCCCTCAGATGGCCTTCTCTCCGAGGCGGCTGATAAACCGGCTCAGCGCGGCAATCCGACCTGCCAAACGCTGAACATCATTGATACACTTCGGTTTAGCCAGGGAGGTAATAGCCGTAATCTTCTCCGGATTAGCTTCAATTCCTCTGTTGGACACAAGAAAACCCAGTAACTTGCCTGCCGGAACACCAAAGACACACTTGGCCGGGTTAAGCATCATCTTGTAAACCCGTAGGTTGTCAAAGGTTTCCTTCAAATCATCAACCAACATCTCCTTCTGCCTTGACTTGACTACAATATCATCCACATAGGCATGCACATTATGGCCGATCTATTTATGCAAGCAGTTTTGTACACACCGTTGATAAGTGGCTTGGGCGCTCTTGAGCCCAAAAGGCATAGATACATAGCAGAAGGCTCCAAAGGGAGTAATAAACACCGTCTTCTCCTGGTCCTTAACCGCCATTTTGATCTGATGGTACCCAGAATACGCATCCAAAAAACTCAAACGCTCACAACCCGCCGTGGCATCAATAATCTGGTCAATGCGGGGGAGGGCAAAAGGATCCGCTGGACAAGCCTTGTTAAGATCCGTGTAATCCACACACATACGCCAAGTGCCATTTTTCTTTAGGACCAGCACCGGATTAGCAAGCCACTTTGGGTGGAACACTTCAATGATAAAGCCAGCTGCTAAGAGCCTGGCCACCTCCTCTCCAATAGCTGTGCGCCTTTCTTCATTAAACCGGCGGAGAAACTGCTTTACCTGTTTATACTTGGGATCAACATTAAGAGTGTGCTCAGCGAGTTCCCTCGGTACACCTGGCATGTCAGAAGGCTTCCATGCAAAAATGTCCCGATTCTCACGGATGAACTCGATGAGCGCGCCTTCCTATTTAGGGTCCAAGTTGGCACTGACAGTGAACTGCTTGGACGAATCGCCGGGCACGAAGTCAACAAGCTTGGTCTCAGCCGCTGATCTGAACTTCAGATCTGAATCATGCTCCGTAGTTGGCTTCTTCAAAGGGGTCATGTCCGCCGGATCAACATTGTCCCTATAATATTTCAACTCCTCCGTGGCACAAACCGACTCTGCATAGGCCGCATCACCTTCCTCACATTCCAAAGCGATCTTACGGCTCCCATGAACCGTTATTGTCCCCTTGTGGCCTGACATCTTGAGCTGCAAATAGATATAACAAGGCCGTGCCATGAATTTGGCATAAGCCGGCCGCCCAAACAAGGCGTGATACGGGCTCCAGATTTTCACCACCTCAAAGGTTAGTGTTTCGGATCGGGAATCATGCTCGTCCCCAAAAGCCACCTCCAGGGCTATCTTACCAACAGGATATGCTGATTTGCCAGGCACCACACCATGGAACACCGTATTAGACGGTCTGAGATCTTTGTCTGTTAGCCCCATGCGGCGGAATGTCTCATAGTACAGGATGTTAATACTGCTCCCTCCATCCATGAGCACCTTGGTGAATTTATAACCCCCACCTGAGGGTCTACTACTAACGCCAACTGGCCCGGATTGTCAACCCGGGGTGGGTGATCCTCCCTGCTCCACACAATAGGCTGTTCCGACCAACGTAAGTAATGTGGTACGGCCGGTTCAACAGAGTTCACCGCTCGCTTGTGGAGCTTCCGGTCGCGCTTATCCAAACTGGTTGTGAAAACGTGATACTGCCCATTGTTCAACTATTTTGGCTGGCTCTAATAACCCGACTGTTGCTGCTGCTGCTGCTGGTTGTAACCTCCTTGGCCACTCTGATTATTCTGGTTATTATGACCGCCCTGATTGAAACCTGAACCGGAAGCTCCATCGTGACCCGGCCCATGGAAACCGGATCCTCAGCCACCACCTGACCCACGGTCATACCGGAAGGCATTAGAGTTCTTAAATTCCTGCATAATGTAACAATCCTTCCAAAGGTGGTTAGCCGGCGCCTCCTTCGTCCCATGCTTTGGACAAGGCTGATTCAACAAATAGTTTAAGCGATCCGGGTTAGGTTTTGGAGCCCCACTATGATTCGCCGCTTTACCTCTGCGCCGTTGACTCTTGTCCTGCGCATTAGTGTTAGCCACAAAGTCCATGATGCCGTCCGCTTTATGCTTGCCTCCGTTTCCATGGCCCGCCGGTTTGTATTGATGCCCCTTGGAGTTGCTATTCTTCTTTCCCTTCCCTGCTTCGTCATTGTCAGTCTCGGGATCCTTGGTACTATCAGAATCAGCATACTTCACTAAAGCGGCCATGAGGGTTCCCATGTCGTTGCAGAACCGCTTCATACGCCCCAACTTCAATTTCAGAGGCTTAAACCGGCAGTTGCCCTCCAGGGTTAAGATCACAGAGTCAACATTGATCCTGTCAAACGAATGCAAGACTTCCGAAACGCGGCGTACCCAATGGGTTGTTGACTCTCCGTCCTCCTGAACACAAGCCACCAAGTCTACTATGGACTTAGGCTGCTTGCACGTATCTTTGAAATTCTGGATAAACCGGGTCCGCAACTGGGCCCATGAACTGATGGAATTAGGCGGCAGGCTCTTCAACCAAGTACGGGCCCTGCCTTCAAGCATCATGGTGAAGTACTTTGCACACGCGGTCTCATCCACATCCAGCATCTCCATGGCCATCTCATAACTCTCTACCCATGCTTCTGGAGATAAATCAACGGTGTAATTCGGCACCTTGCGCGGACCCTTGAAGTCTTTGGGCAGGCGTACATTGCGTAAAGCGGGGACTAAACAGGGCACTCCCAAGCTAGATGCGACCCCTGGCCCGGCAGAGGTGGTAGGACGAACCGGTGTAAGCTGACCCGCCTCATTCTGTGCTGCTAACTCGGCCTCCCTTCGTGCCCGGGCCCGGTCCACTACATCCTGAGCATCGCGAACACCACCTGCCGGGTTATTACCACAGGCCACTTCACGGTTCCGCGCATTGCTTGATACAGCCGGTTCATCCATACACCTACTATAGCTCCAGCTTGGATGGGGTGTGGAATGAATCCGATCGCGGCTGTATGAATACGCCTCCTGCTGAATCAAAGCGGTCCGGAGAAGTTCCTTAACCCGGCGCGTCTCTATTGCTTGCGGAGAGTCTCCTTCGATCGGGATGGCTTCCAGTCGCGTAGCAGCTGCGACAAGATTGTCCATAGGATTAGAATAATGACCCGGAGGTGTCTGGACCAGAGGAATCACAATGTTCTACCGAGGAGGTTCCATCAGGCGGGGTTGGACCATCGCTCCTGGCCCTGGTGCCTCGACCCGGTTTACCTCCCGGTGCCCCGGCGGATGGCTGGTTCCAGCTTCCGGAGTGTGAAAGAGATTTCTAGGGTCAAAACCTAACGGCAGGCGTGATCTATGCTTCCGCTTCAAGACCTCCTGTGATGCGTTCTGGTCGAGCATGAGCTTATAGGCCTGGCGTCCAGCGGCCCGCTCTGCGCCATCCGTCCTTCTCTGCTGCCAAGTCGGCTTTGGCTTTGTCTGATCTGCTCTCTCACCTTTGCAACCTCTGCATCATGGGCCTCTGATCCGCCGGATTGGCCTCGCCATAAGTACTGACTAGTCGCCAAACAGTCGACAGAACTTGAACCGGTGGGCGCACAAGGCCTCCTGCCCCTGCTGCCGCTGCCGCTGCTGATCCGGAGAGCATTGCTGCTGCGGTCGAAGAGTGATTCGCCGCCTGCGTGCCGGCCATGAATATTCCAACCCGGTTGATCTGATCTAGGGGGTCCGGAATACTGTCGCCATCGGAACAGCCCCTAATCTGGTCGTCTTGCAACTGGTACAATGATTCGGTCTCTCCGGTTGAGGACTCGTCGCCGGAATAGACGACGGTCTCGCTACCGTATTCTGACTCGTCCTCATGCTCTCCTCCGTGGATGACTCCCATGAAGGCACGCTTCACGGCCGGTTTAACCTGGGTAGATCTCGCACGCTGAGCCGTCTCGACGAGGTCGGTGCAGATGTCCGGCTCAGGCCCAGGCTCACCAATCTTGCCGATAAAAACGTGTATGCCACCAAAGGGGACCCGGTACCCGTACTCAATCAAGCCGGCTTCGGGACCCCATCCTGCGTCGTCGATGTAGAGCTTGCCGCGACGACTCTTGGTCATCCGGCCCACAGCATAGCCTTCGAGTCCTTCGAATTTGCCCTCCAAGATCATCAAACCGTCGTGCGATAGCCCCACGGTGGGCGCCAACTGTCGTGGATTTGTCACGCCAGATGTCCTTGTGAAAGGACTTAGTCGTGGAGCCATCGCTACGGGTTAACTTGAAGGGGTTAAAGCGGACACAAAGACACAAGGGTTTATACTAGTTCGGCCCCTTCGATGAAGGTAAAAGCCTACGTCTAGTTGTGATGGAATTGATGTGGTCTCGATGACTAGGGAGCAAACAAGCTTCGCCTAGGCTCGAGTTGTTGTTGTCTGTCCTTGAACCGCCGCCGGGTCGTCCCCTTATATACACGGGTGATGCCCGTCGGTCCACAGAGTCCCACACCGGTTCATACTCGTATCCCGGTTGGTCCCTCTCTATTCCTAACTTACAATGCAAGTTTACATATCAAGCTGGTTTACGGCTACAGGTTCTAAACCGACTACAGGCCTTGGGCTTTCATCTGTTTAATCACCTTTAAACTACTAATGAAGCTAACCCGGCCCAGGTAGACCGGTTCACGCCCAGTGGTAATATCCCCAACAAAAACCTTCTGGTTGCATCATGTACAACTCTTCTTTAATAAATCCATTAAGGAATGTAGTTTTGACATCCATTTGCCAGATTTCATGAAATGTGGCAATTGCTAACATGATTCGGACAGACTTAAGCATCGCTACAGTTGAGAAAATCTCATTGTAGTCAACACCTTGAACTTGTCAAAAACCTTTTTGCGACAAGTCGAGCTTTGTAGATAGTAACACTACTATCAACGTCTGTCTTCCTCTTGAAGATCCATTTATTTCTTATGGTTTGCCGATCATCGGGCAAGTCCACCAAAGTGCACACTTTGTTCTCATACATGGATCCTATCTCAGATTTCATGGCCCCCAGCCATTTTGCGGAATCTGGGCTCATCATCGCTTCCTCATAGTTCGTAGGTTTATCATGGTCTAGTAACATGACTTTCAGAACAGGATTACCGTACCACCTTTAGTGCGGACCGTACTCTAGAAGACCTACGAGGTTACGTAGTAACTTGATCTGAAGTTTCATGATCATCATCATTAGCTTCCTCACTAATTGGTATAGGAATCACTGGAACTGATTTCAGTGATGAACTATTTTCCAATTCGGGAGAAGGTACAATTACCTTATCAAGCTCTACTTTCCTCCCACTCACTTCTTTCGAGAGAAACTTCTTCTCTAGAAAGGATCCATCTTAGCAACGAATAACTTGCCTTCGGATCTGTGATAGAAGGTGTACCCAATAGTTACCTTTGGGTATTCTATGAAGACGCACTTCTCTGATTTGGGTTCGAGCTTATCAGGTTGAAACTTTTTCACATAAGCATCGCAGCCCCAAACTTTAAGAAACGACAACTTGGGTTTCTTGCTAAACCACAGTTCATATAGTGTCATCTCAACGGATTTAGATGGTCACCTTTTAATCGTGAATGCAGCTGTCTCTAATGCATAACCCCAAAACGATAATGGTAAATCAATAATAGACATCATAGATCGCACCATATCCAATAAAGTGCGGTTACGATGTTTGGATACACCATAACGTTGTGGTGTTCCAGGCGGCGTGAGCTGTGAAACTATTCCACATTGTTTTAACTGAAGACCAAGCTCATAACTCAAATATTTGTCTCCGCGATCAGATCGCAGAAACTTTATTTTCTTGTTACGATGATTTTTCCACTTCACTCTGGAATTCTTTGAACCTTTCAACTATTTCAGACTTATGTTTCATCAAGTAAATATACCCATATCTGCTCAAATGATCTTGTGAAGGTCAGAAAATAACAATACTTGCCACGAGCATCAACACTCATTGGACCGCATACATCGGTATGTATTATTTCCAACAAGTCAGTATCTCGTTCCATTGTTCTGAAGAACGGAGTTTCAGTCATCTTGCCCAAAAGGCACGGTTTGCAAGCATCAAATGATTCATAACCAAGTGATTCCAAAAACCCATCAGCATGGAATTTCTTCATGCGCTTTACACCGATATGACCCAAACGGCAGTGCCACAAATAAGTTGCACTATCATTATTAACTTTGCATCTTTTGGCATCAATATTATGAATATGTGTATCACTACGATCGAGATCCAACAAACTATTTTTGTTGGGTGTATGACCATTGAAGGTTTTATTCATTTAAACAGAACAACAATTATTCTCTGATTTTAAATGAATAACCGTATTGCAATAAACATGATCAAATCATATTCATGCTCAACGCAAATGCCAAATAACACTTATTTAGGTTCTACACTAATCCCAAAAGTAAAGGGAGTGTGCGATGATGATCATATCAATCTTGGAACTACTTCCAACACACATCGTCACCTCACCCTCAACTAGTTTCTGTTTATCATGCAACTCCCGTTTCGAGTTACTACTCTTAGCAACTGAACCAGTATCAAATACCAAGGGGTTGCTATAAACACTAGTAAAGTACACATCAATAACATGTATATCAAATATACCTATGTTCACTTTGTCATCCTTCTTATCCGCCAAATACTTGGGGTAGTTCCACTTCCAGTGACCAGTCCCTTTGCAGTAGAATCACTTAGTATTAGGCTTAGGTCCAGACTTGGGCTTCTTCACTTGAGCAGCAACTTGCTTGCTGTTCTTCTTGAAGTTCCCCTTCTTCCCTTTGCCCTTTTTCTTGAAACTAGTGATCTTGTCCACCATCAACACTTTGATGTTTTTCTTTGATTTCTACCTTTGCCGATTATTGCATCGCGAAGAGCTTGGGAATTGTTTTCATCATCCCTTGCATATTATAGTTCATCACGAAGTTCTACTAACTTGGTGGTGGTGACTAGAGAACTCTGTCAATCACTATCTTATCTGGAAGATTAACTCCCACTTGATTCAAGCGATTGAAGTACCTGCATAATCGAGCACATGCTCACTAGTTGAGCGATTCTCCTCCATCTTTTAGCTATAGAACTTGTTGGAGACTTCATATCTCTCAACTTGGGTATTTGCTGGAAATATTAACTTCAACTCCTGGAACATCTCATATGGTCCATGACATTCAAAACGTCTTTGAAGTCCCAATACTAAGCCGTTCAGCATGGTGCACTAAACTATCAAGTAGTCATCATACTGAGCTAGCCAAATGTTCATAACATCTGCATCTGCTCCTACAATAGGTCTGTCACCTAGCGGTGCATCAAGGACATAATTCTTCTGTGCAGCAATGAGGATAAACCTCCGATCACGGATCTAATCCGCATCATTGCTACTAACATTTTTCAACACAGTTTTCTCTAGGAACATATCAAAATAAACACATGAAAGCAACAACGCGAGCTATCGATCTACAACATAATTTGCAAAATACTACCAGGACTAAGTTCATGATAAATTTAAGTTCAATTAATCATATTACTTAAGAACTCCCACTTAGATAGACATCCCTCTAATCCTCTAAGTGATTACGTGATCCATATCAACTACACCATGTCCGATCGTCACGTGAGATGGAGTAGTTTCAACGGTGAACATCAATATGTTGATCATATCTACTATATGATTCACGCCGACCTTCGGTCTCCGTGTTCGAGGGCATATCTGTTATATGCTAGGCTCGTCAAGTTTAACTGAGTATTCGCGTGTGCAACTGTTTTGCACCGTTGTATTTGAACGTAGAGCCTATCACACCCGATCATCATGTGGTGTCTCAGCACGAAGAACTTTCGCAACGGTACATACTCAGGGAGAACACTTCTTGATAATTTTAGTGAGAGATCATCTTAAAATGCTACCATTAATCAAAGCAAGATAAGATGCATAAAGGATAAACATCACATGCAATCAATATAAGTGATATGATATGGCCATCATCATCTTGTGCTTGTGATCTTCATCTCCGAAGCACCGTCGTGATCACCATCATCACCGGTGCGACACCTTGATCTCCATCGTAGCATCGTTGTCGTTACGCCATTTATTGCTTCTACGACTATCGCTACCGCTTAGTGATAAAGTAAAGCAATTATAGGGCGTTTGCATTTCATACAATAAAGCGACAACCAAATGGCTCCTGCCAGTTGCCGATAACTTCGGTTACAAAACATGATCATCTCATACAATAAAATATAGCATCACATCTTGACCATATCACGTCACAACATGCCCCGCGAAAACAAGTTAGACGTCCTCTACTTTGTTGTTGCAAATTTTACGTGGCTGCTATGGGCTGAGCAAGAACTGTTCTTACCTACGCATCAAAACCACAACGATAGTTCGTCAAGTTAGTGTTGTTTTAACCTTCGCAAGGACCGGGCGTAGCCACACCTGGTTCAACTAAAGTGAGAGAGACAGACACCCGCCAGTCACCTTTAAGCACGAGTCCTCGTAACGGTGAAACCAGTCTCGCGTAAGCGTATGCATAATGTCGGTCCGGGCCGGTTCATCTCACAATACCGCTGAACCAAAGTATGACATGCTGGTAAGCAGTATGACTTGTATCGCCCACAACTCACATGTGTTCTACTCGTGCATATGACATCTACGCATAAAACCAGGCTCAGATGCCACTGTTGGGGAATGTAGTAATTTCAAAAAAATTCCTGCACACGCAAGATCATGGTGATGTATAGCAACGAGAGGGGGAGTGTATCTTCATACCCTTGAAGATCGCTAAGCGGAAGCGTTTATCAACGCGGTTGATGTAGTCGTACGTCTTCACGATCCGACCGATCCAAGTACCGAACGCACGGCACCTCCGAGTTCTGCACACGTTCAGCTCGATGACGTCCTCGCCTTCTCGATCCAGCAAGACGGGCGAAGTAGTAGATGAGTTCCGGCAGCACGACGGTGTGGTGACGGTGTTGGTGAAGAACAATCTTCGCAACGCTTCTCCTAAGCACTACGGAAACTATGACGGAGGATAAAATAGAGGGGACGAGGTTGCCGGCACACGGCTTGGTGTTTCTTGATGTGTCTTTGGTGCTAGCCCTGCCCCTCTATTTATATGTTGAGCCTTGGGGTCGAAACTTGAAGTAAAAGCCTCCACAAAGTCGGATTCACCCGAAAGGCAAGAGTCCTTCTCGGACTCGGGGCGACGCCTTGGGTTCCCGCGTCGGACCCGACGCTAGGGACCCTGGCCTCTGGCCCTTGGACTCCGAAAAACTTCCTTTTGCGCTTTCCAAAAACCTTGTGGGCTTTCCCCTTTGGCCCAAATAACGTGTTCTCGTACCCAAACATTTCGGGATACATCCGGAACCCCTTCCGGTGAATTCCGGAACCCTTCCGGAGATCAAACACTATTATCCCATATATCAAACTTTATCTCTGGACCATTCCGGAGTTCCTCGTCATGTCCATGGTCTCATCCGGGACTCCGAACAACATTCGGTTACCAACATACATAACTCATATAATACTATATCGTCAACGAAACGTTAAGCGTGCAGACCCTAAGGGTTCGAGAACTATGTAGACATGACCGAGACTCGTTTCCGGTCAATAACCAATAGCGGGACCTGGATGCCCATATTGGCTCCCACATATTCTACGAAGATCTTTATCGGTCAAACCGCATAACAACATACGTTGTTCCCTTTGTCATCGGTATGTTACTTGCCCGAGATTCGATCGTCGGTATCTCAATACCTAGTTCAATCTCGTTACTGGCAAGTCTCTTTACCCGTTCCATAATACATCATCTCACAACTAACTCATTAGTTGCAATGCTTGCAAGGCTTAAGTGATGTGCATTACCGAGAGGGCCCAGAGATACCTCTCCGACAATCGGAGTGACAAATCCTAATCTCGAAATACGCCAAAGCAACAAGTACCTTAGATACACCTATAGAGCACCTTTATAATCACCCAGTTATGTTGTGACGTTTGGTAGCACACAAAGTGTTCCTCAGATAAACAGGAGTTGCATAATCTCATTGTCATAGGAACATGTATAAGTCATGAAGAAAGCAATAACAACATACTAAACGATCAAGTGCTAAGCTAACGGAATGGGTCAAGTCAATCGCATCATTCTCCTAATGATGTGATCCCGTTAATCAAATGACAAATCATGTCTATGGTTAGGAAACTTAACCATCTTTGACTTACGAGCTAGTGAAGTAGAGGCATACTAGTGACACTATGTTTGTCTATGTATTCACACATGTATTATGTTTCCGGTTAATACAATTCTAGCATGAATAATAAACATTTATCATGAAATAAGGAAATAAATAATAACTTTATTATTGCCTCTAGGGCATATTTCCTTCATCCGGATCGGTAGCCATGGCAGGAGGCCCGGTGCACCGGCCAGCTCAAGTTCTTGCCGGTTTACTGGACGTTTGGACGGCACTGTTGACCGCAGCGGTAACTCCGGAGACTCAAGTTCAGCACAATGTGGATGTTGCGAAGTTAAAGGATCAGATAGTTCAGGCCAAGGCGGACTTGGTGGCTGAGGAGGCCAGGATGGATGAAGAACGGTCTGCTTTAGATGCCCGATCACAGGAAATCCAAGCACATAATTACCGGCTTACGTTGGATCAGAACGCATCAAACGAAGTTATGAGAAAGAAGTACCGGTCCAGAATGCCACATATTTACGAGGGTCTGAATCTCTTCAGTACGCCAGGAGCTGGGCCTAGCAGTCCGACAGGAGTAAACTGGATCGAAGCACCTGGGGCAGCACCAGATCAGCCACGGGCGATGGACCCGCCTCGACGGACGGACAACCCGCCACAGTATGCCACAACACCACCGGGTCACTTTTCCAGCCCTTTGGATAACATGATTGCAGCAGCGTCACATTTGGCGGCTATTCCGATGGAGGGTGATTCCTTAGCAGCAATCGAGACTCGACGGGCCAGGGATCTTCTTCAAACCGCCGTTGTTCAGCAACAGGCTTATTCCTACAGCCGAGACAGAATACATTCAACCCCCCGTCCGAGCAAGAGTTATAGCAGGCACATGGATGAGCCGGTCGTGTCAAGCAGTGCGCGGCATAGAGATGCGCCTCGAGGGGCTAATCCGGCGAACGGTGGTCGGAATGCTCAGGACGTAGTGGATAATGGCAGAGCATGAAGGGAGGCCGCTTTAGCGGCACAGTACGCGGGTCATCATCAACCCTCCCCGGTTCAGCCAACAGCATCAATAGAGCGAGGGACAGGGCTTGCCTTCAGCTCTTGGGGAGTGTCGTGTCTTATCCCGGCTCTCCGTAATGTGCGGATGCCCAAGGATTTCAAAGAGCCGTGCAAGGTGCCTAATTACACCGCTGATCAACCCCCCGAGGCGTGGGTTGAAAGCTATGAGATGGCAATGGAGATGCTGGATGTAGATGAAGCGGCATGTGCAAAATACTTTACCATGATGTTGGAAGGAACGGCCCGCACTTGGTTAAAAAGCTTCCCGCCAACTCCATCGGATCATGGGACCAATTGAAGGCCAAGTTCATAGCAAACTTCAAAGATACGTGTAAACAACCTATGTCCATTGCGGATTTAGATGCCTGTGTCCAAGGAGAGAACAAGTCAACGACTCATTGGGCGCGCCGGGTTTCAGAAGTTTTGCACTCGTCGGACCATATCAATGCTGACACGGCGATCGTAACATTGGAGCGTAATTGCCGGTTTAAGTCATTGAAAATGAAGTTGGGACGACTCAAGCGCCACTGCAATGATATGGGAACACTTATGGCGGATCTGGTTAAGTATGCTGATTCTGATAACACCAAAGACCCTGATTCTGACAAAGAGAAACAAGAGAAAGGAAAGAAGAATGCCGGTTCAAAAGGACAGCATAATCAGGCGAGCCAGGGAAACAGTGGTAAGCGTAAAGCGGATAATTCCGATTTTGTGGCTAACACCAATGCGCAAGGTAATATGCAGCATCGTAGGGGTAAACCGCCCCAGTGCGGTGGAGGAATGAATCTGGAACGCCTGTTAAACCAGCCCTGCCCGAAGCACGGGACAAAGGAGGCTCCGGCCACACACCTTTGGAAGGATTGCCACATCATGAAGGAGTTCAAAAATTCTGATCTTTTTCGATATGATCAGGGTCCATCTGGTGGTTCCGGTCCAGGATTCCATGGGCCGGGTTACGGTGGTGGCGGTTCAAGTTCAGGATTCCAGAATCATCAGGGTAATCAGAACAACCAAGGTGGTAACCAACAACAGGGTAATCAGGGGAGTCAACAGCAGTCAGGTTATCAGAGCAACCCAAAGCAGTTAAATGGTGGACAGTATCATGTCTTCACCACTAGCTTGTGCAAGCGCGATCAGAAGCTCCATAAAAGAGCAGTGAACTCTGTTGAACCGGCGGTGCCCCGTTATTTACGTTGGTCTGCGCAGCCTATTGTCTGGAGCAGGGAGGATCACCCGCCCCGGGTTGACAATCCGGGTCACCCGGCTTTGGTGGTTGCACCTTAGGTGGGAGGATATAAGTTCACCAAGGTACTCATGGATGGAGGGAGCAGTATCAATATCTTGTACTATGAAACCTTCCAGTGATGGGGTTGACAGATAAGAATATTAGACCGTCAAACACCGTTTTTCACGGAGTGGTGCCTGGTAAGTCGGCTTACCCAGTTGGTAAGATAGCTCTGGAAGTGGTTTTTGGAGATGATCATGATTCAAGGTCCGAGACGCTGACCTTTGAAGTGGTCAAGATCAGAAGTCCGTACCATGCTTTATTTGGATGGCCGATTTACGCTAAATTCATGGCGAGGCCGTGTTATGTTTATCTACAGCTCAAGATGCCGGGTCACAAAGGAACCATCACGGTTCATGGCGGCCGTAAAATTGCTCTGGAGTGTGAGGAAGGAGATGCGGCATATGCTGAATCGGTTTGTGCAATGGAGGAGTTAAAGTTCTATAAGGACAATGTTGATCCGGCAGACATGACTCCCTTGAAAAAGCCTTCTACAGAACATGATCCGACCTTGAAGTTCAAACCGTCTGATGAAACTAAACTTGTTGACTTCATTCCTGGTGATTCATCCAAGCAGTTTAGTATCAGCACAAATCTGGATCCAAAATAGGAAAGCGCGCTCATCGAGTTCATCCGTGAGAACCGGGACATTTTTGCATGGAAGCCTTCTAACATGCCAGGTGTACCGAGGGAACTTGCTGAGCACACTCTCAATATTGATCCCATGTTTAAATCGGTTAAACAGTTCCTTTGCCGCTTCAATGAGGAACAACGCAAGGCCATTGGAGAAGAGGTAGCCCATTTATTGGCTGCTAGTTTTATTGTTGAAGTGTTTCACCCAGAGTGGTTGGCTAATTCGGTGCTGGTACTTAAGAAAAACGGAACTTGGCGTATATGTGTGGATTACACAGATTTGAATAAAGCTTGCCCAGCTGATCCCTTCACCCTCCCTCGTATTGATCAAATCATTGATGCTAAGGTGGGTTGTGAGCGTTTGAGTTTTCTGGATGCTTAGTCCGGTTATCATCAGATCAAGATGGCAGTTAAGGACCAAGAGAAGACAACTTTTATTACTCCCTTTGGAGCCTTCTGTTATGTATCCATGCCCTTTGGGCTCAAGAGTGCCCAGGCAACTTATCAACGTTGCGTGCAGAATTGTCTTCATACTCAGATTGGGCGCAATGTTCATGCTTATGTGGACGATATTGTGGTCAAGTCCAGGAAAGCAGAGACACTCATATCTGATTTGCGAGAGACCTTTGATAATCTGCGAGTTTATAAAATGATGCTCAATCGGGCTAAGTGTGTTTTTGGTGTTCCAGCAGGCAAGCTCTTGGGTTTTCTGGTGTCTAACAGAGGCATTGAGGCTAATCCGGAAAAGATCAAGGCAATTACATCCTTGGCTAAACCGGCGTGTATCAATGATGTTCAGCGACTGGCGGGTCGTATTGCGGCTTTGAGACGGTTTATCAGCCGTTTGGGAGAAAAGGCAATTCCTCTCTATCAGATGTTGAAGAAAACAGACAATTTTGTCTGGAGTGATGCAGCTGATGCGGCATTTGAGGACTTGAAGCAGCTGTTGGTAAACCGCCAGTTCTTGCTGCTCCCGTTGATAAGGAGCCACTACTGTTGTATGTGGCTGCTAATGCCTGGGCTGTCAGTGTTGCCATTGTGGTGGAGCGCAAGGAGGCTGGGAAGGAGTACCCGGTTCAAAGGCCGGTTTACTATATCAACGAAGTGCTCATTGAGTCAAAGCAAATATATCCGCATTGACAGAAGCTGGTGTATGGGGTGTTTATGGCAAGTCGGAAACTTAAGAAGTACTTTCAAGGTCATCCCATCATAGTGGTCAGTTCTACTCCTTTGGGAGATATAATTCAGAACAGGGAGGCAACTGGCCGGGTTGCTAAGTGGGCTATTGAGCTTGGGCCACACGGTTTGAAGTATATGCCTTGCACAGCCATCAAATCCCAGGCCCTTGTGGATTTCATCAATGACTGGACCGAGTTGCAGGCACCAGAAGACAAACTGGACAGTACATACTGGACTATTCACATTGACGGGTCCAAGCAGTTGGAGGGCTCGGGGGCTGGAGTTGTCCTTACTTCCCCTCGAGGTGATAAAATTCATTATGTTCTTCGCTTAATGTTCCCTTGTACTAACAATGCAGCCGAATATGAGGCTTTACTCCATGGTCTTCGAGTGGCTAAGGAGATGAACTTAAGCCGTGTATGGTGTTTTGGCGATTCAGATCTGGTAGCCCAGCAAGTTTCAGGTACTTGGGATTCCAAGGATCCGCTCATGGCGGCTTACCGGCGCGAGGTGGACATTGTGGCTGGTCACTTTAAGGGATATCAAGTGGAGCATATTGATCAGCGCAAAAACGAGGCAGCTCACGCTTTAAGACGGCTAGGATCTCAGCGTAAACCGGTGCCGCCCAATACCTTTTTGGATGTCTTGCATAACCCGTCGGTTCACCGCCTACGAGAGGAGGACCTCGCTGTTCTGATCCGGGGCACGGTTGGTAACCGCTTTACATATCATTCGGATTGGACAGTTCCCTACTTGGCGTATATAAACCGGGGCGAGTTACCCGATGATGAAATTTTGGCCAGACAGATCATTCGGCGGTCCAAGTCCATGGTTGTTCACAACGGCGAGTTACACCACTGCAGCATTTCTGGGGCGTTCCTGCGTTGTGTTTCTCCTGAAGAAGGCCGTGAGATTTTACGTGAGATCCACGAAGGAGATTGTGGTCATCACGCCGGTTCAAAATCCTTGGTTGCTAAAGCTTTTCGTCACGGTTTCTATTGGTTGACAGCTCATGCTGATGCTGAGGACTTGGTCAGACGGTGTGACGGCTTTCAAAAATTCCCAAGACGAGCTCATGTGCCAACTCAGGAGCTACGGATGATTCCTATCACTTGACCGTTTGCAACTTGGGGGCTTGACATGGTAGGGCCTTTCAAGCGATCAAAAGATAAGAAGACCCACCTGTTGGTGGCGGTTGACAAGTTCACTAAATGGGTTGAAGCGGAGCCAGTAAGCAAGTGTGATGTAGCCACGGCGGTTCAGTTCATAAAAAAAGTGATCTTCCGTTTCGGTTTTCCACATAGCAGCATTACAGATAATGGCACGAACCTATCTAAAGGCGAGATGGAGGAATTTTGGCAACGAGAGCACATCCGGCATGATGTCGCATCTGTGGCTCATCCCCAATCCAATGGTCAAGCTGAGCGAGCTAATCAGGAAATTCTAAAGGGTATAAAGCCCCGGCTTATGGTCCCTTTGAAGCGGACGTCAGGTTGCTGGGTGGAAGAACTACCATCTGTGTTATGGAGCATAAACACCACCCCAAACCGATCTACAGCGGACAACGAGCAAGCACATCAAGAAGCACTGGACCTGTTAGATGAGAAGCAAGATATGGCTTTGGCTCGATCGGCGGTTTACCAGCAAGACCTGCGGCGTTATCATAGCCGCCGGGTTAAGACAAGAGCCTTTCAAGAAGGCGACTTAGTGCTCCGGCTCATCCAGGATCAGACCGACATGCACAAGTTATCCCCACCTTGGGAAGGGCCCTTTGTGGTCAGTAAGAATCTGCACAACGGATCATACTACCTCATTGATGTTCGAGAAGACTCACGCACTTCTGAGGAGGAGACCCGGCGACCGTGGAACATAGCTCTCCTTCGGCCTTACTACACATGAGTTATAGGATCTTCTTATGTACATATTATGACAATGTATATATTATGATCAATATAATAAACCGGCATCCTTGCTACAAGCAGGGCCTCTGCCGTTCTTCCAATATTTCTTGGTTACAAGGGGGCTTCTGCTTTCAAAGCGATGACTCATCTTGTCCATTAAACCGGCTATTATGCCATCATACAGCTTGGGAGCTTCACACCCAAGGGGCCAAAGAGAGATCTGTTGCTACAAGCATGACTCAAACATAGGCACCCATTGAGCACAACTCACAAAGTTACTTGGGGGCTCTTTGTGTAAAGTAACAAAGAGTTTGAAAGGACCCTTGTAACCGGGTATCAACCCACGGCTTCGAAGCCTGGTGTATTCACCTAAAACCCGGGTTAACTCGCCTTCATCAAGTAAGCCACTCCTATCCGAGTAATCTGGCATGACCCATGAACGCTTTGACAATTACTCTCATTGAGACCCTGAACTTGTCAAAGTTAAAACGGCGATTGGTTAGTTGGAGGCCCATCTTAAAAGGCTTTGTCAAATGGTTTAACTCAGCAGCCTGGCAACCCCCGAAAAGCCTTGAATTTGGGCCTGACAGCCCTCGAAAAGCCTCGACTACAAGTTTTTATTTGCTTTGTTTTTGCAAGTTTTATCCTTATTTGGTCACCTTTTAAGGTAAACCGGCATCTCTTGATCCGGCCAAGCTATATGTTTTCATCTCAACCCGGTGTTTTTAACCCGGTATGACTTACAGTTATCATCTGTTCAAGCATATAAACAATGGTGAACCGGCATCTTTCAATCCGGTCTGGCTTTGACTACCTATCGCCAGTATAATCTTCCGGTGTTCATCACAACCCGGTTTTACTTCTTATAATACCAGCATTGCATGGTGAAAGTTGGGTATTCACCCTTACTACAAATAAGTTGGTAAACCAACAGCATAATTTCATATTACAGGTATGATTTATATTTTTGCTATTTTTACAACCTTGGTTACCTACCAGGTTATGTATTGGGCATTGTGACCCGTCCAGCGGTAAACCGCCCGGACAGATTTTTTATTATGTAGATATAAGGACAGCATAATGTTATAAAGGTACATAAGCAAGTACTGCAATTATCATGGCGGATCAAACAACGTCATATCTCAGTGCACGATGGCAGCAGATCAAAGTATTTCAACTAGCCTATTACAAGGCGCTTTAAAGCCCAAAATAAGGGATTGTTCTTTCCACAGAACAAAGTTTATGAAACATCAACCCGATTGCCGGATCAAGACTCATCACCATGTTGACGTGAAGTTGATGGATCATCTGACGTCGGTTCAGCCTCCTCCTCCCCATCCAGTGGCTGAAAGTCAACGGTGGTCCAGTCAATCCGGGTTAAAGCTTGAAAGAAAGCCTCTTCGCTTCTAAGATCGGACGGATCAACATCAGGGGCGTAAGTGTGCTTATGGATTGGCGGGATAAGATTTTGCACTTCTTCTACAGCAGTGTTAATCCGTTGGTTGTTGGCATCATAGAAGGATCGACGAACAGTCAAATTAGCCTCTTCTGCCAATTGACTTGCCAGCGGACGCATTTCCTTTGTCAAAACTCTGAGGGCTTCGTTATCAAATTCAGCCCCGTTTTCTTGTTCACCAGGAAATCCCTTGGCAATATCGATTGGATCCAGGTCAGCTATCCATGCTTTAGCCCGGTTAAGTGCTAACAAAGCGCCAGCCCTGGCAGTGGATCGCTTCATCTCTTCTATCTGCGCCGGCGTCATGGATAACCTTGCTAGAGTGTCCTTGATCAATGTTGGGGCCGGATTGTTGTATGAGGTTGCACAGGTAACCCGTTGCGCACCGGTATACATTTGCTCTATCAGAGTATATGCTGCCTTCAGCTTCATCCGCATGTCAGAGCCCAGATGAGCAATGCGGCCACCTACAACGGTTTAAGATTTTGATGTTAAACCGGCAAAATTTCAAAGATGGCTATTCAAGAGATTTTGACAGAAGTATTTACCAAATATCGTCGCAGAGGTCATGACATTTACTTGGTGCTTCAACCCATTTAGTTCTTCCGCCACCGGTTTAAGAGCTGACTCGGCGTCCTCAGCCCGCTTCAACAATGCTGTCTTTTCTGTTTCCCAGCTGGCATGCTCATTCTTGAACCCTTCTTTCAGTTGTTCCATGGCTGCCAAAGCGGTTTTAAGCTCATCTTTGGCCTTGGACGTTTCTGCTTGTTGGGACTTGATGTTCTCTTGAAGATCAGCAATTTGAGAGCCTTGATGATTTATATTAGCCTGCCACAATCAAATGAGGAGCATGTTAAATATTTAAAGTCCCAAGCATATAACCAGTTATACACTTGGCACTTGGGGGCTAATGCGGATTGCTTCTTTACTACTGATTGTTTGAAGTCCCAAGGATCAATACAAGTTTTAATCTTGGCACTTGGGGGCTAATGTGTGTTTGATCAAGAAAATACACAGGCAAGGGAAGTTGCCAAAATACAGTATGGAACATAAAAGTACCGGTTTATCTTCAAGAGATAAACCGGCCCTTGGGGGCGACTCAGTCAAAGTGTTCTTTATCTTTAAAGTCCCGGTTCGTCTTCAAGAGACAAACCGGCCCTTGGGGGCTACAAGACAATGGATGTACAGAATAAGGATGAAAGTGTTTGGAAGATTACCTCATAGCGTTCCTTCATCAGATTCACCAAACCGGCTTCATAATCTCGGCTTGTGTAAAGCCGGTTCAAGAATCCGGAATGAAGATCCTGAGCCGAAAGATTAACATAGCTCGACAAATCGCTCTTCCCTTTCCCGTTGCCCATAGCAGCAAATTCGTCCTTGGCAGTATGTTTTGATAAAGCAACTGGATTGCCTGGGGCGGTATAAGCAGTGCCAGTTGATAACCCACAAGTATAGGGGATCGCAACAGTTTTCGAGGGTAGAGTATTCAACCCCAATTTGTTGGTTCGACACAAGGGGAGCCAAAGAATATTCTCAAGTATTAGCAGCTGAGTTGTCAATTGAACCACACCTGGAAACTTAGTATCTGCAGGAAAGTGTTTAGTAGCAAAGTAATATGATAGTGGTGGTAACGGTAACAAAAGTAAAGTCAACAAAAGTAATGTTTTTGGTATTTTGTAGTGATTGTAACAACAGCAACGGAAAAGTAAATAAGCGAGAACTAGTATATGGAAAACTCGTAGGCACCGGATTAGTGATGGATAATTATGCCGGATGTGGATCGTCATGTAACAGTCATAACATAGGGTGACACAGAACTAGCTCCAGTTCATCAATGTAATGTAGGCATGTATTCCGTATATAGTCATACGTGCTTATGGAAAAGAACTTGCATGAAATCTTTTGTCCTACCCTCCCGTGGCAGCGGGGTCCTATTGGAAACTAAGGGATATTAAGGCCTCCTTTTAATAGAGAACCGGAACAAAGCATTAGCACATAGTGAATACATGAACTCCTCAAACTATGGTCATCACCGGGAGTGGTCCCGATTATTGTCACTTCGGGGTTGCCGGATCATAACACATAGTAGGTGACTATAGACTTGCAAGATAGGATCAAGAACACACATAATTCATGAAAACATAATAGGTTCAGATCTGAAATCATGGCATTCGGGCCCTAGTGACAAGCATTAAGCATAGCAAAGTCATAGCAACATCAATCTCAGAACATAATGGATACTATGGATCAAACCCTAACAAAACTAACTCGATTATATGATAAATCTCATCCAACCCATCACTGTCCAGCAAGCCTACGATGCAATTACTCACGCACGGCGGTGAGCATCATGAAATTGGTGATGGAGGATGGTTGATGATGACGACGGCGACGAATCCCCCTCTCCGGAGCCCCAAACGGACTCCAGATCAGCCCTCCTGAGAGAGATTAGGGCTTGGCGGCGGCTGTGTATCGTAAAACGTGATGATTTCTTCTCTCTGATTTTTTTTCTTCCCGAAAGCCAATATATGGAGTTGGATTTGGCGTCGGAGGGCCACCAGGGGGCCCACGAGGTAGGGGGCGCGCCCAGGGGGGCGCCCCCACCCTCGTGGATAGGGTGTGGGCCCCCTGGTCTTCATCTTTTGCGAGGATTTTTATTATTTTTTCCTAAGGTGTTCCGTGGAGTTTCAGGTCATTCTGAGAACTTTTATTTTCTGCACATAAAACTACACCATGGCAATTCTACTGAAAACAACGTCAGTCCGGGTTAGTTCCATTCAAATCATACAAGTTAGAGTCCAAAACAAGGGCGAAAGTGTTTGGAAAAGTAGATACGATGGAGACGTATCAACTCCCCTAAGCTTAAACCCTTGCTTGTCCTCAAGCAACTTAGTTGACAAACTGAAAGAGAAAAAGAAAAACTTCTACAAACTCTGTTTGCTCTTGTTGTTGTAAACATGAAAAGCCAGCATTCAAGTTTCAGCAATTATTATGAACTAACCATACTCACAATAGCACGTAGGTCTTACAATTACTCATATCAATAGCATAATCAGCGACCGCTATAATAATAAAACTCGGATGACAACACTTTCTCAAAATAATCATAACATGATATAACAAAATGGTATCTCGCTAGCCCTTTCTGAGACCGCAAAACATAAATGCAGAGCACTTTTAAAGATCAAGGAGTGACTAAACATTGTAATTCATGGTAAAAGAGATCCAGTCAAGTCATACCAATATAAACCAATAATAATGAATGCAAACGACAGTGTGCTCTCCAGCGGGTGCTTTTTAATAAGAAGGATGATGACTCAACATAAAAGTAAATGGATATGCCCTTCGCAGAGGGAACCAGGGATTTGTAAAGGTGCCAAAGCTCGGTTTTGAAATAGAGATAAATTATATTTTGAGCGGCATACTTTCATTGTCAACTTAACAACTAAAAGACGACGATATCTTCCATGCTAAACAGATTATTGGCGGTTCCCAAACAGAATGGTAAAGTTTATACTCTCCCTCCTCCACAAGCATCAATCCATGGCTTGCTCGAAACAACGAGTGCCTCCAACATTCAACGGGTCCCAGGGGGAGTTTTGTTTGCAGTTATTTTGATTTAGTTTGCATAAAGCATGGGACTGAGCATCCCGGATACCAGCCATTTTCTCGTGAATGAGGAGCGGAGTCCACTCCTCTTGACGATAACCCGCCTAACACGGAAGATAAGGGCAGCTCTAGTTGACATATAAGCTATTCGAGCATGCAAAACAGAATGTTTATTTGAAGGTTTAGAGTTTGGCACATACAAATTTACTTGGAACGGCAGGTAAATATCGCATAGGAAGGTATAGTGGACACATATGGAATAACTTTGGGGTTTAAGGAGTTTGGATGCACAAGCAATATTCCCGCTTAGTACAGGTGAAGGCTAGCAAAAGACTAGGAAGCGACCAACTGAGAGAGCGACAACAGTCATAAACATGCATTAAATTTAATTCACACCATGTACAAGCATGAGTAGGATAAAATCCACCATGAACATAAATATCATGAAGGCTTATGTTGATTGGATTCAACTACATGCGTGAACATGTGCCAAGTCTAGTCACCCAATATATTTAAAGGAGGATACCATCCCATCATACACATCATAATCATTCTAATAGCATGTTGGCATGCAAGGTAAACCATTATAACTCATAGCTAATGAAGCATGGCACAAGCAACTATAATCTCTAAATGTCATTGCAAATATGTTTACTTCATAATAGCTAAATCAGGATTGATTAATCATCATATTTATAAAAACAAGAGAGGTCGAGTTCATACCAGCTTTTCTCATCCCAATAAGTCCATCATATATCATCATTATTGCCTTTCACTTGCACGACCGAACGGTGTGTATAATAATAGGAGTGCACGTGCATTCGACTAAGCTGGAATCTGCAAGCATTCAACTCAAGAGAGAAGACAAGTAATATGGGCTCTAAGTTAAATAAACAATCATGCATATAAGAGCCACTAAGCATTTTCAATATGGTATTCTCGACCCCCAAAGAAAAGAAAAGAAATAAAAACTATTTACACGGGAAAGCTCCCAACAAGTAAAAAGAAGAACGGGAAATATTTTTGGGTTTTTCTTTTTAATTCTACTACAAGCATGGAAAGTAAACTAACTAATTTTTTTGGTTCTTCTTAAAGTTTATCAAACACACAAGAAGAAAGCTAGAAAAAGAAATTTAAACTAACATGGATATTACAGTGAAAGAGTATGAGCACCGACATCTAGCAATGAGTGTGTGTGTGAACATAAATGTAATGTCGATGGGAAATACGTTCTCCCCCAAGCTTAGGCTTTTGGCCTAAGTTGGTCTAATGCCAGGGATAGCCTGGCGGATTCCCGTAGGTGAAACTGGGTTCATACTGTGACGCAACGGCTATCGCCGCCTGAGCTGTAGCGTGCAGTCGACCAGCCTCCGCTCTCCTCCCATACTCATCTGCCTCCTCTCTGGTAGTAATATGTCTTCTTTTTGCCTGCGAATCAAAGAAAGCAGGGGCAGGAAGAGCAATATGGACTACACGATGTCTGCTAAAAATTAGTCGATACTGGAGAGGTGGTTCAGTCCTCTCAACAAAATGGTGGGAAACCATAGAATCAAAATCTAAATAAGAAGGGGGTAATTCCATATCACCCTCATGAATGTCTATCTCAAGAAAGTTAGCTAAGCGGGTTGCATAAATTCCTCCAAAGAAATCTCCGCTATGTCTATTCTGATGCAACCTACGAGCTACAATGGCTCCCATATGATAAGATTGGTCTGCTAACACAGTACTCCTGAGGATGCTGAGATCAGGGACACACATGTGACATGCTTCATCCTTAGCATTTATGCATCTACCTATGAAGAGAGCAAAATAATGTATAGCAGGAAAGTGAACGCTCCCTATAGTGGCTTGTGTTATATCTCTGGATTCCATCATAGTTATTCTAGCAAGAAAGTCTCTATATCAGATTTAGGGGGATCCCTGACATTTCCCCAAGATGGAAGTTTGCAGGAAGAAGTAAAATCCTCTAAGTCCATGGTATAAGATTTGTCATAAAGGTCAAACATGGCTGAAGGAGAATTATGCGAAGATGAAAACTCAAACCTCCTCACAAATGAACTTGTGAGATCATGATACTGAGGGCATTTGTCAGCTTCAAAGTCCTCAAGACCGGCGTTACGCAAATATGCGCTAAATTCTTCTTTGATTCCCACTTGATTCATAAAATTTTCCGATGGCCATTCACAGGGCCTCACAGGAGCGTCTCTTGGTGGTTCCTCGTCAGCGTCACGTATTGCAAGCCCGGGACCTTGCTTCCTTGAAGGACCACCTTGGAACCTCCTCCTAAGCATATTGTTTCCTCTGAAAAATTTCTGAAATTTTTAGTAACTTCAAATAAAAGTGAACCAACTTCAATAAAATTGATAGCAACAACTCCCACAAGTGCCTAGAGCCTATATAAAGCATTGGAACTACTTAGAACCATATAAATTTGACATGCAAGCTCAAGGACATGGTCACCTATGCAGCACAAATTTGCAATGTATAAAGCACTAGAACAAAAACTAATTGGACCAATGGAGGAGTCACATACCAAGGAACAAGCTCCCCAAGCAGCTTTACGAGAGGTGCTTTGAGCAAGGAGATCGAAAATCACAACAACGGTGGCTGGAACTCGTGCTTGAGTTGGTTTTTCGTGTTTGTGTGAGGCAGAGGAAGAAGATGGGTGTAGGAATAAGTGGAGGAGGGCCACCGTGGGCCCACGAGGCAGGGGGCGCGCCCAGGGGGGTAGGGCGTGCCCTCCACCCTTGTGGCCAGGTGGCAGCTCCCCCTATGGTAATTTTTGCATAGTAAATTCTCAAATATTCCCGAAAAAATCATATTAAATTGGCATGGCATTCTGAGGACTTTTATTTTTGGGATATTTTTATATTGCACGGATAAGTCAGGAGACAGACAGAAAAATACTATTTTACTTTATTTCTACTAAATAATAGAAAATATAAAGAGGGTACAGAAGGTTGTGCTTCTAGTTTCATCCATTTCGTGATCCTCAAAATGAACCCACTAACAAGGTTGATCAAGTCTTGTTAACAAACTCATTCCGAATAATCACGGAACCGGAGAAATTTCGAATAACACTAGGTTACCTCAACGGGGATATGAAAATCCCCAACAATAAGAATATCATACTTTTTCTTGACAGTAGGGAGAGGAAATTCAAAACCTCCAAATAAAATCGATGGAATTTTTCCAATAGAGTTAATACTATAAACTTGAGGTTGTTTCCTCGGAAAATGTACCGTGTGCTCGTTGCCATTAACATGAAAAGTGACATTGCCTTTGGTGCAATCAATAACAGCCCCTGTAGTATTAAGGAAAGGTCTTCCAAGAATAATAGACATACTACCATCCTCGGGAATATCAAGAATAACAAAGTCTGTTAAAATAGTAACGTTTGCAACCACAACAGGCACATACTCACAAATACCGACAGGTATAGCAGTTGATTTATCAGCCATTTGCGAAGATATTTCAGTAGGTGTCAACTTATTCAAATAAATTCTACGATATAAACAGAGAGGCATAACGCTGACACCGGCTCCAAGATCACATAAAGCAGTTTTAACATAATTTCTCTTAATGGAGCATGGTATAGTAGGCACTCCGGGATCTCCAAGTTTCTTTGGTATTCCACCCTTAAAAGTATAATTAGCAAGCATGGTGGAAATTTCAGCTTCAGGTATCTTTCTTTTATTAGTAATAATGTCCTTCATATACTTAGCATAAGGATTTGTTTTGAGCACATCAGTTAATCGCATACGCAAAAAGATGGGTCTAATCATTTCAGCAAAGCGCTCAAAATCCTCATCATCCTTTTTCTTGGATGGTTTCGGAGGAAAAGGCATGGGTTTATGAACCCATGGTTCCTTTTCTTTACCATGTTTCCTAGCAACGAAGTCTCTTTTATCATAACATTGATTCTTTGATTGTGGATTATCAAGATCAACAGCAGGTTCAACTTCTCATCCAAGCACTGACTAGCAATTTTAGTAGGAGGGACTTCAGCTTTATCATATCTATAGAGAGAATTTACCTTTACTACCTGTGTCGGGATATCGGGAGGTTCTTGATAAATAAGTAATTGAGATCATATACTTCTTCAACAAAGTGTAAATTAAGACCATGTATTTCTTCAATAGGAGGTAAATTCTTAACATCTTCAGCTTTAATACCTTTTTCATTCATAGATTTCTTTGCCACTTGCATATCTTCGGGACTGAGAAATAGAACACCTCTCTTCTTCGGAGTTGGTTTAGGAATAGGCTCAGTAATTGGCTCAGGAGCGGGTTCAGGAGGTGCCCAATTTTTTTCATTTGCCAACATATTATTCAATAGAATTTCAGCGTCATCCGGTGTTCTTTCCCTGAAAAGAGAACCAGCACAACTATCCAGGTAATCTCTGGAAGCATCAGTTAGTCCATTATAAAAGATATCAAATATTTCAGGTTTCTTAAGAGGATGATCAGGCAAAGCATTAAGTAACTTGAGAAGCCTCCCCCAAGCTTGTGGGAGACTCTCTTCTTCAATTTGCACAAAGTTGTATATTTCTCTCAAAGCAGCTTGTTTCTTATGAGTAGGGAAATATTTAGCAGAGAAGTAATAAATCATATCCTGGGGACTTTGCACACAACCAGGATCAAGAGAAATAAACCATATCTTAGCATCACCCTTTAATGAGAACGGAAATATTCTGAGTAAATAAAGGTAGCGCGATCTCTCATTATTAGTAAACAGGGCAGCTATACCATTTAACTTAGTAAGATGTGCCACAATAGTTTCAAATTCATAGCCATAAAAAGGATCAGATTCAACCAAAGTAAGTATATCTGGATCAACAGAAAAATCATAATAATCCTGATCAGGAACACAAATAGGTGAAGTAGCAAAAGCAGGGTCGGGTTTCATCCTATCTCTAAAAGATTCTTTACTCCATTTAACTAGCAACCTCTTAATTTCATGTCTATCCTGGCAAGCAAGAATAGCTACAGAAGATTCAGCATCAAAAAGATAACCTTCAGGAATAGCAGGCATATTTTCATCATCACTAACATCATCGTGTTCAGGTTCAATGATTTCTCTTTCTCTAGACCTAGCAATTTGCTCATCAAGAAATTCACCGAGGGGCACAATAGTATCAAGCATAGAACTAGTTTCATCATAAGTATCATGCATAGCAGAACTGGCATCATCAATAACATGTGACATATCAGAATTCATAGCAGTAGTAGGTTTAGGTGCCACAAACTTACTCATAACAGAAGGAGAATCTAGTGCAAGGCTAGATGGCAGTCCCTTACCTCCCCTCGTAATTGAGGGCAAAATAGTAGTTCGATCGTCTTTCAAGTTCTTCATAGTGTCCAGCAGAGATAAATCCCAAGTGACTCAAAGAATAGAGCTATGTTCCCCGGCAACGGCGCCAGAAAAAGGACTTCATAACCCACAAGTATAGGGGATCGCAACAGTTTTCGAGGTTATAGTATTCAACCCAAATTTGTTGATTCGATACAAGGGGAGCCAAAGAATATTCTCAAGTATTAGCAGCTGAGTTGTCAATTCAACCACACCTGGAAACTTAGTATCTGCAGCAAAGTGTTCAGTAGCAAAGTAATATGATAGTGGTGGTAACGGTAACAAAAGTAAAGACAGCAAAAGTAATGTTTTTGGTATTTTGTAGTGATCGTAACAATAGCAACGGAAAAGTAAATAAGCAAGAACCAGTATATGGAAAACTCGTAGGCACCGGATTAGTGATGGACAATTATGCCAGATGTGGTTCGTTATGTAACAGTCATAACATAGGGTGACACAGAACTAGCTCCAGTTCGTCAATGTAATGTAGGCATGTATTCCGTATATATTCATACATGCTTATGGAAAAGAACTTGCATGACATCTTTTGTCCTACCCTCCCGTGGCAGCGGGGTCCTATTGGAAACTAAGGGATATTAAGGCCTCCTTTTAGTAGAGAACCGGAACAAAGCATTAGCACATAGTGAATACATGAACTCCTCAAACTATGGTCATCACCGGAGTGGTCCCGATTATTGTCACTTGAGGTTGCGGATCATAACACATAGTAGGTGACTATAGACTTGCAAGATAGGATCAAGAACACACATATATATTCATGAAATCATAATAGGTTCAGATCTGAAATCATGGCACTCGGGCCCTAGTGACAAGCATTAAGCATAGCAAAGTCATAGCAACATCAATCTCAGAACATAATGGATACTAGGGATCAAACCCTAGCAAAACTAACTCGATTACATGATAAATCTCATCCAACCCATCACCGTCCAGCAAGCCTACGATGCAATTACTCACGCACGGCGGTGAGCATCATGAAATTGGTGATGGAGGATGGTTGATGATGACGACGGTGACGAATTCCCCTCTCCGGAGCCCCGGACGAACTCCAGATCAGCCCTCCCGAGAGAGATTAGGGCTTGGCGGCGGCTCCGTATCGTAAAACACGATGATTTCTTCTCTCTGATTTTTTCCCCCGAAAGCCAATATATGGAGTTGGAGTTGGCGTCAGAGGGCCACCAGGGGGCCCACGAGATAGGGGGCCATGCCCGAGGGGGGGGGTGGGGGGGCGTCCCCCACCCTCGTGGACAGGGTGTGGGCCCCCTGGTCTTCATCTTTTGTGATGTTTTTTTATTGTTTTTTCTAAGGTGTTCCGTGGAGTTTCAGGTCATTCCGAGAACTTTTATTTTCTGCACATAAAACAACACCATGGCAGTTCTGCTGAAAACAGCGTCAGTCTGGGTTAGTTCCATTCAAATCATACAAGTTAGAGTCCAAAACAAGGGCAAAAGTGTTTGGAAAAGTAGATATGACGGACGTATCACCAGTGATAATAACCTCATCACCACCTTTTGACGGACTTGGCAGATTGACGATATCTTTGGCTGGGCTTGGCGGATTAGCAGCTGGGCTTGGCAGATTGGCAGCTGGGCTCGGCGGATCAGCAGATGGGCTTGGAGGCGTAGCATGCGGACTTGATGGATCAACATGCGTGGCTGGGTCAACTTCTGGCGGATTAGCATCAGTAGCTGGGTCTTGTGGGGCAGAGTCATCCATGACAACATCAGTATCTTTATCAACATTTTCTGGGGTCTTCTGCGGTTCAACATCGTCAGTGGGGCCACTGGTCTTGACTTTCTTGCTCAATCGGGCCTTGGCACTACAACATCAAAATAAAGATTAGTATGATAAACCGATGCATGAAGAAACAAACCAAAAAGCAGTACACTTACCCAGCGACGGTCTTGAGAGGAGGCAATTGCGTGGTTGATGAGTCGCTAGATGACAAGTTAGAAGTTACCGGATAATTTGAATCAGACGGATTAAGTGGGTAGCGGAAGCAGCCTGCCAAGGGACAAGGTTTATTAAAAGAGGAAGAGACCTCTGGACGACGTTTCTGAGGTGGGCTGTCTGGTAAATCGGAAGAAGTGACTTGTTGGCCACTATGCCGGGTTGTGCGACGACCTTCTTGTTGTTGTGTCTTCAAAGAAAATTGCGGATCCAAATGAGCAAGTGGGTGAGAGCGTTTTACTTTCCGAATTGCACAACAAAATTTCTGAACCGGCACATGATCTGAACCGGAGGAAAGGGAGATTACCTCAACATGATCAGCGCGGCTGGCTTCCGCATCATCCTGATAATAGTCATTGTTAATAAGGTGTATGAAAAAGGAACCAAGGGAGTCAAGTTCTACCTCTTGATCCGAATCTTCAATATCTTCGGGCGGATCAGCAGTTTCGCCGGTCTTCTTCTTGGCTGCTCTCTTTATAACTTTGCTCTTGGCACGAGGAGCCCTTTCCGGTTTATCTGAAGCCTTCCTTTTCCAAAAGGAGCTATTGGCCTGTAAAAATTAAACAAAGATTTATTAGAACAATGTTAAAGCGGAGGCGGATCAAGAAAGCACAAGGTTAAAATCTTTACCGCTGGCGGTTTGTTGGCGGTGTAAAAGGGGGCCAGTCCGGTTTGGCTGCATGCAACGATTGGTTCGTCTAGCATCTTCTTCATAGATTTGGAGACTTCATCATCAGTCATTTCTATCTCATTAAACCGTTGAGGATCCTTGATATTGCCAGTGTACTCATGCAACAATCCGGGGCGGCGGCTTAAAGGAAGGACACGCCACGCAACCCAATAGCGAACGAGGTCAACACCAGTCAAACCGTTGGCTAGGAGAGCCCGGAGCTTGGCGAGTTGAGGTGCATAGGCATGTGGTTCCTTGGCGGTGAGACGTTGAGGCAGTGGATGGCCATTGCTGAGCCGGTGAGCACGGTAACCCGACAAAGGATTTTCTCCAGCAGGAGCAGTGTTTTGACAATAGAACTAGGTTAGATTCCGGTCTTTCGGACGACTATGATGTTTGGCATGAGGGAAATCAACTTCTTTTCTATTCTGAATGGATACACCACCAAGTTCAGTATTGGGGCCGTCAGAGAACTCAGTGCGGCGGTTTAAGTGGAAGAAATCTCGGAAGAGCTCACCCCGTTGGTTCCTCTTGAAGGTAAACTTCGCAGAATATTTGGAAGTTGCATATGTTGGACACAGAATTTTGTCCAATGTCCTGAGGATGGAGTTGAAAACTAGCAAGGACATCCCGGAAGAACTTTGATCCCGGAGGGCTGACTCCCCGGTCTAAGTGCTGCATAAATACAATCACTTCTCGGTCTTGAGGTTCAGGAGGGCACTCAGGGCCAAGGACTCGCCAATGAAGGACATTTTGGAGGCTAAAGCGCCAGTTACAACGTATCCATTAATTTGAGTCTCTGTGATCCGGGAAGGAGCCAAGTTGCAAGCTGAGAATTGCTTAGTCATGTTGGAGGATAAACTGTAAAAGAAACGTGAAAGTCCGGTTTAAGATTCAACGTTGAGATGCTCTCAACCGGGAAATTCAAAAGAAACAAATTTGGAAGTTGAACCGGATACTGCTGTCGAAGTCAGAATGGCGGTTTAAGTGAGGGCTAATGGTATCCGACAGATTACTAATTTCTAAAGGTTAAACCGCCCCTAAATAGAAGAGGCAGAGATGAAATCTACTAAGTGTTTACAGAAACAAGTTTCACAATATGGTAGTATAATTTCGGATCTACCAAGGTTAATAAAAGAAACTTTTACTGAGCCCTACAATGGCGCTACGAAGAACAGGGAAGATCCAAATAGAGTTTTTTCAGGAACAACAAGATGTTGTGGTGCGGCAGACTAAAGTTATAGATCTAGCCGCAAAAGAAAACAATCGGGCCTAGGTAAGATTCAGTAGCGATGCCAAGGGAAAAGTGAATCAGTATTGATGAACGCCGATGAACAGGGAAGAACACGAAGTACTAATGGAGATCTAGGGTTAGGGGAAGGAAGGTTTACCAGGGCCACACAGCGGCGGCAGAGTATTGCAGGAGTTCTGGTCCAAACACGGTGATGCAGCGGCCTAGGTTGGTGCAGATTCGAGGTCCGACGACGGCGGCGGCTGCGGCGGCGCTGGAGTTCTTCGGGTCGCGAGGAGGAAGACGAGAGGCAAGGGGGGAAAATGGAAAGACCCCCGGCTCTATTTATAAAGAAAAGAGGACAAACGGCAGGCGCGAAAATCGAGGAGCTTGAAGCGGCGAAAGGGGGCGCAGCCGTCGCCTCGATCTTCAGGATATAATTAATGAAGGGTATCTTTTTATGCAGAAGATGACATCATGACGATTTACTGCAGTGACAGAAGATGACGTCACGGCGGCTTACCAAAATTTACAGGGAAACGACATCATGGCGGTTTACAGGAGTCATCAGAAAATGCCCGTGGAATTTGTCTAAGTGTTGAAGATTGACATGAACAGGTTCAAATCAATCTGGGGCCTAATGTTGAGGATATAACTACAGAGTATAAACCGCCCAGGAGGGGCCGGTTCACGCTCAACCATACTGAAGTCCATGAAGACAAGAAGATGGCGCTTTACTGATGAAGCTTAGAGGCCCAAGCCCAGAGACGGATTAGGGCCCATAGCGGTAAACCTCCATAGTTGTATACTTGTATTGTAAGTTAGGGAAAGGAAGAGACCGAGCCGAACACTTGTATGAGTCGGCCTCGGAACTCTATAAACCAGCCGGGCGTCAACCTGTGGTTATAAAGGGACGACCCGGCGGCGGTTCAGGGACAACAGACAACAACTCGAGACCCAGGCTAGCGTGTTTGATCCCTGGTCATCGAAACCCCAATAATCCCACCACAAACTAGACGTAGGCTTTTACCTTCATCGAAGGGGCCGAACAAGTATAACTCTCGTGTCCCTTGTCCGGTTTAACCCCTTCCGGCTAACCTCATTGCAACGGCTCCACGACTAAGTCCTTCTGCTAGGACATCTGACGTGATATTTCCACGACAGTTATTCTTTCGGATTGATCTATTCAAGAGTTCGTACTAGAATAACACCTTAAGACACATATCAACCAAAACCGTAATGTCACCTAGATACACCATTGTCACCTCTAGTATCCGTGGGCATGATTATACGATATGCATCACACAATCTCAAATTCATCTATCCAACCAACACAAAGTACTTCAAAGAGTGCCCCAAAGTTTCTACCGGAGAGTCAAGACGAAAACGTGTGCCAACCCATATGCATAGGTTCTTGGGCGGAACCCGCTAGTTGGTCACAAAAACATACATCAAGTGGCACGTGATAACCCACAATTGTAGGGGATCGCAACAGCTTTCGAGGGTAAAGTATTCAACCCAAATTTATTGATTTGACGCAAGGGGAGCCAAAGAATATTATTGAGTATTAGCAGTTGAGTTGTCAATTCAACCACACCTGGATAACTTAGTATCTGCAGCAGAGTATTTAGTAGCAAAGTAGTATGATAATAAATGTAACGGTAGCAAAAGTAATGTTTTTGGGTTTTGTAGTAATTGTAACAGTAGCAACGGAAAAGTAAATAAGCGAAGAACAATATATGAAAAGCTCGTAGGCAATGAATCAATGATGAATAATTATGCCAGATGCGATTCCTCATGTAATAGCTATAACATAGGGTGACACAGAACTAGCTCCAGTTCATCAATGTAATGTAGGCATGTATTCCGTAAATAGCCATACGTGCTTATGGAAAAGAACTTGCATGACATCTTTTGTCCTACCCTCCCGTGGCAGTGGGGTCCTAGCGGAAACTAAGGGATATTAAGGCCTCCTTTTAATAGAGAACCGGAACAAAGCATTAGCATATAGTGAATACATGAACTCCTCAAACTACGGTCATCACCAAGAAGTATCCCGATTATTGTCACTTCGGGGTTGTCGGATCATAACACATAATAGGTGACTATAGACTTGCAAGATAGGATCAAGAACACACATATATTCATGAAAACATAATAGGTTCAGATCTGAAATCATGGCACTCGGGCCCTAGTGACAAGCATTAAGCATAGCAAAGTCATAGCAACATCAATCTCAGAACATAGTGGATACTAGGGATCAAAGCCTAACAAAACTAACTTGATTACATGGTAAATCTCATCCAACCCATCACCGTCCAGCAAGCCTACTATGGAATTACTCACGCACGGTGGTGAGCATCATGAAATTGGTGATGGAGGATGGCTGATGATGACGACAGCGATGAATCCCCCTCTCCGGAGCCCCGAATGGACTCCAGATCAGCCCTCCCGAGAGAGATTAGGGCTTGGCAACGGCTCCGTATCTTAAAACGTGATGAAACTTTCTCTCTGATTCTTTTCTCCTCGAACGTGAATATATGGAGTTGGAGTTGAGGTCGGTCGAGGTCCAGGGGGCCCATGAGACAGGGGGACGCGCCCAGGGGGAGGGGGCGCACCCCCCACCCTCGTGGATAGGGTGTGGGCCCCTGGTCTTGATTCTTTCGTCAGTATTTTTTATATTTTCCAAAAAAGTGCCTCCGTGGATTTTCAGGACATTCCGAGTACTTTTCTTTTCTACACATAAAACAACATCATGGCAGTTCTGCTGAAAACAGCGTCAGACCGGTTTAGTTTCATTCAAATCATGCAAGTTAGAGTCCAAAACAAGGGCAAAAGTGTTTGGAAAAGTAGATACGTTGGAGACGTATCAACTCCCCAAAGCTTAAACCTTTGCTTGTCCTCAAGCAATTCAGTTGATAGACTGAAAGTGATAAAGAAAAACTTTTACAAACTCTATTTGCTCTTATTGTTGTAAACATGCAAAGTCATCATTCAGGTTTCAGCAAATATTATGAACTAACCAAACTCACAATAACACTTAGGTCTCACAATTACTCATATCAATAGCATTATCAGCTAGCAAGCCATAATAATAAAACTCGGATGACAACACTTTCTCAAAACAATCATAACATGATATAACAAAATGGTATCTCGCTAGCCCTTTCTGAGACCGCAAAACATAAATGCAGAGCACCTTTAAAGATCAAGGACTGACTAAACATTGTAATTCATGGTAAAAGAGATCCAGTCAAGTCATACCCATTATAAATCAATAGTAATGAATGCAAATGACAGTGTGCTCTCCAGCAGGTGCTTTTTAATAAGAAGGGTGATGACTCAACATAAAAGTAAATAGATAGGCCCTTCGCAGAGGGAAGCAGATATTTGTAGAGGTGCCAGAGCTCGATTTTAAAATAGAGATTGAATAATATTTTGGGTGGCATACTTTTGCTGTCAACGCAACAACTATGAGATGGCTGTATCTTCCATACTACATGCATTATAGGCAGTTCCCAAATAGAATGGTAAAGGTTTATACTCCCCCAACCACCAACAAGCATCAATCCATGGCTTGCTCGAAACAACGAGTGCCTCCAACTAACAACAACCCTGGGGGAGTTTTGTTTAATTATTTTGATTTGCTTTGATCTTTTGGATCATGGGATGGGCATCCCGTTCTGGCCCTTTCTCGTGAATGAGGAGCGGAGTCCACTCCTCTTGAGAATAACTCACTTAGCATGGAAGATATAGGCAGCCCTAGCTGAAACATGAGCTGCTCGAGCATACAAAATAGAATTTCATTTGAAGGTTTGGAGTTTGGCACATACAAATTTACTTGGAACGGCAGGTAAATACCGCATATAGGTAGGTATAGTGGACTCATATGGAACAACTTTGGGGTTTAAGGAGTTTGATGCACAAGCAGTATTCCGCTTAGTGCAGTGAAGGCTAGCAAAAGACCGGAAGCGACCAACCGAGAGAGCGACAACAGTCATAAACATGCATTAAAATTAATTTACACTGAGTACAAGCATGAGTAGGATATAATCTACCATGAACATAAATATCATGAAGGCTATGTTGATTTGTTTCAACTACATGCGTGAACATGTGCCTAGTCGAGTCACTCAATTTATTCAAAGGAGGATACCATCCCATCATACCACATCATAATCATTCTAATAGCATGTTGGCACGCAAGGTAAACCATTATAACTCATAGCTAATCAAGCATGGCACAAGCAACTATAATCTCTAAATGTCATTGCAAATATGTTTACCTCATAATAAGCTGAATCAGAAATGATGAACTCATCATATTTACAAAAACAAGAGAGGTCGAGTTTATACCAGCTTTTCTCATCTCAACAGGTCCATCATATATCGTCATTATTGCCTTTCACTTGCACGACCGAACGATGTGTATAATAATAAGAGTGCACGTGCATTGGACTAAGCTGGAATCTGCAAGCATTCAACTCAAAAGAGAAGACAATGTAATATGGGCTCTAAGTTAAATAAACAATCATGCATATGAGAGCCATTAAGCATTTTTAATATGGTCTTCTCGACCCCCAAAGGAAAGAAAAGAAAATAAACTATTTACACGGGAAAGGTCCCAACAAGTAAGAAGAACAAGAAATCTTTTTGGGTTTTCATTTTAATTTCTACTACAGGCAAAGAAATTAAACTAACTAATTTTTTGGTTTTTCTTAAGGTTTATCAAACACACAAGAAGAAACTAGAAAAAGAAATTTAGACTAACATGGATAATACAATGAAAGAGTAAGAGCACCGACGACTAGAATAGTGTGTGAACATTAATGGAAAGTCGGTGAGAAATACGTACTCCTCCAAGCTTAGGCTTTTGGACTAAGGTGGTCTAATACCAAGGACCGCCGCTACTCTCCTCGGTGTACTGGGAAGTGTAATCTGGATACCACTGGCTGGCCATCTCCGGATCCCACTGGAAAGATGATGCACGATGAGGGTCCAGTGCAGGTTCCGGCTCAGGTTCAGGTTCTGGAGTGAAAGCTTGGGCTCGATGAGTGTACACCGCTTCAGGTGTAACAAGAAAATTTTCTGCAGTCAAATCAAACAATAGAGGCGCAGGCAAAATAATAGTCTCATTGTGTTTCTTATTAAATCTAAGGTTATACAAGAGCATCCTTTCTTCGTTGTCAACGATAAACTTGTGGGCTACCATGCTCTTGTAATCTAAAATGTGAGGATGCAATTTTGTCTCCTCTTTCTCATGGTGCCTAATAGGTATCTCAAAATGTCTAGCAAGACGTGAAGCATAGATACCTCCAAATATGGGGCCTTTTGTACAATTCAGGCCTAGCCGTTTAGCAATGACGACACCCATACTAAAACTATTATCTCCAAGCAAGGCATGTTGAAGGATGATAATGTCAGGAACACTAAAGTTTCCACTATTTCCAAGACCAATCAAACATCTACTAGCAAATATGGCAAAGTAACGTAAAACAGGAAAATGTATGCAAGAGATTTTCGCCTCGGAACCCTTCTTTGGCTCCTCTACAGCTATAGTGTTAACAAAGCCATCCACATCTTTACGATGGGTTCCTCTAATTCTCCCTCATAGGGTATCCTACACACCGTGCAAAAATTACGTAAGACATTTCTCTGAATTCATCATATAAATGAAATGATACTGAAGGCGGTGACTTCTTAGGATAATAATAAAAGTTTTGCACGAAAGTATTGGTGAGTAAGAGATACTGATCGATCCGGTCGTTGATGAAACCGATGAGGCCTGCATTCTCGATCAAAGAATAAATATCTTCATGAATTCCAGCTTCTTTCAAGAAATCATCACATGGCCATTCACACGATCGCACTTCCGCTAAGCGAGGAAGATTATACTTGGCTTTTTTCCTTATCTTTAGCTTGTTTTTCCTGAGAGCTTTGGCTAGAAGAGCCCCTCAAAAGTTTCCTTAACATTTTCTGATTTTTTTTGAAATTTAAGTAACTTCCAAATAAAAGTGCATAAAACTAAATAAGATTGGTAGCAACTACTCCTACAAGTGCCTAGAGCCTATATCAAGCATTAGAATTGCTTGGGACCTCATAAATTCAACATGCAAGGTCAAGAACATGGTCACCTATGCAGCAAAAAATTGCAATGAGTAAAGCGCTAGAACAAAAACTAATTGGACCAATGGAGGAGTCACATACCAAGCAACAATCTCCCAAAGCAGTTTTCTGAATGGAGCTTTGAGCAAGGAGATCGAAACTCGCAGCAAAATGAGCTAGAACTCGTGCTTGAGCTGGATGGGGATTTTTTTGGGTAGAAGATGAAGTGTGTGGGTGCTGGCATAAGTGGAGGGGGGCCACCAGGGGCCCACGAGACAGGGGGCGCGCCCAAGGGGGGTGGGCAGCCCTCCACTCTCGTGTCCTGGTGCTTCCCCCTCCTGTAGTGATTTCAGTGCCTAAAATCCTCAAATATTCCAAAAAAATTATACTAAATTTGCAGGGCATTTGGAGCACTTTTATTTTCGGGATATTTTTTAATGCACGGATAATTCAGAAAACAGATAGATAATACTATTTTTTGCTTTATTTATTCTAAATAACAGAAAGTAAAAAGTGGGTACAGAAGGTTGTGCCTTCTAGTTTCATCCATCTCATGATCATCAAAATGAATCCACTAACAAGGTTGATCAAATCTTGTTAACAAACTCATTCTGAATAACACGGAACTGGAGAAATTTCGAATAACACTAAGTGAGCTCAACAGGGATATGAACATCCCCAATAATAAGAATATCATACTTTTTCTTGATAGTAGGGAGAGGAAATTCAAAACCTCCAATAATGATAGTTGGAAATTTTCCAATAGAATTGATGCTATGAACTTGAGATTGTTTCCTCGGAAAGTGAACCGTATGCTCATTACCATTAAGATGAAAAGTGACATTGCCTTTGTTGCAATCAATAACAGCCCCTGCAGTATTCAAAAAAGGTCTACCCAGGATAATCGACATAATATCGTCCTCGAGAATATCAAGAATGACAAAGTCCGTTAAGACAGTGACATTTGCAACTACAATAGGCACATCCTCACAAATACAGACAGGTATAGCAGCTGATTTATCAGCCATTTGCAAAGATATTTCAGTAGGTGTCAACTTATTCAATTCAAGTCTACGATATAAAGAGAGAGGCATAACACTAACACCGGCTCCAAGATCACATAAAGCAGTTCTAACATAATTTCTTTTAATGGATCATGGTATAGTTTGTAACCCCGGATCTCCAAGTTTCTTTGGTATTCCACCCTTAAAAGTATAATTAGCGAGCATGGTGGAAATTTCAGCTTCCGGGATCTTTCTTTTATTTGTAATAATATCCTTCATATACTTAGCATAAGGGTTTACTATGAGCATATCAGTTAAGAGCATACGTAAGAAAATAGGTCTAATCATTTCAGCAAAGCGCTCAAAATCATCATCATCCTTTGTATTGGATGGTTTAGGAGGAAAGGGCATGGGTTTCTGAACCCATGGTTCTCTTTCTCTTCCGTGCTCCCTAGCAACAAAATCTCTCTTATCATAACGTTGATTTTTTGATTGTGGGTTATCAAGATCAACAACAGGTTCAATCTCTACATCATTGTTTTTGCTAGGTTGAGCATCAACATGAACATTATCATTAACATTATCACTAGGTTCATGTTCATCACCGATTGTGTTTCAAAGATCGAGATAGAAATATCATTGGGATTCTCGTGTGTCTACAGTAGGTTCACTAGAAGCATGCAAAGTCCTATCGTTTTTCTTTTTCTTCTTTTTAGAAGAACTAGGTGCCTCTAAATTATTTCTCTGAGAATCTTGCTCGATTCTCTTAGGGTGGCCTTCAGGATACAAAGGTTCCTGATTCATTCTACCAGTTCTAGTAGCCACTCTAACAGCAAAGTCAGTTTTATTGTTTAATTCATCAAGCAAATCATTTTAAGCTTTAAGTACTTGCTCAGCTTGAGAAGCAATCATAGACGCATATTTGCTAACTAGTTTGAGTTCCCCTTTAACTCTAGCCATGTTATCGCTCACGCGTCCTATCTCGAAAGCATTATTCTTTAAATCTCTACCAACATAAGCATTAAAACTTTCTTGTCTAGCCATAAAGTCATCAAATTCATTTAAGCATGGGCTATGAAATTTAGTAGAGGGGATTTCAACTTTATCATATCTATAGAGAGAATTTACCTTTACTACCTGTGTCGTGTTATCAAGACAATGTGGTTCTTCAATAGGCGGTATATTAAGACCATGTATTTCTTCAATAGGTGGTAAATTCTTAACATCTTCAGCTTCAATACCTTTTTCTTTCATTGATTTCTTTGCTTCTTGCATATCTTCAGGACTGAGAAATAAAACACCTCTCTTCTTCGGAGTGGGTTTAGGAATAGGCTCAGGAGTCGGCTCAATTGGTTCAGGAATTTCCTCAGGAATTGGCTAAGGAAGAGTCCAATTATTTTCATTAGTCAACATATTATGCAATAGTAATTCAGCTTCGTCGACTGTTCTTTCCCTGAAAACACAACCAGCAAAACTATCCAAGTAGTCCTTGGAAGCATCAGTTAGTCCATTATAAAAGATTTCAAGTATTTCATTTTTCTTAAGAGGATGATCGGGCAAAGCATTAAGTAATCGGAGAAGCCTCCCCCAAGCTTGTGGGAGACTCTCTTCTTTGATTTGCACAAAATTATATATTTCCCGCAAGGCAGCTTGTTTCTTATGAGTAGGGAAATATTTAGCAGAGAAGTAATAAATCATATCCTGGGGACTACGCACACAACCAGGAGCAAGAGAATTATACCAAGTCTTAGCTCACCTTTTAACGAGAACGGAAATGTCTTAAGGATATAAAAATAGCGAGATTTATCATCATGAGTAAATAGGGTAGCTATATCATTCAACTTGGTAAGATGTGCCACAACAGTTTCAGATTCAAGGCCATAAAAAGGATCAGATTCAACTAAAGTAATAATCTCAGGATCAACAGAGAATTCATAATCCTTATCAGTAACACAGATAGGTGAAGTAGCAAAAGCATGGTCAGGTTTCATTCTAGCATTAAGAAACTGCTGCTTCCATTTAGCTAATAATTTTTTAAGATCATATCTATCATTGCAAGCAAAAATAGCTCTAGCAGCTTCTTCATTCATAACATAACCCTCAGGAACAATAGGCAATTCATAATCATTGGGGGAATTTTCATCATCACTATCATCAATAATATCATCTTCAATAATTTCATTCCCCCTAACTCTAGCAAGTTGTTCATCAAGAAATTCACCTAATGGCAAAGTAGTATCACACACAGAAGTAGTTTGATCATAAGTATCATGCATAGCAGAAGTGGCATCATCAATAACATGCGACATATCAGAGTTCATAGCAGTAGCAGGTTTAGGTGTCGCAAGCTTATTCAAAACAGAAGGAGAATCTAGTGCAGAGCTAGATGGCAGTTCCTTACCTCCCCTCGTAGTTGAGGGATAAATCATAGTTTTCACGTCTTTCAAGTTCTTCATAGTGATCAACAGATATAAATCCCAAATGACTCAGAAAATAGAGCTCTGTTCCCCGGCAATGGCGCCAGAAATTAGTCTTGATAACCCACAAGTGTAGGGGATCACAACATCTTTCGAGGGTAAGTATTCAACCCAAATTTATTGATTCGACACAAGGGGAGCCAAAGAATATTATTGAGTATTAGCAGTTGAGTTGTCAATTCAACCACACCTGGATAACTTAGTATCTGCAGCAGAGTATTTAGTAGCAAAGTAGCTAGTATGATAATAAAGGTAACGGTAGCAAAAGTAATGTTTTTGGGTTTTGTAGTAATTGTAACAGTAGCAACGGAAAAGTAAATAAGTGAAGAACAATATGTGAAAAGCTCATAGGCAATGGATCAATGATGAATAATTATGCCGGATGCGATTCCTCATGTAATAGCTATAACATAGGGTGACACAGAACTAGCTCCAATTCATCAATGTAATGTAGGCATGTATTCCGTAAATAGTCATACGTGCTTATGGAAAAGAACTTGCATGACATCTTTTGTCCTACCCTCCCATGGCAGCGGGGTCCTAGCGGAAACTAAGGGATATTAAGGCCTCCTTTTAATAAAGAACCGGAACAAAGCATTAGCACATAGTGAATACATGAACTCCGCAAACTACGGTCATCACCAAGAAGTATCCTGATTATTATCACTTCGGGGTTGTCGAATCGTAACACATAATAGGTGACTGCTACGTCTTGATCTTGCGTTGGTTTTCCTCAAAGAGGAGAGGGTGAGTATTTCCCTCAGTTTTTGAGAACCAAGGTATCAATCCAGTAGGAGGCTCCTCAAAAGTCCCACGCACCTACACAAACAAACAAAGAACTCGCAACCAACGCAATAAAGGGGTTGTCAATCCCTTCACGGCCACTTGCGAAAGTGATATCTAATAAATATAGTATGATAAGATAAATATATTTATGGTATTTTATAATATAGATGCAAAAAGTAAAGATGCAAATAAAAGTAGATTGCAAGCAAATATGATAAGAGATAGACCCGGGGGCCATAGGTTTCACCAGAGGCTTCTCTCAAGATAGCATAAGTATTACGGTGGGTGAACAAATTACTGTCAAGCAATTGATAGAAAAGCGCATAGTTATGAGATTATCTAGGCATGATCGTGTATATAGGCATCATGTCCATAACAAGTAGACCGACTCCTACCTGCATCTACTACTATTACTCCACACATCGACCGACTCATGCCTGCATCTAGAGTATTAAGTTCATAAGAACAGAGTAACGCATTAAGCAAGATGACATGATGTAGAGGGATAAACTCAAGCAATATGATATAAACCCCATCTTGTTATCCTCGATGGCAACAATACAATACGTGCCTTGAAACCCTTTCAGTCACTGGGTATGGACACCGCAAGATTGAACCCAAAGCTAAGCACTTCTCCCATGGCAAGAAAGATCAATCTAGTAGGCCAAACCAAACTGATAATTCGAAGAGACTTGCAAAGATAACTCAATCATACATAAAAGAATTCAGAGAAGATTCAAATATTATTCATAGATAAACCTTATCATAAACCCACAATTCATCAGATCTCGACAAACACACCGCAAAAATAGTTTACATCGAATAGATCTCCACAAGAGAGGGGGAGAACATTGTATTGAGATCCAAAAAGAGAGAAGAAGCCATCTAGCTAATAACTATGGACCCGTAGGTCTGTGGTCAACTACTCACAACTCATCGGAGGGGCAAGGATGTTGATGTAGAAGGCCTCCATGGTCGATTTCCCCCTCCGGCAGAACGCTGGCGAAGGCTCCAAGATGGGATCTTGCAGATACAGAAGGTTACGATGGTGGAAATTGTGTTTCGTGGTGCTCCTGGATGTTTTCGGGGTACGTAGGTATATATAGGGGAAGAAGTACGTCGGTGGCCACCCGAGGGGCCCATAAGACAGGGGGCGCGCCCTACAAGGGGCCCTCCTATCTCGTGGGAGCCTCGGCTGCTTCTTGACTTGCACTCCAAGTCCTCTGGATCACGTTCGTTCCAAAAATCGCCCTTCCAAAGGTTTCATTTCATTTGGACTCCGTTTGATATTCCTTTTCTTCGAAATACTGAAATAGGCAAAAAACAGCAATATGGGTTGGGCCTCCGGTTAGTAGGTTAGTCCCAAAAATGATATAGATGTGTAAAATAAAGCCCATAAACATCCAAAAGGGGTAATATAATAGCATGGAACAATCAAAAATTATAGATACGTTGGAGATGTATCAAGCATCCCCAAGCTTAATTCCTGCTCGTCCTCGAGTAGGTAAATGATAAAAGAGAATTTTTGATGTGGAATGCTACCTAGCATAATTCATAATGTATTTTTCTTTATTGTGGCATGAATGTTCTGATCCAAATGATTCAAAATAAAAGTTCATATTGACATAATCAATAATAATACTTCAAGCATACTAATCGAAGTAATCATGTCTTCTCAAAATAACATGGCCAAAGAAAGTCATCCCTATAAAATCATATAGTCTGGCTGTTGCTCTATCTTCATAACACATAGTATTTAATCATGCACAACCCTGATGACAAGCCAAGCAATTGTTTAATACTTTAATAATCTCAAACTTTTCAACTTTCACACAATACATGAGCGTGAGCCATGGACATAGCACTATATGTGGAATAGAATGGTGGTTGTGGAGAAGACAAACAAAAGGAGAAGATCGTCTCACATCAACTAGGCATATCAACGGGCTATGGAGGTGCCCATTAATAGATATCAATGTGAGTGAGTAGGGATTGCCATCCAACGGATGCACTAGAGCTATAAATATATGAAAGCTCAACAAAAGAAACTAAGTGGGTGTGCATCTAACTCGCTTGTTCACGAAGACCTAGGGCATTTTTGAGGAAGCCCATCATTGGAATATACAAGCCAAGTTTATATTGAAAAATTCCCACTAGTATATGAAAGTGACAACATATGAGACTCTCTATCATGAAGATCATGGTGCTACTTTGAAGCACAAGTGTGGAAAAAGAGATAGTAGCATTGTCCCTTCTCTCTTTTTCTCTCATTTTATTATTTTTTCTTTTTTTTTCTCTTTGGCCTTCCTTTTTTTCTTCTTTTTGGCCTTTCCTTTCTTTTCTCTTTTTCTTTTCTTTTTGTAAAGTCCGAAGTCCCATCCCGACTTGTGGGGGAATCATAGTCTTCATCATCCTTTCCTCACTAGGACAATGCTCTAATAATGAAGATCATCACACTTTTATGGATTTACAACTCAAGAATTACAACTCAAAGCTAGAACAAGATATGACTATATGAACGCCTCCGGCGGTGTATCGGGATATGCAATGAATCAAGAGTGACATGTATGAAAATTATGAAGGTGGCTTTGCCACAAATACAATGTCAACTACATGATCATGCAAAGAGCAATATGACAAAAGTAATGCGTGTCATATGAACGGAATGGTGGAAAGTTGCATGGCAATATATCTCGGAATGGCTATGGAAATGCCATAATAGGTAGATATGGTGGCTGTTTTGAGGAAGGTATATGGTGGGTGTATGGTACCGGCGAAAGTTGCACGATACAAGAGAGGCTAGCAATGGTGGAAGGGTGAAAAGGTGCGTACAATCCATGGACTCAACATTAATCAAAAGAACTCATGCACTTATTGCAAAAATTTAGAAGTCATCAAAAACCAAATCACTATGCGCATTCTCCTAGGGGGATAGATTGGTAGGAAAAGACCATCGCTCGTCCCCGACCGCCACTCATAAGGAAGACAATCAATAAATAAAATTATGCTCCAACTTCATCACAAAGCGGTTCACCATACGTGCATGCTACGGGAATCACAAACTTCAACACAAGCATTTTTTAAATTCATAATCACCCAACTAGCATGAATCTAATGTCACTACCTCCATATCTCAAAACAATTATCAAGCATCAAATTGATCATAGCGTCCAATTCACTTTCTATGATAGTTTTTTATTATACCCAACTTGGATGCTCATCATTCTAGGACCAACTTTATGACCATAGCAAATACCATGCTGTTCTAAAAGACTCTCAAAATAATATAAGTGAAGCATGAGTGACTAGTAATTTCTTCAAAATTAAGACACCACCGTGCTCTAAAAGATATAAGTGAAGCACTAGAGCAAAAACTATCAAGCTCAAAAGATATAAGTGAAGCACATAGAGTATTCTAGCAAATCCTAATCAAATAGGCTTCTCCCAAAAGGTGTGTACAGCAAGGATGATTGTGGTAAACTAAAAAGCAAAGACTAATATAATACACGACGCTCCAAGAAAAACACATATCTGAAGGAAATATGCCCTAGAGGCAATAATAAAGTTATTATTTATTTCCTTATGTCATGATAAATGTTTATTATTCATGCTAGAATTGTATTACCCGGAAACATAATACATGTGTGAATACATAGACAAACATAGTGTCACTAGTATGCCTCTACTTGACTAGCTCGTTAATCAAAGATGGTTAAGTTTCCTAACCATAGACATGAGTTGTCATTTGATTAACGGGATCACATCATTAGGAGAATGATGTGATTGACTTGACCCATTCCGTTAGCTTAGCACTTGATCGTTTAGTATGTTGCTATTGCTTTCTTCATGAATTATACATGTTCCTATGACTATGAGATTATGCAACTCCGTTTACGGAGGAACACTTTGTGTGCTACCAAACGTCACAACGTAATCGGCTGATTATAAAGGAGCTCTACAGTGTCTCCGAAGGTACATGTTGAGTTGGCGTATTTCGAGATTAGGATTTTTCACTCCGATTGTTGGAGAGGTATCTCTGGGCCCTCTAGGTAATGCACATCACTATAAGCCTTGCAAGCAATGTAGCTAATGAGTTAGTTACGGAATGATGCATTACATAACGAGTAAAGAGACTTGCTAGTAACGAGATTGAACTAGGTATTGGATACCGACGATCGAATCTCGGGCAAGTAACATACCGATGACAAAGGGAACAACACATGTTGTTATGCGGTTTTGACCGATAAAGATCTTCGTAGAATATGTAGGAGCCAATATGAGCATCCAGGTTCCGCTATTGGTTATTGTCCGGAAACAGTTCTAGGTCATGTCTACATAGTTCTCCAACCCGTACGGTCCGCACGCTTAACGTTACGATGACAATTTTATTATGAGTTTATGAGTTTTGATGTACCGAAGGTTGTTCGGAGTCCCGGATGTGATCATGGACATGACGAGGAGTCTCGAAATGGTCGAGACATAAAGATTTATATATTGACGACTATATTCGGCACCGGAAGTGTTCCGGTGATTTCGGAGAAAACCGAGTCTTTGGAGGGTTACCGAACCCCGGGAACTAATGGGCCTTGTTGGGCCCTAGTGGAGAGAGAGAGGGGCCGGCCAGGGCAAGAGGCACGCCCCCTCCCCTTGAGTCCGAATAGGACAAGGAAGGGGGGCGGCGCCCCCTTGCCTTTTCCCCTCTCCCACTACCTCCTTCCCCCTCCTTCTTGGACTAGGAAAGGGAGGGTCAAACATACTTGGAGTAGGTTTCCCCCTCCTAGGGCACGCCACCCCCTTGGCCGGCCCCCTGCTCCTCCCCCCTTTATATACAGAGGAGGGGGCACCCCATGACACACAAGTTGATCTTCGTGATCGTTCCTTTGCCGTGTGCGGTGCCCTGCTTAGGCGAAGCCCTGCGTTGGTAGAACATCATCAACGTCACCACGCCGTCGTGCTGACGGAACTCATCCCCGACACCCTGCTAGATCGTAGTTCGGGGATCGTCATCGAGCTGAACGTGTGCTGAACTCGGAGGTGCCGTACGTTCGGTACTCGGATCGGTCAGATTGTGAAGACGTACGACTACATCAACCGTGTTGTCATAACGCTTCCGCTTTCAGTCTACGAGGGTACGTAGACAACACTCTCCCCTCTCGTTGCTGTGCATCACCATGATCCTTGCGTGTGCGTAGGAATTTTTTTGAAATTACTACGTTCCCCAACAGTGGTATTAGAGCCAGGTTTTATGCGTAGATGTCATATGCAAGAGTAGAACACAAGTGAGTTGTGGGCGATACAAGTCATACTGCTTACCAGCATGTCATACTTTGGTTCAGCGGTATTGTGAGATAAAGCGGCCCGGACCGACATTACGCGTATGCTTATGCGAGACTGGTTTCACCGTCACGAGCACTCGTGCTTAAAGGTGACCGGCGGGTGTCTGTCTCTCTCACTTTAGTTGAACTGAGTGTGGCTACGCCCGGTCCTTGCGAAGGTTAAAACAGCACTAACTTGACGAACTATCATTATGGTTTTGATGCGTAGGTAAGAACGGTTCTTGCTCAGCCCATAGCATCCACGTAAAATTTGCAACAACAAAGTAGAGGACGTCTAACTTGTTTTTGCAGGGCATGTTGTGATGTGATATGGTCAAGATGTGATACTATATTTTATTGTATGAGATGATCATGTTTTGTAACTGAGTTATCGGCAACTGGCAGGAGCCATATGGTTGTCACTTTATTGTATGAAATGCAAGCGCCCTGTAATTGCTTCACTTTATCACTAAGCGGTAGCGATAGTCGTAGAAGCAATAGGTGGCGAGACGACAACGATGCTACGATGGAGATCAAGATGTCGCGTCGGTGACGATGGTGATCACGACTGTGCTTCGGACATTGAGATCACATGCACAGGATGATGATGGCCATGTCATATCACTTATATTGATTGCATGTGATGTTTATCCTTTATGCATCTTATTTTGCTTTGATTGACGGTAGCATTATAAGATGATCTCTCACTAATTATCAAGAAGTTTTCTCCCTGAGTATGCATCGTTGCGAAAGTTCTTCGTGCTGAGACACCACGTGATGATCGGGTGTGATAGGCTCTACGTGAATACAATGGGTGCAAAACAGTTGCACATGCGGAATACTCAAGTTAAACTTGATGAGCCTAGCATATACAGATATGGCCTCGGAACACGGAGACCGAAAGGTCGAGCGTGAATCATATAGTAGATATGATCAACATAGTGATGTTCACCATTGAAAACTACTCCATCTCACGTGATGATCGGACATGGTTTAGTTGATTTGGATCACGTGATCACTTAGATGACTAGAGAGATGTCTGTCTAAGTGGGAGTTCTTAAGTAATATGATTTATTGAACTTAAATTTATCATGAACTTAGTCCTGGCAGTATTTTGCAAATTATGTTGTAGATCAATAGCTCGCGCTGTTGCTTTTATATGTTTATTTTGATATGTTCCTAGAGAAAACTGTGTTGAAAGATGTTAGTAGCAATGATGCGGATTGGATCGGTGATCTGAGGTTTATCCTCATTGCTGCACAGAAGAATTATGTCCTTAATGCACCGCTAGGTGACAGACCTATTGCAGGAGCAGATGCAGACGTTATGAACGTTTGGCTAGCTCAATATGATGACTACTTGATAGTTTACTGCACCATACTTAACGGCTTAGAATCGGGACTTCAAAGACGTTTTGAACGTCATGGACCATATAATATGTTCCAGGAATTTAAGTTAATATTTCAAACAAATACCCGAGTTGAGAGATATGAAGTCTCCAACAAGTTCTATAGCTAAAAGATGGAGGAGAATCGCTCAACTAGTGAGCATGTGCTCAGATTGTCTGGGTACTTCAATCGCTTGAATCAAGTGGGAGTTAATCTTCCAGATAAGATAGTGATTGACAGAATTCTCTAGTCACCATCACTAAGTTACTAGAACTTCGTGATGAACTATAGTATGCAAGGGATGACAAAAACGATTCCCGAGCTCTTCGTGATGTTGAAATCGACGAAGGTAGAAATCAAGAAAGAGCATCAAGTGTTGATTGACAAGACCGCTAGTTTCAAGAGAAGGGCAAAGGGAAAGAAATGGAACTTCAAGTGGAAAGACAAGTAAGTTGTCACTCCTGCGAAGAAGCCCAAAGCTGGACCATAGCCTTAAACTGAGTGCTTACACTGCAAAGGAAATGGTCACTGGAAGCGGAAATGCCCTGAATATTTGGTGGATCAGAAGGATGGCAAATTGAACAAGGGTATATTTTATTTGATATACAGGTTATTGATATGTTCCTTACTAGTGTTTATAGTAGTCCCAGAGTATTTGATACTTGTTCGGTTGCTGTAATTAGTAACTCGAAACAGGAGTTACAGAATAAACAAAGACTAGTTGAAGGGGAAGTGACGATGAGTGTTGGAAGTAGTTCCAAGATTGATATGATCATCATCACACATTCCCTATATTTTCGAGATTAGTGTTAAACCTAAATAAATGTTATTTGGTGTTTGCGTTGAGCATAAATATGATAAGATCATGTTTATTGCGATACGATTATTCATTTGAAGTTAACGAATAATTGTTATTCTGTTTACATGAATAAGACCTTCGATGGTTATACACCCAATGAAAATAGTTTGTTGGATCTCGATCGTAGTGATACACATATTCATAATATTGATGCCAAAAGATGCAAAGTTAACAATGATAGTGCAACTTATTTGTGGCACTGCCGTTTGGGTCATATCGGTATAAAGCGCATGAAGAAACTCCATAAAGATGGATTTTCGGAATCACTTGGTTATGAATCATTTGATGCTTGCGAACCGTGCCTTTTGGGCAAGATGACTAAAACTCCGTTCTCCAAAACAATGGAACAAGTTACTGACTTATTGGAAATAGTACATACCGATGTATGCGATCCAATGAGTGTTGATGCTCGTGGCAAGTATCGTTATTTTCTGACCTTCATAAGATCATTTGAGCAGATATGGGTATATCTACTTGATGAAACATAAGTCTGAAATAGTTGAAAGTTCAAAGAATTTCAGAGTGAAGTGGAAAAATCATCGTAACAAGAAAATAAAATTTCTGCGATTTGATCGCGGAGACGAATATTTGAGTTACGAGTTTGGTCTTCAATTAAAACAATGTGGAATAGTTTCACAGCTCACGCCACCTGGAACACCACAACATTATGGTGTGTCCGAACATCGTAACCGCACTTTATTGGATATGGTGCGATCTATGATGTCTCTTACTGATTTACCACTATTGTTTTGGGGTTATGCATTAGAGACAGCTGCATTCACGTTAAAAAGGGCACCATCTAAATCCGTTGAGACGACACCATATGAACTGTGGTTTTGCAAGAAACCCAAGTTGTCGTTTCTTAAAGTTTGGGGCAGCGATGCTTATGTGAAAAAGTTTCATCCTGATAAGCTCAAAGCCAAATCGGAGAAGTGCGTCTTCATAGAATACCCAAAGGAAATTGTTGGGTACACCTTCTATCACAGATCCGAAGGCAAGATTCGTTGCTAAAAATGGATCCTTTCTAGAGAAGGAGTTTCTCTCGAAAGAAGTGAGTTGGAGGAAAGTAGAACTTGATGAGGTAACTGTACCTTCTCTCGAATTAGAAAGTAGTTCATCACAGAATTCAGTTCCAGTGATTCCTACACCAATTAATGAGGAAGCTAATGATATTGATCATGAAACTTCAGATCAAGTTACTACTGAACCTCGTAGGTCTACCAGAGTAAGATCCGCACTAGAGTGGTACGGTAATCCTGTTCTGGAAGTCATGTTACTAGACCATGATGAACCTACGAACTATGAGGAAGCGATGATGAGCCCAGATTCCGCGAAATGGCTTGAGGCCATGAAATCTGAGATGGGATCCACGTATGAGAACAAAGTGTGGACTTTGGTGGAGTTACCCGATGATCGGCAAGCCATATTGTATAAATGGATCTTCAAGAGGAAGACAGATGCTGATAGTAGTGTTACTATCTATAAAGCTCGACTTGTCACAAAAAGGTTTTCGACAAGTTCAAGGTGTTGACTACAATGAGATTTTCTCAACTGTAGCGATGCTTAAGTCTGTCCGAATCATGTTAGCAATTGCCACATTTTATGAAATTTGGCAAATGAATGTCAAAACTACATTCCTTAATGGATTTATTAAAGAAGAGTTGTATACGATACAACCGAAAGGTTTTGTCGATCCAAAAGGTGCTAACAAAGTGTGCAAGCTCCAGCGATCTTTTTATGGACTGGTGCAAGCATCTCGGAGTTGGAATAAACGCTTTGATAGTGTGATCAAAGCATATGGTTTTATATGAGACTTTTGGAGAAGCCTCAGATTTACAAGAAAGTGAGTGGGAGCTCAGTAGCATTTACGATATTATATGTATACGACATATTGTTGATTGGAAATGATATAGAATTTCTGGATAGCATAAAAGGATACTTGAATAAAAGTTTTTCAATGAAATACCTCTGTAAAGCTACTTACATATTGAGCATCAATTTCTATTGAGATAGATCAAGACGCTTGATAAGATTTTCAATGAGCACATACCTTGACAATATTTTGAAGTAGTTCAAAATGGAACAGTCAAAGAAAGAGTTCTTGCCTGTGTTGCAAAGGTGTGAAATTGAGTAAGACTCAAATCCCGACCACGGTAGAAAATAGAAAAGAGAATGAAAGTCATTCCCTATGCCTTAGTCATAGGTTCTATAATGTATGCTATGCTATGTACCAGACCTATTGTATACCTTGCTCTGAATTTGGCAAGGGAGTACAATAGTGATCTAGGAGTAGATCATTGGACATTGGTCAAAATTATCCTTAGTGGAATAAGGATATGTTTCTTGATTATGGAGGTGAAAAAAGGTTCGTCGTAAAAGATTATGTCGATACAAGTTTTGGCACTGATCCAGATGACTCTAAGTCTTAATCTGGATACATATTGAAAGTGGGAGCAATTAGCTAGAGTAGCTCCGTGCAAAGCATTGTAAACATAGAATACTTGCAAAATAAATACGGCTGTGAATGTGACAGACCCGTTGATTAAACTTCTCTCACAAGCAAAACATGATCATACCATAGTACTCTTTGGGTGTTAATCACATAGCGATGTGAACTAGATTATTGACTCTAGTAAACCCTTTGGGTTTTGATCACATGACAATGTGATCTATGGGTATTAATCACATACAGATGTGAATATTGGTGTTAAATCACATGGCGATGTGAACTAGATTATTAACTCTAGTGCAAGTGGGAGACTGAAGGAAATATGCCCTAGAGGCAATAATAACGTTATTATTTATTTCCTTATATCATGATAAATGTTTATTATTCATGCTAGAATTGTATTAACCGGAAACATAATACAAGTGTGAATACATAGACAAACATAGTGTCACTAGTATGCCTCTACTTGACTAGCTCGTTAATCAAAGATGGTAAAGTTTCCTAACCATAGACATGAGTTGTCATTTGATTAACGGGATTACATCATTAGGAGAATGATGTGATTGACTTGACCCATTCCGTTAGCTTAGCACTTGATCGTTTCGTATGTTGCTATTGCTTTCTTCATGACTTATACATGTTCCTATGACTATGAGACTATGCAACTCCCGTTTACAGGAGGAACACTTTGTGTTCTACCAAATGTCACAACATAACTGAGTGATTATAAAGGAGCTCTATAGGTGTCTCCGAAGGTACATGTTGAGTTGGCGTATTTCGAGATTAGGATTTGTCATTCCGATTGTTGGAGAGGTATCTCTGGGCCCTCTCGGTAATGCACATCACTATAAGCCTTGCAAGCAATGTAGCTAATGAGTTAGTTACGGAATGATGCATTACGTAATGAGTAAAGAGACTTGCCGGTAACGAGATTGAACTAGGTATTGGATACCGACGATCGAATCTCGGGCAAGTAACATACCAATGACAAAGGGAACAACGTATGTTGTTATGCAGTTTTGACCGATAAAGATCTTCGTAGAATATGTAGTAGCCAATATGAGCATCCAGGTTCCTCTATTGGTTATTGACCGGAAAGAGTTCTAGGTCATGTCTACATAGTTCTCGAATCCGTAGGGTCCGCACGCTTAACGTTACGATGACAGTTTTATTATGAGTTTATGAGTTTTGACATACTGAAGGTTGTTCGGAGTCCCGGATGTGATCACGGACATGACGAGGAGTCTCGAAATGGTCAAGACATAAAGATTTATATATTGGACGACTATATTCGGACACCGGAAGTGTTCTGGGTGATTTTGGAGAAAACCGGAGTGCCGGAGGGTTACCGGAACCCCCCGGGAACTAATGGGCCTTGTTAGGCCCTAGTGGAGAGAGAGAGGGGCTGGCCAGGGCAAGAGGCACGCCCCCTCCCCTTGAGTCCGAACAGGACAAGGAAGGGGGGCGGCGCCCCCCTTGCCTTTCCCCCTCTCCCACTACTTCCTTCCCCCTCCTTGGATTAGGAAAGGGAGGGGCAAACCTACTTGGAGTAGGTTTCCCCCTCCTAGGGCGCGCCACCCCCTTGGCCGGCCCCCTCCTCCTCCCCCCTTCATATACAGAGGAGGGGGGCACCCCATGACACACAAGTTGATCTTCGTGATCATTCCTTAGCCGTGTGTGGTGCCCCCCTCCACCATATTCCACCTCGGTCATATCGTAGAGGTGCTTAGATGAAGCCCTGCGTCGGTAGAACATCATCAACGTCACCACGCCGTCATGCTGAAGGAACCCATCCCCGACACCCTACTGGATCGGAGTCCGGGGATCGTCATCGAGCTGAACGTGTGCTGAACTCGGAGGTGCCGTACGTTCGGTACTCGGATCGGTCGGATGGTGAAGATGTACGACTACATCAACCGCGTTGTCATAATGCTTCCGCTTTCAGTCTACGAGGGTACGTAGACAACATTATCCCCTCTCGTTTCTATGCATCACCATGATCCTTGCGTGTGCGTAGGAATTATTTTGAAATTACTACGTTCCCCAACAATATCATGTGGCGAATAAAAATATAGCTCCAAGTAAAGTTACCAATGAACGAAGACGAAAGAGGGGATGCCTTCCCGGGGCATCCACAAGCTTAGGCTTTTGGCTATTATTGAATATCTTGGGGTGTCATGTGTTGGGGAACGTAGTAATTTCAAAAAATTTTCCTACGCACACGCAAGATCATGGTGATGTATAGCAACGAGAGGGGAGAGTGTAGTCCACATACCCTTGTAGACCCGGCGAAGCGATCACAACGTAGAGGAAGTAGTCGACGTTCTCCTCGCGATCCGACCGATTCCGGCGCCGTTACTCCGACGCCCGAGTTCTTGACACACGTACAGCTCGATGACGCCCCTCGACTCGATCCAGCCGAGTGTCGAGGGAGAGTTCCACAAGACGACGGCGTGGTGACGATCTTGATGTTTCACGGCGCGAGGCTTCGCTTAAGCTTCATGAACGGTATAACCGAGGTGGAATATGGTGGAGGGGCACCGACACGGCTAAGGAACGATCTCACGATCAACTTGTGTGTCCTAAGGTGCCCCCTGCCCCAGATATAAAGGAGCCAGGGGAGGGGGCCGTGGCCAAGGAGGGCGCGCCAGGAGTCCTACTCCTCCGGGAGTAGGATTCCCCCAATCCTAGTTGGACTAGGATTCCTGAGGGGAAAGAGAGAGGGGGGGCGGCCCTTCTCCTAGTCCTAGTAGGACTAGGGAAGGGGGGCGCTGCCAGCCTTGGGCTGCCCTCCTCCTTTCCACTAGGGCCCATAGAGGCCCATTTACCTCCCGGGGGGTTCCGGTAACCTCCCGGTTTTCCAGAAATTCCGTTTTACGGAACCATTCAACTCCAAACATAGGCTTCCAATATATCATTCTTTATGTCTCGACCATTCCGAGACTCCTCGTCATGTCCGTGATCACATCCGGACTCAACTTCTTCGGTACATCAAAATACATAAACTCATAATAACCGCCATCGAAACCTTAAGCGTGCGGACCCTACGGTTCGAGAACAATGTAGACATGACCTAGAACCATTCACGGTCAATAACCAACAGCGGACCTGATGCCCATATTGGTTCCTACATATTCTACGAAGATCTTTGTCGGTCGATCAGCATAACAACATACGTTGTTCCTTTGTCATCGGTATGTTACTTGCCCGAGATTCGATCGCCGGTATCCAATACCTAGTTCAATCTCGCTACGCAAGTCTCTTTACTCGCTCCGAATACATCATCTCACAACTAACTCATTAGTTGTAGTGCTTGCAAGGCTTCAAAGATGTGCATTACCGAGAGGGCCCAGAGATACCTCTCCGACAATCGGAGTGACAAAACCTAATCTCAAATACGCCAACCCAACATCTGCCTTTGGAGACACCTGTAGTACTCCTTTATAATCACCCAGCACGCTGGACGCTTGGTAGTACCCAAAGTGTTCCTCCGAAAACGGAGTTGCATAATCTCATAGTTACAGAACATGTATAAGTCATGGATAAAAGCAGAGCAACATACTAAACGATCGTGTGCTAAGCTAAGGGAATGGGTCATGTCAATCGATCATTCTACTAATGATGTGATCTCATTAATCAAATAACAACTCCTTGTTCATGGTTAGGAAACATAACCATCTTTGATTAACAAGCTAGTCTAGTAGAGGCATACTAGTGACATCTTATTTTGTCTATGCATTCACACATGTATCATGTTTCCTGTTAATACAATTCTAGCATGAATGATAAACATTTATCATGAAATAAGGAAATAAATAATAACTTTATTATTGCCTCTAGGCATATTTCCTTCAGCCTCCCACTTGCACTAGAGTCAATAATCTAGATTACATAGTAATGATTCTAACACCCATGGAGTCTTGGTGCTGATCATGTTTTGCTCGTGGAAGAGGCTTAGTCAACGGTCTGCAACATTCAGATCCGTATGTATCTTGCAAATCTCTATGTCTCCGGCCCGACTAAGTCCCGGATGGAATTGAAGCGTCTCTTGATGTGTTTGGTCCTCTTGTGAAATCTGGATTCCTTTGCTAAGGCAATTGCTCCAAGATTGTCACGAAGATTTTCATTGGACCCGATGCACTAGGTATGACACCTAGATCGGATATGAACTCCTTCATCCGCATCCTTCATTAGCTGCTTCCGAAGCTATGTATTCCGCTTCACATGTAGATCCCGCCACGACGCTTTGTTTAGAACTGCACCAACCGACAGCTCCTCCGCTTAGTGTAAATACGATCCGGTCTGCGATTTAGAATCGTCCGGATCGGTGTCAAAGCTTGCATCAACGTAACTGCTTTTTATGAGCTCTTTGTCACCTCCATATACGAGAAACATATCCTTAGTCCTTTTCGTATTTCAGATGTTCTTGACCGCTGTCCATGATCCACTCTGGATTACTTTGGTACCTCCTGCTAGACTTATAGCAAGGCACACATCAGTCTGGTACACAGCATTGCATACATGATAGAGCCTATGGCTGAAGCATAGGAACATCTTTCATTTTCTCTCTATCTTCTGCAGTGGTCGGGCATTGAGTCCGACTCAACTTCACACCTTGTAATACAGAGCAAGAACCCTTTCTTTGCTTGATCCATTTTGAACTTCTTCAAAACTTTGTCAAGGTATGTGCTTTGTGAAAGTCCAATTAGGCGCCTTGATCTATCTCTATAGATCTTAATGCCTAATATGTAAGCAGCTTCACCGAGGTCTTTCATTGAAAAACTCTTATTCAAGTATCCCTTTATGCTATCCAGAATTCTATATCATTTCCGATCAGCAATATGTCATCCACATATAATATCGAAATGCTACAGAGCTCCCACTCACTTTCTTGTAAATACAAAGCTTCTCCAAAAGTCTCAGATAAACCCAAATGCTTTGATCACACTATCAAAGCGCTTATTCCAACTCCGAGATGCTTGCACCAGTCCATATATGGATCGCTGGAGCTTGCACATTTTGTTAGCTCCCTTTGGATCGATAAAACCTTCTCGTTGCATCATATACAACTCTTCTTCCGTAAATCCATTCAGAATGCAGTTTTACATCCATTTGCCAAATTTCATAATCATAAAATGCGCAATTGCTAACATGATTCGGACGGACTTAAGCATCGCTACGGGTGAGAAGGTCTCATCGTAGTCAATCCCTTGAACTTGCCGAAAACCTTTATGCATAAGTCGAGCTTTATAGACAAGAATATTACCGCCGGCGCCTTCTTCTTGAAGATCCACTTGTTTTCTATTGCTTGCCTACCTCGGCAAGTCAACCAAAGTCCACACTTTGTTTTCATACATGGATCCCATCTCGATTTCATGGCCTCAAGCCATTTTATGAATCTGGGCTCACCATCGCTTCTTCATAGTTCGTAGGTTCATCATGATCTAGTAGCATGACTTCCGTAACAGGATTACCATACCACTCAGTGCGGATCTTACTCGGTTGATCTACGAGGTTCTGCGAGTAACTTGATCTCAAGTTTCATGATCAACATCATCAACTTCATCACTACTTGGTGTAGGTGTCTCGTAAACTGGTTTCTGCGATGAACTACTTTCAAGTAAGGGAGAAGGTACTATTACCTCATCAAGTTCCACTTTCCTCCCACTCACTTCTTTCGAGAGAAACTCCTTCTCTAGAAAGGATCCATTCTTAGCAACGAATGTCTTGCCTTCGGATCTGTGATAGAAGGTGTACCCAACTGTCTCCTTTGGGTATCCTATGAAGACACATCTCTCGATTTGGGTTCGAGCTTATCAGTTGAAGTTTTTTCACATAAGCATCGCATCCCCAAACTTTAAGAAACGACAACTTTGGTTTCTTGCCAAACCATAGTTCATAAGGTGTCGCCTCAACGGATTTCGACGGTGTTCTATTCAAGGTGAATGCGGCTGTCTCTAGAGCATAACCCCAAAACGATAGCGGTAAATCTGTAAGAGACATCATAGATCGTACCATATCTAGTAAAGTACGATTCGACGCTCGACACACCATTACGCTGTGGTGTTCCGGTGGCGTGAGTTGCTAAACTATTCCGCATTGTTTCAAATGTAGACCAAACTCGTAACTCAAATATTCACCTCCACGATCAGATCGTAAAAACTTAATTTTCTTGTTACGATGATTTTCAACTTCACTCTGAAATTCTTTGAACTTTTCAAACGTTTCAGACTTATGTTTCATTAAGTAGATATACCCATATCTGCTTAAGTCATCTGTGAAGGTGAGAAAATAACGATATCCGCCACGAGCTTCAACATTCATTGGACCGCACACATCTGTATGTATGATTTCCAATAAATCTGTTGCTCTCTCCATAGTACCGGAGAACGGTGTTCTAGTCATCTTGCCCATGAGGCACGGTTCGCAAGTGCCAAGTGATTCATAATCAAGTGACTCCAAAAGTCCATCAGCATGGAGTTTCTTCATGCGCTTTACACCGATATGACCCAAACGGCAGTGCCACAAATAAGTTGCACTATCATTATCAACTCTGCATCTTTTGGTTTCAACATTATGAATATGTGTATCACTACTATCGAGATTCATAAGAAATAGACCACTCCTCAAGGGTGCATGACCATAAAAGATATTACTCATATAAATAGAACAACCATTATTCTCGATTTAAATGAATAACCGTCTCGCATCAAACAAGATCCAGATATAATGTTCATGCTCAACGCAGCACCAAATAACAATTATTTAGGTCTAAAACTAATCCCAAGGTAGATGTAGAGGTAGCGTGCCGACCGCGATCACATCGACTTTGGAACCATTTCCCACGCGCGATCGTCACCTCGCCCTTTGCGAGTTCGCTCAATCAGTAGTCCCTGCTTCGAGTTGCAAATATTAGCAATGTAACCGAGATCAAATACCAGTGCTACTACGAGCTCTAGTAAGGTACACATCAATAACATGTATATCACATATACCTTTGTTCACCTTGCCATCCTTCTTATCCGCCAAATACTTGGGGCAGTTCCGCTTCCAAGGACCGATCGCTTGCGGTAGAAGCACTCGTTTCAGGTTTAGGGCCAGACTTGGGTTTCTTCTCTGAGCAACAACTTGCTTGCTGTTCTTCTTGAGATTTCCTTCTTCTTCCCTTTGCCTTTCTTCTTGAAACTAGTGGTCTTATTGACCATCAACACTTGATGCTCCTTCTTGATTTCTACCTCCGCAGCATTGCGAAGAGCTCAGGCATAGTCTTTACTAACCCTTGCATATTATAGTTCATCACGAAGCCTTTGTAGCTTGGTGGCGTGATTGGAGAATTCTGTCAATGACACAATCATCCGGAAGATTAACTCCCAATTGTGTCAAGTGATTGTAGTACCCGCACATTCTCGAGTATATGCTCACTAATGTAACTGTTCTCCTCCATCTTGCAGCTATAGAACTTATTGGAGACTTCATATCTCTCAATCCGGGCATTCTGTTGAATATTACCTTCAACTCTGGAACATCTCATATGCTCCATGACGCTCAAAACGCCGTTGAAGTCCCGGTTCTAAGCCGTAAAGCATGGCACATCGAACTATAGAGTAGTCATCAGCTTTGCTCTGCCAGACGCTCATAACATCCGGCGTTGCTCAAAGAAGAAGTTCGTCACCTAGCGGTGCATCCAGACGTAGCTCTTCTCGTGCAGCAATGAGGATGATCCTCAAATTACGGACCCAGTCCGTGTAATTGCTACCATCATCTTTCAACTTTGCTTTCTCAAGGAACGCATTAAAATTCAACGGAACAACAAAGACGAGCCATCTATCTACAATCAAACATAAACAAGCAAGATACTATCAGTACTAAGTTCATGATAAATTTAAGTTCAATTTAATCATATTACTTAAGAACTCCCACTTAGAAAGACATCCTCTAGTCATCTAAGTGATCACGTGATCCAAATCAACTAAACCATAACCGATCATCACGTGAAATGGAGTAGTTTTCAATGGTGAACATCTTATGTTGATCATATCTACTATATGATTCACGCCGACCTTTCGGTCACCGTGTTCCGAGGCCATATCTGCATATGCTAGGCTCGTCAAGTATAACCCGAGTATTCTGCGTGTGCAAAACTGGCTTGCACCCGTTGTAGATGGACGAGAGCTTATCACACCCGATCATCACGTGGTGTCCGGGCACGACGAACTTTGGCAACGGTGCATACTCGGGAGAACACTTCTTGATAATTTAGTGAGAGATCATCTTATAATGCTACCGTCAATCAAAGCAAGATAAGATGCATAAAAGGATAAACATCACATGCAAATCAATATAAGTGATATGATATGGTCATCATCATCTTGTGCTTCATGATCTCCATCTTGCTGCACCACCATGATCACCATCGCCACCGGCGCGATACCTTGATCTCCATCGCAGCATCGTTGTCGCCTTGCCAAACTTATGCTACTACGACTATCGCTACCGCTTAGTGATAAAGTAAAGCATTACAGTATGCATTGCATTGCATACAATAAAGCGACAACCATATGGCTCCTGCCATTGCCGATAACTTCGGTTACAAAACATGATCATCTCATACAATAAAATATAGCATCACGCCTTGACCATATCACATCACAACATGCCCGCAAAAACAAGTTAGACGTCCTCTACTTTGTTGTTGCAAATTTTACGTGGCTGCTACGGGCTTAAGCAAGAACCAGTCTCACCTACGCATCAAAACCACAACGATACTTTGTCAAATAGACTCCGTTTAACCTTCTCAAGGACCGGGCGAGCCATACTCGGTTCAACTAAAGTGAGAGAGACAGCACCCACCACACCTTTAAGCAACGAGTGCTCACAGCGGTGAAACCAGTCTCGCGTAAGCGTACGCGTAATGTCGGTCTGGGCCGCTTCATCTCACAATACCGCTGAACCAAAGTATGACATGCTGGTAGGTAGTATGACTTGTATCGCCCACAACTCACTTGTGTTCTACTCGTGCATAAACATCAAACCATAGAAAAACCTAGGCTCGATACCACTGTTGGGGAACGAGTAATTTCAAAATTTTTCCTACGCACACGCAAGATCATGGTGATGTATAGCAACGAGAGGGAGAGTGTAGTCCACATACCCTTGTAGACCCGGCGGAAGCGATCACAACGTAGAGGAAGTAGTCGACGTTCTCCTCGCGATCCGACCGATCCGGCGCCACATTCGACGCCCCGAGTTCTTGACACACGTACAGCTCGATGACGCCCCTCGACTCGATCCAGCCGAGTGTCGAGGGAGAGTTCCACAAGACGACGGCGTGGTGACGATCTTGATGTTTCACCGCGCAGGGCTTCGCTTAAGCTTCGCAACGGTATAACCGAGGTGGAATATGGTGGAGGGGGCACCGCACACGGCTAAGGAACGATCTCACGATCAACTTGTGTGTCCCAAGGTGCCCCCTGCCCCAGTATATAAAGGAGCCAGGGGGAGGGGCCGGCCAAGGAGGGCGCCAAGGAGTCCTACTCCTCCGGGAGTAGGATTCCCCCAATCCTAGTTGGACTAGGATTCCTGAGGGGAAAGAGAGAGGGGCGGCCCCTTCTCCTAGTCCTAGTAGGACTAGGGAAGGGGGCGCGCCAGCCTTGGGCTGCCCTCCTCCTTTCCACTAGGGCCCATAGAGGCCCATTTACCTCCCGGGGTTCCGTAACCTCCGGTTTCCCAGAATTCCGTTTTAGCGAACCATTCCGAACTCCAAACATAGGCTTCCAATATATCATTCTTTATGTCTCGACCATTCCGAGACTCCTCGTCATGTCCGTGATCACATCCGGACTCGAACTTCTTCGGTACATCAAAATACATAAACTCATAATAACCATCATCGAAACCTTAAGCGTGCGGACCCTACGGTTCGAGAACAATGTAGACATGACCTAGAACCATTCACGGTCAATAACCAACAGCGGACCTGGATGCCCATATTGGTTCCTACATATTCTACGAAGATCTTTGTCGGTCAGACCGCATAACAACATACGTTGTTCCCTTTGTCATCGGTATGTTACTTGCCCGAGATTCGATCGTCGGTATCCAATACCTAGTTCAATCTCGCTACGCAAGTCTCTTTACTCGTTCCGTAATACATCATCTCACAAATAACTCATTAGTTGTAGTGCTTGCAAGGCTTCATGATGTGCATTACCGAGAGGGCCCAGAGATACCTCTCCGACAATCGGAGTGACAAAACCTAATCTCGAAACGCCAACCCAACATCGCCTTTGGAGACACTGTAGTACTCCTTTATAATCACCCGATTCGTTGTGACGCTTGGTAGTACCAAAGTGTTCCTCCGAAAACGGAGTTGCATAATCTCATAGTTACAGGAACATGTATAAGTCATGGATAAAAGCAGTAGCAACATACTAAACGATCGTGGTGCTAAGCTAAGGAATGGGTCATGTCAATCGAGATCATTCTACTAATGATGTGATCTCATTAATCAAATAACAACTCCTTGTTCATGGTTAGGAAACATAACCATCTTTGATTAACAAGCTAGTCTAGTAGAGGCATACTAGTGACATCTTATTTTGTCTATGCATTCACACATGTATCATGTTTCCGGTTAATACAATTCTAGCATGAATGATAAACATTTATCATGAAATAAGGAAATAAATAATAACTTTATTATTGCCTCTAGGGCATATTTCCTTCATCATGGGCATCCCCAAGCTTAGGCTCTTGCCACCCTTTATTCCATAGTCCATAAAAGCTTTACCCAAAACTTGAAAACTTCACAACACAAAACTCAACAGGAAATCTTGTAAGCTCTGTTAGTGAAAGAAAAAAACCACCAGATAAGGTACTGTACTGAACTCATTCTTATTTATTTTGGTGTTAAACCTACTGTATTCCAACTTCTCTATGGTTTATAAACTATTTTACTAGCCATAGATCCATCAAAATAAGCAAACAACACACTAAAAACAGAATCATCAAAAAGTAATACGATCAGAGCAATCAGAACTAACACAAACTTATGGAACTCTAAAAATCCTACCAAAATAGAAAGTCCTGGAAAATTTGTTTATTGAACAGCATAAAAAAATCAATGCAAAAGCACGTTCCTGTGATTTAACAAAATTATATTCGTGCGCGCAAAGTTTCTGTTTTTCAGCAGAATCAAATCAACTATCATCGTAGGTTATCCTATAGGTTCTACTTGGCACAAACACTAATTAAAAGATAAAAACACATCTAAACAGAAGGTAGATGCAAGATTTATTACTAAACAGGAGCAAAAACAAAAAATCATAAAGAAAATTTGGTTGCCTCCCAACTAGCGCTATCGTTTAACGCCCCTAGCTAGGCATAAAAGCAAAGATAGATCTAACGGGTGCCATCTTTGGCACTAAATTCATAAGTAGCCCGCATGATAGATTCATAAGGTAATTTGACTTTCTTTCTTGGAAATTGCTCCATGCCTTTCTTTAATGGAAATTGGAATCTAATATTCCCTTTCTTCATATCAATAATCGCGCCAATCGTTCTAAGGAAAGGTCTACCAAGAATAATAGGGCAAGAATGATTGCAATCTATATCAAGAACGATAAAATCTATGGGCACCAAATTTCTATTTGCAACAATAAGAACATCATTGATCCTTCCCATAGGCTTTTTAATGGTGGAATCCGCAAGGTGCAAATTTAAAGAGCAATCATCAAGATTATGGAAACCTAGAATATCACAGAAAGTTTTCGGAATCGTGGAAACACTAGCACCCAAATCACACAAAGCAAAACACTCATAATATTTAATTCTAATATTTATAGTAGGTTCCCACTCATCATTAAGTTTTCTAGGTATAGAAACTTCCAAATTAAGTTTTTCATCATAAGATTGCATCAAGGCATCAACAATATGTTTGATAAAGCTTTATTTTGACTATAAGCATGAGGAGAATTAACAACGGATTGCAACAAGGAAATACAACCTTTTAAAGAGAAATTATCATAATCAAATTCCTTGAAATCCAAGATAGTAGGTTCAATGTTATTAGAAGTTGAGGACTCTCTAATCTCACTTTTACCAAATTTAGCATCAAGATCTAAAGACTCCGAATTCTTGGGACGACTCATAGGCAAAGTTGATTCATCATTAGTCCCATAATCATCAAAATTCATATTGCAAAACGTAGATCTAATAGGAGGCGCATCAATAACTTTAAGATCCTCATCATTATTTTCATGGAAAATAGAAGAACACACTTTTATAAAGCTATCTTTTTTAGCACGCAATTTAGCGGTTCTTTCCTTACACTCATCAATGGAAATTCTCATTAGTTTGAGAGACTCATTGATATCATGCTTGGGAGAAGAAGATCTAAGTTTAACAGAATCAACATCAAGCGAAAGTCTATCAACGTTCCTAGCCAAATCATCAACTTTGAGCAATTTTTCTTCAAGCAAAGCATTAATATTCTTTTGAGAAATCATAAATTCTTTCACACTATTCTCAAAATCAGAGGGCATCTTATTAAAATTACCATAAGAATTATTGTAGGAATTTCCATAATTATTAGAGGAATTACTAGGGAACAATCTAGCATTAAAGTTTCCTCTATAAGCATTGTTTCCAAAACTGTTCCTACCAACAAAATTCGCATCCATAGATTCATTATTATTCTCAATCAAAGAAGACAAAGGCATATTATTGGGATCAAGAGGAGTATTTTTAGTAGCAAATAATTTCATAAGTTCATCCATCTTTCCACTCAAAACATTGATTTCTTCTATAGCATGCACTTTTTTACTAGAAGATCTTTCGGTGTGCCATTGAGAATAATTAGCCATAATATTATCAAGAAGTTTTGTAGCATCTCCTAACGTGATTTCCATAAACGTGCCTCCCACGGCCGAATCTAAGAGATTTCTAGAAGCAAAGTTCAAACCGGCATAAAATTTTTGTATGATCATCCATAAATTCAATCCATGAGTAGGGCAATTGCGAACCATCAATTTCATTCTTTCCCAAGATTGGGCAACATGCTCATCAAGTTGTTTAAAATTCATGATATCGTTCCTAAGAGTGATAATCTTAGCGGGAGGAAAATACTTAGAGATAAAAGCATCTTTCCACTTGTTCCAAGAATCAACACTATTTTTAGGCAAAGACGAAAACCAAACTTTAGCATGATCTCTAAGTGAAAACGGAAATAACTTCAATTTGACAATATCGTTATCCGTATCTTTCTTCTTTTGCATATCACACAAATCAACAAAATTGTTTAGATGAGTAGCGGCATCTTCACTAGGAAGGCCGACAAATTGATCTTTCATAACAAGATTCAGTAAAGCAGTATTGATTTCACAAGACTCAACATCATTAAAAGCAGCAATCGGAGTACTAAGGAAATCATTATTATTGGTATTTGAGAAATCACACAATTTGGTATTATCTTGCGCCATGGCAACAAGTAATCCAACACACAAGCAAACAGAAAAAGGCAAGCGAAAAGAGAGGAGGAGATTGTGAAAGAGAGGGCAAATAAAACGGCAAGGGTGAAGTAGGGGAGAGGAAAACGAGAGGCAAATGGCAAATAATGTAAATGCGAGGGAGATGGGTTTGTGATGGGTACTTGGTATGTCTTGACTTGAGCAAAGACCTCCCGACAACGGCGTCGAAATCCTTCTTGCTACGCCTTGAGCTTATGCTTGGTTTTCCTCAAGAGGAGAGGGTGATGCAGCAATAGTAGTGTAAGTATTTCCCTCAGTTTTTGAGAACCAAGGTATCCAGTAGGAGGCTCCTCAAAAGTCCCACGCACCTAGACAAACAAACAAAGAACTCACAACCAACGCAATAAAGGGGTTGTCAATCCCTTCACGGCCACTTGCGAAAGTGAGATCTAATAAAGATAGTATGATAAGATAAATATATTTTTGGTATTTTATAATATAGATGCAAAAAGTAAAGATGCAAATAAAAGTAGATTGAAAGCAAATATGATAAGAGATAGACCCGGGGGCCATAGGTTTCACTAGAGGCTTCTCTCAAGATAGCATAAGTATTATTGTGGGTGAATAAATTACTGTCGAGCAATTGATAGAAAAGCGCATAGTTATGAGATTATCTAGGCATGATCATGTATATAGGCATCACGTCCATAACAAGTAGACCGACTCCTGCCTGCATCTACTACTATTACTCCACACATCGACCGACTCCTGCCTGCATCTAGAGTATTAAGTTCATAAGAACAGAGTAACGCATTAAGCAAGATGACATGATGTAGAGGGATAAACTCAAGCAATATGATATAAACCCCATCTTGTTATCCTCGATGGCAACAATACAATACGTGCCTTGCAACCCTTTCTGTCACTGGGTATGGACACCGCAAGATTAAACCCAAATCTAAGCACTTCTCCCATGGCAAGAAAGATCAATCTACACTACTAGGGAAAAGCCTAGCAGCAGCACGGGTTTTAGGCCTATCAAGAGCGCAGTGTGAGCGCCATCGATAAGGCGCTTCTGACTAAAGCTTAGCAATAGCGTGCCTAGACCCACGCCATCGCTAAATTGACTTAGTAGTAGCGCTTCTCGTAAGAGCGCTCTTGGTAATTAGTAGTAGCGCTTCTCCTTGCCTCGCGCTACTACTATTATTTAGTATTTTATTTCTTTTTTATTTCATGTTGTATTCATACACCTTTACACAAGTTTTCATACAACAGGAATTTATAGATTGTTTTTACATCATAATGAGTTATTACATCACGGGGTGAAAGAACCGCGGACTAGTTTCAAGTGGATTTCTTTTTATATTTTTTTTCTTTTTGGCCTTTCTCTTTTTTTTGTAAAGTCCGAAGTCTCATCCCGACATGTGGGGGAATCATAGTCTCCATCATCCTTTCCTCACTGGGACAATGCTCTAATAATGAAGATCATCACACTTTTATGGATTTACAACTCAAGAATTACAACTCAAAGCTAGAACAAGATATGACTCTATATGAGTGCCTTCAGCGGTGTACCGGGATATGCAATGAATCAAGAGCGACATGTATGAAGATTATGAAGGTGGCCCTGCCACAAATACAATGTCAACTACATGATCATGCAAAGAGCAATATGACAAAAGTAATCCATGTCATATAAACGGAACGGTGGAAAGTTGCATGGCAATATATCTCAGAATGGCTATGGAAATGCCATAATAGGTAGGTATGATGGCTGTTTTGAGGAAGGTATATGGTGGGTGCATAGTACCGGCGAAAGTTGCGCGGCACAAGAGAGGCTAGCAATGGTGGAAGGGTGAGGGTGTGTATAATCCATGGACTCAACATTAGTCAAAAGAACTCATATACTTATTGCAAAAATCTACAAGTCGTCAAAAACAAAGTATTACGCGCATGCTCCTAGGGGGATAAATTGGTAGGAAAAGACCATCGCTCGTCCCTGACCGCCACTCATAAGGAAGACAATCAATAAATAAAATTGTGCTCCAACTTCATCACAAAGCGGTTCACCATACGTGCATGCTACGGGAATCACAAACCTCAACACAAGCATTTTTCATAATCACCTCAACTAGCATGACTTTAATATCACTACCTCCATATCTCAAAATAGTTATCAAGTATTAAACTGATCATAGCATCCAATTCACTTTCTATGATAGTTCTTATTAATACCCAACTTGGATGCCCATCATTCTAGGACCAACTTTAAAACCATAGCAAATACCATGCTGTTCTAAAAGACTCTCAAAATAATATAAGTGAAGCACGAGAGACTAGCAATTTCTACAAAATATAACCACCGCCGTGCTCTAAAAGATATAAGTGATGCACTAGAGCAAATGACAAACTACTCCGAAAGATATAAGTGAAGATCAATGAGTAGTCGAATAATTGTGCAACTATGTGAAGACTCTCTAACATTAAGGAATTTCAGATCTTGGTATTGTATTAAAACAGCAAGCAAAACAAAATAAAATGACATTGCAAGGATAGCACAACTCATGTGAAGAAGCAAAAACTTAGGCTCAACTGATACTAACCGATAGTTGTTGAAGAAGAAAGGTGGGATGCCTACCGGGGCATCCCCAAGCTTAGATGCTTGAGACTTCTTGAAATATTGTGTTGGGGTGCCTTGGGCATCCCCAAGCTTGAACTTTTGTATCTCCTTAATTCCTCTCATATCATGGTTTCTCTTTTTATCAAAAGCTTCATCCACACCAAACTCAACAAGAACTCGTGAGATAAGTTAGTATAAACCAATGCAAAACCTTATGATTTTCTACTGTAAGAAATCACTAAAATTATTATTCAACATTGCATACTAAATGCCTCTGCATATTTAATACTCCTATCCTCAAATAGAATCATTAAACAAGCAAACATATGCAAACAATGCAAACATAACAGCAATCTGTCAAATCAGTACAGTCTGTAAAGAATGCAAGATTCATCATACTTCCCTAACTCCAAAAATTATGAAATAAAATTCCCACTGTAGTAAATTTATCAGAGCTCATTATGCAAACAATTTCAACATTATATCATGCTCTTACGTTTCTAGGGAATTTTTGCAACAACGGTAAACTTTCTGTTTTCAAACAACAACATGTATACTTGCAAAATAAGCATGGTAAAGGCTATCCTTGACATTTTTATTGAAACTAAAGATGCAAAACATTAATCTAAATAACAGAAAGCAAATACTAACAAAATAAAATAACATGATGCTCCAAGCAAAACACATATCATGTGGTGAATGAAAATATAGCTCCAAGTAAAGTTACCGATGAATGAAGACGAAAGAGGGGATGCCATCCGGGGCATCCCCAAGCTTAGGATATTGGTTGTTCTTGAATATTACCTTGGGGTGCCTTGGGCATCCCCAAGAATAGTCTCTTGCCACTCCTTATTCCATATTCCATCAAATGTTTACCCAAAACTTGAAAACTCCACAACACAAAACTCAACAGAAAACTCGTAAGCTCCGTTAGTATAAGAAAATAAAACCACCATTTAGGTACTGTAATGAACTCATTCTAAATTCATATAGGAGTAATATCTACTGTATTACAACTTATTTATGGTTCATACCACTTAATACTAGCCATAGATGCATCAAAATAAGCAAACAACACATAGAAAACAGAATCTGTCAAAAGCAGAACAGTCTGTAGTAATCTGTATCAAAGGTATACTTCTGGAACTCCAAAAATCCTACCAAATTAGGAAGTCCTCAGAAATTTGTGTACCAATCCAGAGCAAAAACATTCAGATCATAAGCACGTTTCTGTGAATTAACAAAACTAATTTACTGGGTGCAAAATTTTCTGATTTTCAGCAAGATCAACACAACTACCACCGTAAGCTATCCTAAAGGTCTTACTTGGCACTTTATTGAAACAAAAGTTATAAAACATGATTACTACAGTATCATAATCATGTGGACACACAAAAACAGTAAGGGTAAATATTGGGTTGTCTCCCAACAAGCGCTTTTCTTTAATGCCTTTCTAGCTAGGCATGATGATGACAATGATGCTCACATAGAAGATAAGAATTGAAACACCACGGGAGCATCATGAAGCATATGACTAGCACATTTAAGTCTAACTCACTTCCTATGCATAGGGATTCTGTGAGCAAACAACTTATGGGAACAATAATCAACTAGCATAGGAAGGCAAAACAAGTATAGCTTCAAAATTTGAAGCACATGGAGAGGAAACTTGACATTATTGCAATTCCTACAAGCATATGTTCCTCCCCCATAATAATTTTCAGTAGCATCATGAATGAATCCAACAATATAACCAACACCTAAAGCATTCTTTTCATGATCTACAAGCATAGAAAATTTACTACTCTCCACATAAGCAAATTTCTTCTCGTGAATAATAGTGGGAGCAAACTCACCAAAATAATTATCATGTGAGGCATAATCCAATTGAAAACTAAAATCATGATGACAAGTTTCATGGTTATCATTATTATTAATAGCATACAAGTCATCACAATAATAATCATAGATAGTAACTTTATTCTCATAATCAATTGGAACCTCTTCCGAAATGGTGGAATCATCACTAAATAAAGTTGGCACTCTTCCAAATCCACTTTCATCAATATAATCATCATAAATAGGAGGCATGCTATCATCAAAATAAATATTCTCATCAAAACTTGGGGGACAAAAAATATCATATTCATCAAACATAGATTCCCCAAGCTTGTGGCTTTGCATATTATTAGCATCATGGATATTCAAGGAATTCATACTAACAACATTGCAATCATGCTCATCATACAAAGATCTAGTACCAAAAATTCTAATGCATTCTTCTTCTAGCACTTGAGCACAATTTTCCTTTCCAGCATTCTCACGAAAGATATTAAAAAGATGAAGCGTATGAGACAAACTCAAATCCATTTTTTTGTAGTTTTCTTTTATAAACTAAACTAGTGCTAAAACAAGAAACAAAAATATTTGATTGCAAGATCTAAAGATATACCTTCAAGCACTCACCTTCCCGGCAAAGGCGCCATAAAAGAGCTTGATGTCTACTACACAACCTTCTTCTTGTAGACGTTGTTCGGCCTGCAAGTGCACAGACAGTAGCAAATTTCCCTCAAGTGGATGACCTAAGGTTTATCAATCCATGGGAGGCGTAGGATGAAGATGGTCTCTCTCAAACAACCCTGCAACCAAATAACAAAGAGTCTCTTGTGTCCCCAACACACCCAATACAATGGTAAATTGTATAGGTGCACTAGTTCAGCGAAGAGATGGTGATACAAGTGCAATATGGATGGTAGATATAGGTATTTGTAATCTGAAAATATAAAAACAGCAAGGTAAATAATGATAAAAGTGAGCGTAAATGGTATTGCAATGATAGGAAACAAGGCCTAGGGTTCATACTTTCACTAGTGCAAGTTCTCTCAACAATAATAACATAGATAGATCATATAACAATCCCTCAACATGCAACAAGGAGTCACTCCAAAGCCACTAATAGCGGAGAACAAACGAAGAGATTATGGTAGGGTACGAAACCACCTCAAAATTATTCTTTCGGATCGATCTATTCAAGAGTTTGTACTAGAATAACAGCTTAAGACACAAATCAACCAAAACCCTAATGTCACCTAGATACTCCATTGTCACCTCAAGTATCCGTGGGCATGATTATACGATATGCATCACACAATCTCAAATTCATCTATCCAACCAACACAAAGAACTTCAAAGAGTGCCCCAAAGTTTCTACCAGAGAGTCAAGACGAAAACGTGTCCCAACCCCTATGCATAGGTTCATGGGCGGAACCTGCAAGTTGGTCACCAAAACATACATCAAGTGGCACGTGATATCCCATTGTCACCACAGATAAACACGGCAAGACATACATCAAGTGTTCTCAAATCCTTAAAGACTCAATCCGATAAAATAACTTCAAAGGGAAAACTCAATCCATTACAAGAGAGTAGAGGGGGAGAAACATCATAAGATCCAACTATAATAGCAAAGCTCGCGATACATCAAGATCGTGCCATAGAGAGAACACGAGAGAGAGAGAGAGAGAGAGAGAGAGAGATCAGACACATAGCTACTGGTACATACCCTCAACCCCGAGGGTGAACTACTCCCTCCTCGTCATGGAGAGCGTCGAGATGATGAAGATGGCCACCGGTGATGGTTCCCCCTTCGGCAGGGTGCTGGGACGGGCTCCTGAGAGGTTTTTGGTGGCTATAGAGGCTTGCGGCGGCGAAACTCCCGATCTATCTTCTCCATCGATGTTTTTAGGGTACGTAGGCTTATATAGGCGAAAGAAGTCGGTCGGGGGAGCCTCGAGGGGCCCACGAGAGGGTAGGGTGCGCCCAGGGGGGTGGGTGCGCCTCCCTGTCTCGTGGCTCCCTCGATGCTCCCCTGGCTTGCACTCCAAGTCTCCTGGATCATAATCTTTCCAAAAATCACGCTGCCGAAGGTTTCATTCCGTTTGGACTCCGTTTGATATTCCTTTTCTTCGAAATACTGAAACAGGCAATAAAACAGCAATATGGGCTGGGCCTCCGGTTAGTAGGTTAGTCTCAAAAATGATATAAATGTGTAAAATAAAGCCCATAAGCATACAAAAGGGGTAATATAATAGCATGGAACAATAAAAAAATATAGATACATTGGAGACGTATCAACCCACAACAGCGTCAACATCCAGCTTTGCATAGCCTCCAGGAGGAGCAATCCAGACCGGATGTTGCACATTTCCACTCCCTGATGCTTCTGTATTTGGGGCTATGATCTGAAAATCAGTTATATAAGAATTTATGAACCCATGTGTCGCCTGCGCTGATATGAAAATGCCTTCATACAAAGCTTTCCTCCTTGCACCCCATATAGCCCACAGCGAAGCTCAAAACCGAATAAAAGTCATCAGGTTTGAGAGCTCTCATCATAGCAAATAACCACATTTTTGGGCACTCTTGCTGCTGAGAGCTTAGTTGGTTTAGTATGTCCTCCGAGGAAAGTGCCTAGGTGCATCTCGTCAACGGACAGTTGAGCAACGCATGTCTCCAAGAATCGGTTGTCCCGCACAATCCACATGCCCTCGTTGTTGACATGTTCCTCCTGTGTAAGACGTCTCCCGACGGTATCGATTTTCGAGCGAGGCGCCATAGGAAAACCTTGATTTTGCTTGGTACTGCGACCTTCCAAATGGACTTCCATGTGGTTCTTCCCCCCAGGACCAGAAGTTATCGACTCGCCGTGTGCACAGAGGTATTTGCAATATTGCTTCCGCATCAAACTCAGTAAACACTGCCCGGATCAGCTCCTCCTTCCATGAAGCCGTAGGTGGCTCAATAAGTTCAGAAACAAAATGTGGCGGGGCTGCCACCCGAGATGCGATCGGTCTCTTGTAGCTTGCTCGAGGGATCCAGTTATGGTCCCAGATTCCGGTAGAAGCACCATCACTAATTCTACTAACCACACCTTGAGCCAGCACATCCCTTCCGTCTAAGATTGCTCTCCAAATCTGGGACGGGTGCGAACCCAACTCCGCTTGAAAAAGTGATACATCCGGGTAATAAGCGGCCTTCAGTAGCCTTGCACTCAAAGAGTCGGTCTCATTCAAAAGCCTCCACGCCTGCCTAGAGAGCAAGGCTAAGTTAAAGAGCTCTGTCGGTGTCAAAACCGGCGGATCTCGGGTAGGGGGTCCCGAACTGTGCGTCTAGGCGGATGGTAACAGGAGACGAGGGACACGATGTTTTACCCAGGTTCGGGCCCTCTCGATGGAGGTAAAACCCTATGTCCTGCTTGATTAATATTGATGATATGGGTAGTACAAGAGTGGATCTACCACGAGATCAAGGAGGCTAAACCCTAAAGCTAGCCTATGGTATGATTGTTGTAATGTATGTTGTGTCCTACGGACTAAAGCCCTCCGGTTTATATAGGCACCGGAGGAGGCTAGGGTCACACAGTAGTCGGTTACAATGGTAGGAGATCTACATATCCAGACGCCAAGCTTGCCTTCCACGCCAAGGAAAGTCCCATCCGGACACGGGATGGAGTCTTCAATCTTGTATCTTCGTAGTCTTGGAGTCCGGCGGACGATGATAGTCCGGCTGTCCGGACACCCCCTAGTCCAGGACTCCCTCACTAGCCCCCGAACCAGGCTTCAATGACGATAAGTCCAGCGCGTATATAGTCTTCGGTGTTGCAAGGCGGGTTCTCCCTTCAAGTCCCATGTACCTGCCGAACAGTGTCCGGCTTTATCATAAATACTGTGTTCCTCGGCTTCTACGCCCAACAATGGCCTTTTTCCAGGCGTCGCACGAATGCGAAAAGCCAGGGTGTCTTTTACGTTTCACCCCCTAGTCGTGCGAGTCGTCCGCCTACAAAAGAGGCAAAAATCCAGATCCAAACCACACCATCTTCCTCCCGCGAATACTTCATCGGAGCGCCTTTGACCTAAAAATCCATTCCATCATGGACCGTCGACGCGGCTCCTCTTCTCGCGCTCCCAGCCCACCGCCAGGGGATTGGAGGAGGTGCTCTGTTCCGCACAACGAGCTAGTGAAGCTCCAAGCGGGGGGATATCTCCCTCCGGCCTTCATGGTCCCGGTTCGAGCCAGGCTGGTCACTTATCAAGGTGGGAGGCAAGCGGAGGCTACCCCAAGCCCCAATAAAGGGGAGCGAGTATGCTTTGTCCCTTATCTGATAAGGGGACTCGGATTCCCAATACATCCGTTCCTCCGCGGGCTCCTGGAGTTCTACGGACTCCAGCTCCACCACCTCACACCCGCCTCTGTCCTGCATATCGCGGGCTACGTAGCTCTTTGCGAGCTATTCCTGGGCATTGAGCCCCATTTTTCATTGTGGAAGAGGCTGTTCTGCCTCGTACCCCGTTCTCACGAGGGGTCCATATATCAAGTGGGCGGCGCCGAAATATGGCGCATTGCCGGGACCGGATACCCATCCAAGATTCTAAGAAGGCGTCCAAGACCGGCCTTCGAGTGGTTTACATAGGAGACGCCCACTGCCGGACCCAGTCTGGATTGGCCTCCCGGAGTTTAGTGCTGCTCCTCTGAAGAAACACCTCAGCTGGCGCCCACGGAGCCCCCGATTGGAGGAAGACAAGAGCGTCCATTACTTGATGGGCCGAATAAGATTACTGGCCCATTCCGGGTTGACCATGATTGGAGTCATGGCGACATGCATCATGCGGGGGGTACAGCCATTGCAATACAGAGGCCACCCCATGTGGGATTTCAACGGGGAAGACGATGCCACCCGTCATGGCCGCGAAGGGCCGGATTCGACCGAGGATCTGGTGGAGATCCTGTCCAGCCTATACAAGGGGGATAAGGAGGACTTCCTTCGAACGAACCCTTTGAATGGGTTTTCCATGAACAACCCTAGAGGATGGGTAAGCGAACACTTTTAAGGGCTCAACCCATGCTTTCGAAGTTTAGGCTTCTTACATTATGTCTTCGGCGCAGGATCTACGCCGGACTGTGGAGGACATGGTAAGTCCCGCTCCGCAACCCGAGGATCCAGAAAGATCCCTGGATCCGGCCTCCGAAGAGGATCCGGACATCAAGGTGGAGCTGATCGACGGGGTATTTCACCAGCTCAGCATGGATAATGCTTTGGTCGCCATTACGGCGGACTACCCCGGACTGTATCCGGCTTCCCAGGTGACTGTGACCGAGGTCCGGACACCATTATCTCTTCCTTGCCCATTTCTGACCTTCGCGAACGATGGTATTTTACAGGAAGCGCCTTCACAGCGGGAAGCCAAGCCCGCGGCGGCTGACCAACAGAGGTTAGTCCGGACCAGCAGGCGGAAAAGGAGCGCGGTACAGACTGAAACGTCGCTGCAAAGGTATAACTCGTATTTGAATTTTCATAGCAACGTTCCTAGGAAGCGTCTGAGTGCTCATGATCTTTATAAGAGAAAAGCGCCGTCGGATCAAGGGCGCGAAGTTGCCGATCCAACCTACATCGCCAGGCTCCAGCCGCGCCCGGCAGGGGGAGGCAAGCGCAAGACGCGGGCCGGATCCTTCTCCAACGGAGGACACCGACAGATATCCGCCACCAAGTTCGAGGTGGAGAGCGCCATGAACCATAGGCGCCGCGACAAGTTTACAGGAAGCGTGCTTCTCCCCTGAGGCATTGGACGCCTTTAACGCAGGGGACGCGCACCTCCGTGCCGCTCAAGATGGTTTTACCAGAGCCACGGAGCAGTATGTGAAATACATACGGGTAAGGGAATTTTAATGGTTATATATACCAGTAGCCCCCGAGACTTAAAGTAGTTATATTAACTGATTTAAGGATCAATTTAAAACGCACGCTCTTACTGAGAAGAATGCCCAGCTGTCTCAGGAGCTGCAAGATGCAAGGCCCAACTTGAGGCCGCACTTGTTGCCGCAGGGGGAGACGCAGAGACCCCTCCTAGTAACACATTTTTGTGAATAAATATAAGCGATGTGCGGCGTGCGTGCAAGTCTAATAGTGATATTGCAGGTGCCGCCGAACAAGATCCGGATAGGCAAGGATTACTACGCCAGCTAAAGGCCGGTGAGAGGGTGCTGAATAAGGTGCAGCAAGAAAGGAACAAGCTCCAAGATGCCCACGCCCAGCTCGGAGAAGAGCTGAAAGGTGTTTGGGCCGAGCTGTCCGGCTCCGTTAAGGAGACTGAGCGGCTTCGTCGCGGCATCTATAGTAAGTGCTTGAGCGGACTCTTTTGAAAAGAAGAGTTCGGCGAGGAAGTCAATTCACAAATTATGTCTTGTAGGTATACTCACCGGTCGCCCCGCGAAGGAGATGCCCGTATCAACGGGTGATCAACTTCCCGAGCTGTTGCAGCTGCTCGAACGAGTTCGACAGGCAATGAGCGGCGTCGTCCAGGCTTTATGGCCGGCCCTCTCCCTACCCAAGGGCCTTGGGGAGCTTGCGGAGAAGCTTCAGGGAGTGCGGCAGCGCTTCCGCTTATGGAAGATTTCGGCCTGCCGCCAAGGTGCCAGGGAGGCTTGGGCCATGGTGAAGACGCGTTACAAGAAGGCGGATCCCAACCACATGGCCGAAGTTGGACCGGTGGGGCCCGATGGGAAGGAGATCCCTGTGAGTTTAGTATACAGCCAAGTAGAGTTGGCTGCTAAATTTTCCCAACGGGACTGTAAGTTAGACAGCCTGTTAGATGGGATTGAGGAGGAATACAATCAGTAATTTTGACGATGTATGTTTTCCTTTAAAGTGACATGTGAAATGCCTTCTAGCCGGATTGTAGATCGTTCGTCTTTGCCGACCTTTTCGCTTCAACCTCGAACCCTAGAGTCCGGAGTGTGTCCGAATACCTTTTGGTTAAGAAACAACCGGGTATGCATGGAGACCAAAGGCGTAGGGGTCATTAGTGCTTTATCAGACAAGTGCCCAACTAGTTATGTTATATTACATGGTTAGTAAGAAACATCTTCCAGAGAGAATAGTTCCGTTAAGGGTTCCTTTCCCTGGGAGGCATTCCCTAAAGTGCATGTCCGGACTACGAAGAAAGCAGAGAAAACATCTGGGGGCAGATAAATGAGTAGGTAAAAAGTCATCTTTTAAGTCACCGACCGAATATTCCCTTAAGAACGCTAGCTTTCGGCTTCACCCACCGAGGTACACATCCGGTGACCCGGCAAGAATAATCGCAGAGGTGCTCCTTTACCTCCTAGCCGAACAATCGGGAACGAGGGGTAAGCACAGAGCCGAGCAACCCAGCTTGGCCAAAACTTAAGTCATATCGATGCATATAATGGTGAGTAAAAGGTACATGTGGAAGCTTGACACATGTGCTGGGCATGAAACCCTTATAATTGAGCTTCTGTAAAAGAAGCCCCCAGGTATAATGAGTGCGGATGGCACATCAAGTGTATGCGAAAAATGCGAAAGTGTAGGCCCTTAGGGGCTTTTTAGTAAAAAGGTTATGAAAAGAGAAACAAAAGACAGCCGAAGTGTAAAAATTTGGACGGAGGAAGGGGACGAACTCTTAGTCCGGCGCTAGGCATAGAATCTTCGGAGGCGTGCTGCGTTCCGTGGGTTCGCTCGAGTCGGTTATCCGACGATTTAGAGACGGTATGCTCCGCCATCGAGACTTGATCGATAATGAAGGGCCCCTCCCATTTGGGCTTGAGCTTGTCCTTTTTCTTGTCCGGCAGGCGTAGAACTAGTTCACCAACGTTGTAAGTCTTGGCCCGTACTTCTCTGCTTTGATATCTTCGGGCCTACTGCTGATAGAATGCGGAACGAGCCTTGGCGACGTCGCGTTCTTCCTCCAATGTGTCCAAGCTGTCCTGCCGATCAAGCTCGGCCTCTCTTTCCTCGTACATGCGCACTCGAGGTGAGTCATGAATAATGTCACAGGGCAAGACTGCCTCTGCGCCATAGACCATAAAATTGGTGTGAATCCGGTAGTGCGGTTAGGCATTGCCCGCAGCCCCCAGAGTACGGAGTCGAGCTCCTCGACCCAAAGTGTCGATTTAGTAAGTGACCGCACTAGTCGGGTTTAATGCCGCCATTATTAGACCATTTGCTCGTTCCACTTGACCGCTGGTTTGAGGGTGATAGACTGAAGCGTAGTCGAGCTTGATGCCCATATTTTTGCACCATGACTTAACCTCGTCGGCTGTGAAGTTCGTGCCGTTGTCGGTGATGATGTTGTGGAGGACTCTGTAGCGGTGTACTACCCCGGATATAAAGTCTATCACTGGTCCGGACTCTGCCGTTTTGACCGGTTTGGCCTCTATCCATTTGGTGAATTTATCCAGCATGACCAATAGGTACCTTTGCTTGTGGGTTCCCCCTTTAAGGGGTCCAACCATATCAAGCCCCTGCATCATGAACGGCCGGGTAATGGGTATAGTTTTGAGGGCGGTGGGCGGCATGTGGCTCGATTAGCAAAGAGCCGACAACCGACGATCTCGGACTAAGTCCCGGGCATCTGCCGGGCCGTCGGCCAATAAAACCCTGTACGGAATGCCTTTCCTACAAGGGTCCGGGCTGCTGCGTGGTGTCCGCCTAGTCTGGCATGAATTTCAGCCAGGAGGTTTCGCCCTTCCCCTTCGGAGATACACCTTTGAAGGACTCCGGTTGTACTTTTCTTATACAGTTCTCCCTCATGGACCTTGTAGGCTTTCGATCGCCGGACTATGCAGCGGGCCTCGTTTTGGTCTTCGAGAAGTTCCTGCCTAAGCAAGTAGGCTAGGAATGGTTCTGTCCATGGGGCGATTACTGCCATTATGACGTGGGCTGAAGGTGTTATGTCATCGGCTAAATCGCCGATTGGCGCGGTTTTTTCCGGTTTGTCACTTCCGGGCTCCTCTTCCCATAGTACGGATGGCTTGAAGAGCCGTTCCAGGAAGATATTTGGAGGGACAGCATAACGTTTCGCACCGATGCGTGCCAGTACGTCGGCCGCTTGGTTATTATCTCGGGCTATGTGATGGAATTCGAGTCCTTCAAACCGAGCTGACATTTTTAGGACAGCGTTGCGATATGCTGCCATTTTGGGTCCTTGGCGTCAAAGTCTCCGTTTATTTGGGATATTGCAAGGTTTGAATCCCCGCGCACCTCTAGGCGTTGAATGCCCATGGAGACTGCCATCCGGAGACCATGTAACAGGGCCTCGTATTCGGCTGTGTTGTTGGAGTCCGTGTACATTATTTGAAGTACATACTGGACTGTGTCCCCGGTTGGGGATGTCAATACGATGCCAGCCCCCAATCCGGCCAACATTTTAGAGCCGTCGAAATGCCTAGTCCAATTGGAGTATGCGCCGTACTCTTTAGGGAGTTCGGCTTTGGTCCATTCGGCGACAAAGTCAGCCAGAACTTGTGACTTTATAGCTCGCCGAGGTTTGTAAGTTATATCGAATGGTAAGAGCTCAATGGCCCATTTTGCAATCCTGCCCGTTGCGTCGCGGTTATTTATAATGTCATTGAGTGGTACTTCAGAGGCCATCGTTATCGAACACTCTTGAAAGTAGTGTCGAGCTTCCGGACGCCATGAACACCGCATACGCTATCTTCTGATAGTGTGGGTAACGGGACTTGCAGGGGGTTAAAACAGTGGATACATAATACACTGGTTTTTGAAGAGGGAATTTGTTCCCTTCTGTCTCTCGTTCGACGACGATTACCGCGCTTACAACTTGATGCGTTGCTGCGATGTATAACAACATTGGTTCGCCCAGATTGGGCGCAGCCAGGACCGGATTTGTTGCCAATATGGCCTTTATTTCTTCGAGTCCGGCAGTGGCAGCATCCGTCCACTCGAAGTGTTCGGTGCGCCTGAGGAGGCGATAGAGGGGCAACGCCTTTTCTCCTAGACGGGAGATGAAGCGGCTTAGAGCAGCCACGCATCCTATTAATTTTTGTATTTGTTTGAGGTCTTTTGGAATGTCCAACTGTGACAGAGCTCGGATTTTAGCTGAGTTTGCTTCGATTCCTCTACCGGATACGATGAAGCCCAACAGCTTTCCGGCTGGTACGCCGAAAACACATTTTTCCGGATTCAGCTTGATGTCATATGCTCTGAGGTTGTCGAATGTGAGCCTCAAATCGTCTACTAGAGTTTCGACGTGTTTTGTTTTGACGACTACGTCGTCTATGTATGCCTCTACTGTTTTGCCGATCTGGGTAGCCAGACATGTTTGAATCATGCGCTGATATGTTGCGCCGGTGTTTTTAAGTCCGAAGGGCATCGTGTTGAAGCAGAATGGTCCGTAAGGAGTGATGAATGCCGCTGCGGCTTGGTTCGCTTCCGCCATCTTGATTTGATGGTAGCCGAGTATCGCCGAGGAAGCACAATGAATCGTGTTCTCGGTAGCATCGATAATTTGCTCGATGCGGGGAGAGGAAGGGATCCTTTGGGCAAGCCTTATTGAGGTCTTTAAAATCAACACAGAGGCGCCAGGATTTGTCCTTCTTTGGTACCATTACCAGATTTGCTAGCCAATCCGGATGTTTGATATCTCTGATGAATCCGGCTTCCAATAGTTTGGCTAGTTCTTCTCCCATTGCCTGTCTTTTCGGTTCGGAAAATCGTCGAAGAGCCTGTTTGACTGGCTTAAATCCTTTAAGGATGTTTAGGCTGTGTTCTGCCAACCTGCGTGGGATTCCGGGCATATCCGAAGGATGCAAGGCGAAAATGTCCCAATTTTCCCGAAGGAATTCGCGCAGTGCGGCGTCTACTTCAGGGTTCAATTGTGCCCCGATGGAGGCCATCTTTGTTGGGTCCGTTGGATGGACCTGGAATTTTATTATTTCATCTACTGGTTTGAAGGAGGTGGACTTGGATCTTTTATCGAGTATCACATCGTCCCTGTTCACCGTAGAGCGCAGCGCGGTGAGTTCTTCTGCTGCTAAGGCTTCGGATAGTGCCTCCAGGGCTAGTGCGGCTGTCTTGTTCTTGGCACGGAGTGCTATGTCCGGATCACTAGCGAGAGTGATTATTCCGCCGGGCCCAGGCATTTTGAGCTTCATGTACCCGTAATGAGGTACTGCTTGAAAAATTGTGAATGCCTCTCGTCCTAATATAGCGTGATATCCGCTATTGAACGGGGCCACTTGGAACGTGACTTCTTCGGATCTGTAATTGTCCGGCGAGCTGAACACCACATCGAGTGTGATTTTTCGGGTGCAGCGCGCTTCCCGGCTAGGGATTATTCCTCTGAAGGTTGTGCTGCTTCGCTCAATACGGCTCCAATCGATTTCCATTTTTCGCAGAGTTTCCTCGTAAATGAGGTTTAATCCGCTGCCGCCATCCATGAGGACTTTTGTCGACCGAAAGCCGCCCACTATGGGACTAAGCACCGGTCGGGCCGGTGCTCGCTGTTCGAATTTAGGCTCGTCGCGACGTTGATGGTAATAGCTGTGTCGCTCCATGGATTTGCTGTTGCTACTTGGTAGACTTCGCGAGTCCGTGGATTGTTCGTTTGCATATTGTTTGATGCGAAGGTCTCGAAGATCGTTGATACCGTGCGGTATTGTTGGAGTGGTTTTGGGGGCTAGAAGCTCCTCGCCACTTTTGGCCACCTGCCATAATATCCAACATGCTCGAAGGCTATGTGTTGGGACGGCTCCCTCTGTACTATGAAGCTTACAGGGTCCATTGAGCCATCCCTCCAGTACGGTTCCGTTTCACTTACTGGGTTTTTGTTTTTTCGTTTTTGCATCTGGGGCCTGAGTTTAAGGCACCCTTTTGTTGCGGACTGGGGTTGGGGCCGGATTATCCCAAAATTGATTTTCGGTTTTCCGGAAACTCTCCATCGCACAGTACTTTCGTACTATGGACGCCAGATCGGTGAAGCGTGTAATTGTACGACGATCGATGGTGTTCAATATTCCCTTGTCCGTGCAATTATTGCAGAAAATTGAGATTGCGTTTTCCTCTCGGCAGTCCTTTATCCTGTCCATAACCAGGAGGAATCTGGCCCAGTAGTGATGTACTATTTCAGCGGGCTCTTGCCGTATTAGAGATAGATCGCATATGTCTGGGCGGGTGGGTGGACTAAAATCCGGATCCCTGCCCATCTTGGGGCTTAAAGGCCGAGGAGTTTCCGAATTCGGAAGCTTGGGTTGCTGGACACAATCCAGCGAGTCCGGAGCGATGCATGGTTTTAAGTTCAATGCTCGATCGAAGTCCATCCCTCCGCGGAAATCCGGCATGGAAGGTTCGGGAATCCGAACGTGACTAGTTTTCAATATAGGCGAAGAGTTGTCGTATTGCTCCTCTACCACTGCGACGTGGTGGGTGGCCTGGGGAGAGTTAATCTCTCTCAGGTCGGTTTTAAGCCCAATCTGATTGTAGTCTGTAGCGACTCCCAGGGCGGCGATGCGATCCAAGAGCTCGTTAACATACGAGAGCTCTATCGGATCCAACTGTTCAGCAGATTTCGAGTTGATGTGAAGATTGCTTCTGACGACTTGAGAAGTCATTGTCGAAGCGGTGGCGGACAAAGCGGTCATAAGAAAACCACCTAGCCGGATAGTTTGGCCGCGGCCAAGGCCCTTTGATAAAACACCGCCTTTGAAGACGGGTGGAGGCATCCTTCCTATCGGTGACGACGCAGAGGAACTCTCAATGAAAGCACCAACGTCGGTGTCAAAACCGGCGGATATCGGGTAGGGGGTCCCGAACTGTGCGTCTAGGCGGATGGTAACAGGAGAGGAGGGACACGATGTTTTACCTGTTTCGGGCCCTCTCGATGGAGGTAAAACCCTACGTCCCGCTTGATTAATATTGATGATATGGGTAGTACAAGAGTGGATCTACCACGAGATCAAGGAGGCTAAACCCTAAAGCTAGCCTATGGTATGATTGTTGTAATGTATGTTGTGTCCTACGGACTAAAGCCCTCCGGTTTATATAGGCACCGGAGGAGGCTAGGGTTACACAGAGTCGGTTACAATGGTAGGAGATCTACATATCCGTATCGCCAAGCTTGCCTTCCACGCCAAGGAAAGTCGCATCCGGACACGGGACGGAGTCTTCAATCTTGTATCTTCGTAGTCTTGGAGTCTGGCGAACGATGATAGTCCGGCTGTCCGGACACCCCCTAGTCCAGGACTCCCTCAAGCTCCATGTCCCTAAACCCCATTCCTCACATATGCTTTGGCTTGGTAATGACATCCCACGCTACCCAGGCTGGTTTGCGTTTCCCCCTTCTGCTTCCCCATCAGAAATGGCGAATGATGGATGTGATATTGTCACAAAGTCCCCTAGGTAGCCTGAAACAAGCCATGGAGAAGATAGCTTGTGCTACTGATTTTATAAGGATTTCCTTCCCTGCCACCGATAACAACTTCTGCATCCAGCCTTTCACTTTCTCCCAAACTCTGCCACGCAAGTATTTAAAGGTGTCGTTCTTCGACTGACCCACATCTGTTGGCATTCCAAGATATCGTTCATTAAGAGATTCATTGTGAACATTCAAACGGTTCTTCACTCCATCTCTAAGACTCTGTGGGCACCCTTTACTGAAAAAGATTGATGACTTCTCAGTATTAATTCTCTGTCCTGAAGCATTGCAGTACATGGTCAGTAGGTTTGACACTCTTTATGCAACCTCAACAGTATATTTAAAAAGCAACAGGTTGTCATCTGCAAATAGAAGGTGGTTCACGGCAGGAGCCGTTGGCGCCACTCTAATACCTGTGAGTGTAGCTAGATGACTGTGAACTGGATTTCAGGAGGCACGAAAGGCCCTCTGCTGCAATCAAAAATAGGTAAGGTGAGATAGGATCTCCCTGCCGAATTCCTCGTCATGGATAAAATCGCTCGATCCTTTCTCCATTAAACAAAATTGAGAAGGAGACTGAAGAAACCATAACCATGACCGTGTCAATCCAACTTGATGCAAAACCCAACTTCTCCATCATGGCCCTCAAGTAGGTCCACTCCAGCCTATCATATGCTTTCATCATATCTAACTTCAAAGCACAAAAACTGTTGTTTCTTAACCCACTTCTCTTCATAAAATGTAGGCATTCATAGGCACATATTATATTGTCCGTGAGCAATCTACCTGGCACAAACGCAGATTGCTCCTCAGAGATGATGTCTGGTAGAACAAGTTTCAACCTGTTTGCAATAACCTTCGATGCAATCTAATAAAGAACATTGCATAAAGTGCTCGTCCTGAACTGCGAGAGAAGGTTGGGATTAGTCACCTTAGGGATCAGTACCAATACTGTGTCATTAATGGCCTCCGGGCTTTCCTCCCCTTTCACTATTCTGAGGACTATCTTCGTTACATCCTCACCACACACATCCCAGTGCTTTTGATGGAACAAGGCTGGGAAGCCATCTGGGCCAGGTGCCTTAGTGGGAAACATTTGAAAAAGATTCATTTTCACCTCATCATTAGTGTAAGGAGCACACAAATCTGCATTCATAGCATCAGTCACCTTTCTTGGCACTTGATCAATAACCTGCTGCATACCTTGCACTCCTTCTGAAGTATAAAGATTTTGGTAAAAGTCGTTCGCCGTTGCCCTTAGTTCAGTTGGATCATCCACCAACACCCCCATAGAATTCTCCAAAGCTTTAATCATATTCTTTTTGCTTCTGAGGCTCGCACGCATGTGGAAGAACTTAGTGTTTTTGTCACCCGAGGCCAGCCAGTCAATTCTTGCTCGCTGTCTCCACATTATCTCCTCACGATGGTACAACTCAATTAGTCTTTCATTAGTCTTAAGCTCAACGTGCGTGGGTGCAACTCTAAGTGGGTCACCTCGTAGCTCATCCAACCTCCTTTTCAAGTCCTCAATCTCCTTTCTCACACTCCCGAACGACTGCCTACTCCAGTTTGTGAGCCCCGTGGAAACCTGCTGCAACTTCTCATGCAATTCCTGGACGTTGTTGCATGTGCCATGTGCTGCCCACTCTGCCTGAACAAACCCCTTCAGCCCCTTGTGTTTCTCCCACATCGCTTCGTAACGAAAAGTGCGCATTTGTGGTTCTCTCTGGCCCCGCCCTAGGTCCAGGAGAAGTGGGCTATGATCTGATGTCGCCGCCGTTAGGTGTTCGAGAGTAGCCGCAGCGAAACGAGCCATCCAGGGTGCGTTTGCCAGCGCCAGATCCAGTCTGCATCTAGTATATGTCCCTCCAACTACTCTCTTTTCAAATGTCCACGGTCTCCCCTTGTAGCCAATATCAAGTAACATACAAATATCCACTGTATCTCTGAAAGCTTGTATTTGAGCATTGCTTCTCATCCCAATTCCAACGTGTTCGTTTGAGCGTAAAACCTTGTTGAAATCTCCTATGCACATCCATGGAAGTGAGCAAGATGTGCTAATATTTTTCAGAACGTCCCACGTCCGGTATCTCAAGTGAGTTTGGGCCTTGCCGTATACACACGTCAATCTCCATGCATCATGATTTTCTTCTTGAACAGACACATCCAGGTGGTAACGAGAGTAACCGAAAATGTCAATCTTTATTTCATTGTTCCAAAATACTCCAATTCCACCACTCCTACCATCACTATCAACCACATACGCATTATCATATCCCAAAGTACCAGCTAAGCTTTCTACCCTAGATCCTTCTATCTGAGTTTCAATGATACATAACAGGGTAGGGGCAAACTTCCTCGCGAAGTCGCGAAGTTCTTGGACTATCGCAGTGTTGCCCACACCACGGCAGTTCCAGCAGAAAGTACTCATTGGGCCCGGCGGAGCTCCTCGAAGGAGCCCGCCAAGTTCTTCATCGGGATGCTTGAACTTTCCCTTTCTTCTCCTTCTGTCCTTGAGCACTTCGGGCCTCTGTAAGTGCATCTAGTGCCCCTTAGTGATTTTGGTGTATTGAAGACTTATAGGTTAAGGGACTAATGCGTTTGTGAGTGTACACAGGTCTATAAGTCTATGAGGAGTTTGATATTTACAGAGAAAGTCGACCCCTAAAAATGAAGTTCTTCGACTGAAGACTTTGATATTCTGAAGACTTTCTGAAGACTTTGAAAGTGAAGAAATTGGTGTGACCTTGAAGACTTGGTATTCATTTGAGGAACATGAAGCGTGAAGACTTTTGTTTTCATAGTTTCATTTTCTCTTTCTTGAGTCATAGGAAACACCGTACTGTTAAAGGGGGTCGAGGAAATACTAAGGAAAAATTTCCATGTGATGCTCAACTCAAAATCCTACACCTACCAATCCCTTCGAGTGAAGCCTTTGGAAATCTCATACAGTTCAGTCACTTTCTTTAGTGACATAGACGAAGTTCTTCTGGTCGTTGATGAATTTAATCTGACTGAGGAGTTAGGAATTCGCCAGTGCGAATTGCCTACACAGTGAGGAACATGATAGCCCTGAGGAATTTGAGAGTCAAATTTCCGACCGTTGCTATGCTGCACGCCAGCTGTCCCAAAATATCTTATCCACCTAACGGTCATATCATTGAAGGGCATTTATGTCTTATTATGTCGGGCTGCTCCCTAGGCTAGAAATAGCCCCCCCTACAACCACTTGCTAGTTGGCTGCTCCGAAAGAACTTGACACTTGTCATTTGAGAGCAACCCATCCTCCGAGGACTTTGAGCGAAAATCATCGAGTGAGGAAAACCCAAAACCAAACCCCTACAAACCCAAAGTGATTGAGCATCACTGAAGAAATTGATCCTGCGTGGATCCGACGCTTCTTACCTTTGAAGACTGTGCTTCTTCCAGACGGTTAGGCGTCATGGTCTAGAGCATCCAAGAGGAATTGTGGATCGCCGAGTGACCAAGTCTGTGAAGGTTTGGAAGTCGCCTGAAGACTTACCACGAGTGATAGGACGAGGTCTGCGTGACCTTAGTTCAAGGAGAATACAGTGAGGACTGGGTGTCCTGAGCTGCGTGCTCAGCGACTGGGTGTCCGGGACTGTGTGTCCTCGAGTTTAAATACTCACCGCTCCAACCAGACGCATAACCGAGACAGCAGCTTGGAACTGGTCTACCAAATCATTGTCTTCACCAACCTAATCGGTTCTATTTCCTCAACCCTTTCATTTCCTCATTCATCGTGTTGAGTGTTTGTTCATATCTGTGTTTGAAGACTTTGATCAAGACTTTCTCAATTTCCTCAGCCCAATTTCTTCACTGTTTGTCTTCATCTTGTGTTATCCTGTGATTACGCTTTCAGACTCTGTGCTAGTCTTCATTTCATCATGATGACCATGCTTGTATTCTGTTATGCTTACTTCTGAGTACTTATTCCGCTGCTAGTAGTTCTTCGCTAAGGAATTTCCTCACCGGCAAATTCCTCAGTGAAGAATTCATAAAAATCGCCTATTCACCCCCCCTCTAGTCGATATAACGCACTTTCAGCCTCTGATCAGGAGAGGGCTGACCATAGTACCCACAACGACAATGGCGAGTTCTGCGGCACTTGGCTCCCCCTGCTGCTTCCTCGGCGCCATAGCATTCTTCCCTGATTCCTCCCTATACACCCGCTTTCTACTAGGATCATCAACAGTCATATCCTCCATGCTTGGCTGCATACCTCCCTCCTGATCATCATACCTCCTGAAATCTTCACTGTCATCTCTTGGTGCCCCTCTGTTTCCTCTACCTCGGCTGCCCCGCCGTCCACCACGGTGACCCCATTCTCCACCAGGGCCTCCCGCTCGCCTCATGAACACGAGGCTCGAAGATCCTTAAAGACCAGTGCTTGTTTGGGATGAATTCTGTTCCCGTGTTCCTTAAACGTATGGCCTAGATGACCACAAACTGTGCACCAATCCGGCAGCCGCTCGTACTTGACCCTGTATGTCTGCCTCTTAGACTCCCTCACTAGTGATACGACATTCTTCAGGGGCTTGTACACGTTGATCTTCACCCATACACGATAAAAATTGCCAGTAAAGTCATGCGAGGACGTCTCAGCGAATAGAACCTCCCCTACCTTGGCCGCCAGTGTCGGCACCAGATGTGCATACAGACTAGGGACGCCATGAATTTGGATCCGTATATCCAAGGTATCAAGCTTTACTTGAGATGGTTGGGTCACCCCATCGTACGGGGTAATGATCACAGCATGACCTCGAAAATTCCATGGGCCCTCTTGCATGACTCTTTCCCAATCGCCGAGGCAGCGGAATTGCATCGTATAGAGATTATCCTCCAACGGCTTGAAGTTCGCCACCTGAGCCAGATCCCAGGCTGCTTGCATGTTTCTGAAGAACTAACTTTGGCTATAGGGTTTATCCATATGAACCCTAGCTACCGCCATCCATCTAGCTGCATCTTCGGGAATAGCACCCTCATCTACCACATCATCCATGTCTTCTTCACAGAGGCCCAGCTCCGCCATCATCCTCTCTACCTCTGACGCAGATGAAGAGGCATCAGCTGACGCCGATCCCGCACCCATCTTCGCCGCCATAAGCAAACCCTAGCCCGATCGCTGCAGAACGCCGGACTTTCAAAAACTGTGTTGCTGCCCTACTCCGAGTCGCCGTACCAGGAGAGGGGCAGGGATCGGGAGACCCCGCCTCGTCTCGGTGGTCGATCGACGGGAGGGAACAAGGTGGATCTCAACGATGGCGACAGAGTCGCCGCCGAGAGCAGAAAAACCCTAACGAGAGGGAAAATACCGGGAAGTTTTACTGTGGCCTCGTTCGGCCGTCGTCGGGCCGTGAAATTAGTGATTTCGTGATTTTTTCCTTCACGGGTTGGAAGTTTTTTCTCTTGTTGGGATTCCTACCTTAGCCGGCCCAAGTGCCCCTCCACTCATTTACTGTGGCCTCGTTCGGCCGTCGTCTGTCTGCAAAGTGATGGGCGTGGCAATTTTTCATACATGGCAACAACCTTGTTGCCACAAACATTTGAAAAAAATGAGCAACCTACAGAAGAAATTCCATAGCAGGATAATAGATCAATATGAAATCATGAGCTACACCATAATGAAACCTCTAGTAGTCGTGAATATCTCCTTCTCCCCTCAACGCCTCCGATAGCGATCAAATTAACATATAATGCCCCATGATGCTTGGTTAAGTGAAGAATGTTGTTATCTCATACACATCCGTCCCATAATATAATGTGCATTAGTTTTCATGAAAGTCAAGCTTCACAAATTTGACCAATTTTATAAAGAAAATCATCTATATCTACAATGCCAAATATACACCATATGAAAATATATTTCATGATGAATCTTTTTTCGTAGAGAAATATAAAAAAATTAAGTAAAAACATTTTGAAGGAATTTTTTTTGGTGTACAACGAAAAAACATGCATGATTTTTTATTAGGAAATCATGTAATTTAATTTTAAAATAGGGTGTTGCTAGGTCTCAATTGGCTGAGATTTAACCCAGTCCTAGTCAAGTGACATAGCATCAAGAGAGAATTTTTTTTACACGGATGTCAATGTAAGATCTCGTGCATAAACTATCGACTGAGACTTAGCAAGCCCGTTTAAAATATATGTGTGATTTTGAAATCATGGAAGGTGCAATGCCTTTGTTTTAGGCGGGGAAGGTACAATGCCTGGATTTTTGGGAGCAACTAATTAAGGATTGCTCCTTTGGGAGCCTCCCAACGATCATTTGGGGTGGGTTGTGAGCGTGCCACTTGGCCCTCTCAGCCGCTGTCACTGTCGCGCTCTGGGCGCTTTCTCCGGATTTTTTCACACGCGTTTTCGGCTTTTTAGATGAGTTTTTTTTTGTCTTTTCGGGTTTTCACCAGTCTTTCTTAGCTTTTCGACATTTTTTTATAAACTCGTTTTCTCTCTCTTTTTTCTTTCCCGAGAGGCACGATTCAGCTTCCGTGAGAGTGCTTCCACGAGATGCAAAACGAAAAAAATGTGTTGTTTTTTCTTTCGTGAGAGGCACGGTTTTGCATCCGCGAGAGGCACAGTTTTGCTTCCGTGAGAGGTTGAAAACGAAAAAAAAATACGTATTTTCTCTTTTTTTTGTGAGAGGCACGGTTTTGCTTCCGCGAGAGTCACGACCGTGCCTCTCGGAAACAAAAAAACATGTTTTTTTTTTCTTCTGTGGGAGGCATGGATTTGCTTCTGCGAGAGGCACGGCCGTGCCTCTCGAAAACGGAAAAAAATATGCGTATTTTTTCCTTCTGCAAGAGGCATAATTTTGCTTCCGTTAGAGGTACGGATTTGGTTATGCGAGCGTGCCTCTCGGAAACGGCTTTCGAAAAAAAAAGTGCTCCCGGTTTGGTTTTTACGACTGGTTTTTTTTTTAAGTTCGTCAAAACCTATCAACATGAAATCTACTTTTGAAAATCTCGACACGAGGAATTCAATGTTGAAAACGGTTCAAGATTTGAATGTACGATTTAAGAGATAAAATATTTTGAATAAACGGATCTAGTTTTGGAGGTGGGAGTGATTCTTATAAGGAGTAGTCGTCAGTTAGTGATTTCGCGGTTTTTTCCTTCACGGCTTGGAAGTTTTTTCTCTTGTTGGGCTTCCTACCTTAACCGGCGCGAGTGCCCCTCGTCGGCCGTCGTCGGGCCGTGAAATATCGTTGTATGGACTATGGAGTACTGGCGGTTCCCATTCACTCGTCTCTAACGCGGTAGCAACCGACTCGCAAGTCGCGATGCCCCCTCCCGTCGTGCGGCGCCGCGGGCTTCCAGCTTGCTTAATTTTAGTGTGTTGGTATAGGCGATGACTTTGCGAACAACCTTGGGGTGCTCTTGGTGCTGCTGGAGACGCCATCTGGCTTTGCGGTTTTCAATTTCTGTGGGATTTACCTCTACTTACCAGATGCAATGCAGGTTAATTATTACTGTATTACTGATGTGCTTGGCTTCCTCTAGTCGTCGATACTAACTAACCTATATTTCATCCTTGTCTCCAGAGTATGTGGGTAAAATTTGCGAACTGTTATAGGGCAAGGCAGGTGAGTCTTTCCTTTCCTTCCCTTCTTTATTTGTCATCAGTGGCGGAGGTAGAGGGTGGCCAGGGTGGGCCATGGCCCACCCTGAGATTTGAAAACAGCATTTGTATCATAGTAGAAAAGCTAAAAAATAAAAGAAAATAAATAAGTTATGTACAGTACACTGCTGGCCCACCCTGGCCCAGTGGGCTAGGTCCGCCAATGTTTGTCATGGCTTCTTATTCGCTCTTCGTTTGCTTATCGCCAAATCGATTCGATTAGGGACCTTGCATCGTTCATGATTGACATTTTTTTTCTGTTTGTGTTGACGGAGACATATAAACACAATTCCGCTCTTTACAAATTAACAGGATGAAAACTCCCCTGGGTCTGTAATCCATGTAGCATGATGCTCCAAAATTTGTTTTGCTAAATGGTCACATGACAGCTGCAAGGTGATTTGTAGATGATATGCACCCAACCTGGTGGTGGGTGCCTTTGAACCAATTTATTGGGCCTTGACGTGGCACTACTAGTTAAGAAGTGAATAAAGTCACCGAGATTTATTTCCAAAATTACACTGCTTTACCTTAGAACACGACACTTTTCTGAATCACACTGCAGAGTTTTGTTAAACGAGGGCTTGAAAGGGGTACATATTTACAATGGAGATGCACCTACTGAATTTAGTTAGAATGTGTTAAGTTCTCCTAATTAAAATATTGCATGCTTTTTAATTAATTGTTTCTCCTTGCCCCTGAACCTGCTTATCTTTGTTTGTCTCTTTTATCAGGTTGTTTGGCTGAAGGAATTTCAAACTTTTGATGACAAGTCCAGCGCCATTAATGCTTATACTGGTGTTAACAAACAACTCACTGAAATGATCTTGAAGTGGCGCCGCCCTGGGCAGGAACTACTTGTTGGAAAACCGGAATATAAATCAGTAATTGAATCAAGCTTGGTAAGTGTAAGCCCCTCGTTTCTTCTACTATCTCTGAACAACTTTGAGCGCCATTTTTCATATATGTTACTTCTTTTCAGGGAATACCCTGCCGGCATGATGAACTTGTGATGGAGGTAATGTGGGGCATGAAGCGTTTTATGCCTAGTTTGGTGCGCAGAGAAAAATCAGAGCTTCCTAAAGAAGATCTGCTCCCTATGAGTCAAGGACTACAAATGCTAGTGAGTAGTTACGGCTTTGATGTCAAACCAGAGATGGTGAGTCAACCAGCTGCCATGCTTTTGCCTTGTAGCCCCCTGTCATTTGGTGTCACATTTTGCAATAGCTTTGTGCGCAGACTTGGAATCCTTCATCTCACCGAGCAAAGCTTTGGATGCAATATCCTGTAGAGTAGAATAAATTTCCTTTCCATTTTCATTTAAATGATGAATCAACATCTTTGTATCCAGGTCAACGGCCAGATTGTCGCGACTGCATCCGTCTTGTTTGATTGTGATGCTGCTGAGAAGGAACTGTACAGAGCCTTCCATGCTGTTGGTCGCCACCTTAAGAATGTGTCTGGCATAGAGTTTGAGAACTGGGACCTTCTGAAACTTGCGACAGCTTTTAAAATCATATGCAGCCGTGAAATTGGTGATTCTGATGAGGTAAACCATACTTTGCTTTGCAAATGGGTTCTCAGCTGCTCGCCGTGCATTTCATATATACACTTGGGTTGAGTGATGTCTCTTGCAGATGCTTTCAGAAGACGTGCAAACAAAGTTGCTGGATGATGCGCATAAATACGAAAAGAAGATAAATAAGCTAGTCTGCATGTTGAATCACCATGAAGTAGTTTCTAACTATGAAATCAAGACTCGCCACAAAGATATGTTGGCTGGCTTGGTAAAGAAAGCTAAAGAAGCGCAATACCCCATGAGAAGAAGTAAGATGGCAAATAAAGCCTATGGTCAACGAAGGTTGGCGTAAATTCATAGAGGCATAGACATGCATCAATTAGACTGTGGTAAAAGCAGTTCATAGAAATTTACTTGGTCTTGCTTCCTTAGTGTAAAGAACTTTTATCAGGAAAATCATATGTTTTAAGGTCTTGCAAAATTGCTTTGTTAGCTTGCAAGTTGGGAAAACAACTACTGTACTAATTAAGCAGTTCATAGATGATGACTGGTTTTACTCGCTTCATCTTGATACATGTTCTCCATCCATTACTCCTGTCTTGTCTCGGCCATCTTGGGTCTGGTGGGAGTAGACAAAACCGCCTCTTTTGGCATGAATAAACAAGATAAGACGAGCTGAGGTGGACAACCAAAGGTGCGCCTGGTTTTTCTCATAAACTTCCGATCCTATTTACCTTATAAGCTGGATCGATTTTCTTTTTGAAATGAGATCAAACTTAGGTGGGGAGCCTTCCCCCTTCTCTGGTATTTTCCAAGTTTATGAGAACTAATGAGACGTCTATTGATGTGATGTTCCTAAAATGTCTGGTACAAGTCACTCGCAGGACCCAATTTGATTCCGCTCGCCGGATCATGACACCAATCTTTTCTCTGTCGGCTTGCGCCCATCTCAAACTCTCGCAATGTCGCAATGGACAAAAATGAACAAAACGGCATGAGGTGCGCAGTTCCACTGCACCTGGACGACACGGAGAGCTGCGGCGTACACAAGCAAAGTGACCCCAACAGCACCCGGTATCCTGGAAAACCAACGTCCCAGCCTCCTGTTTTCCTCCGGCCCTCCTGTATATAACATCATCCGGCCCCCACTCTTCCTCTCATCAACCCAAGCAGCCAGTTCTTCACTTACTCAACAGATTCTACACTCCACTACTGCCCAATCTTCAGGAACCTCAAAGTTTTGCAAGAAGAAAGAAGAGAGAGATCATGGCGGGTGCGGCGAAGGCGTCATGGACGGTGGCGATGAGTGTGGGCGCGGTGGAGGCGCTCAAGGACCAGGCGGGGCTCTGCCGCTGGAACTATGCGCTCAAGTCCATCCACCGAGCTGCCAAGGCCAAGGCCACCATCCGCGGTGGTTCGCAGGGCAACAAGCAGCTTCCGGCCTCCGCGCCGGCCGTGGCGGAGAGGCGGCGAGCAGAGAAAGCAGAGGAGGGGCTGAGGACGGTGATGTACCTCAGTTGCTGGGGTCCCAATTAGTGGTAGCTAGCCAGAGGTGTTTCTGCAGTTCTGCTAGCTCTATCCTCCAGCAACAACCATGCCGTGTGGCTTGGCTGGTTAATTCCCTCACGATTGTAAATATGTCTCACCATGATGATGATGATGATGATGATGATGATGATGATGATGATGAAATCTTCCTCCACTTTTGAGTTCAAATTACCCTGATTCAGGAAAAGGATTGAATTGCCCTTCAAACAGGCCTGTGTGCTTAGGATTCTTTTGGAAGACTATTGCTTCCAGTTGGTCACAAGCTTTGCCTGTTGCTCTGTTCTGTTCTCTGCTTCCACAGGCAGAGCAAAAGCAGAGACCCAAAAAATTGATCCCGGTCCTTTCCCTATTTCGTGGGTTCAGTTTCATAAACATACAAGGGATATGTTTCCACTATTCATTCGTCGACTTTCTTTTGTTGTGTGATTATTAGGGCATGTACAATGGTTCTATCTTAGCAATGCCACGTAGGATAAATGATGAGGTGCATGAGAGAGAAACCATAAGAGAAGGCTTGTCTTCTCTTAATTAAGAGAAGGCAAGAGATGATCTCTTAGCACAATATGTCTCACCACGTTTTTAGAAATAACTAGGTATTGAAGATAAGGCTAAGAAATGATCCATTGTAGACATGTTTTTTTGTCATCTCTAAATTACAGGCAAGATTTAAGATAAGACTACCTTATCGACCATTGTACATGCCCTTAACAAACAAGCGCTGAAACGAAGCATGTGGCACTGGAAAACCCGTCCGGCTCCTCTGGTTTTCCCCTTGCCAACTCTCCTACTTGTAGTCTCACTGTCACCTGTCCACAACATGAGCGTGAGATGATAACTGATAATTGATAAATTCTCCGGCTAAGTTTGTGCAGAAATTTAAGATATCTGGATAGCGCACTGAAAAGGTGTGGCTCTCCGCTTGGCCCCCCGCTGCCGCCCCCTCCGCCAGAGCCTGACTAGGCCGTCTGGTAGCTTTGTGCTGTGTTGTGTATGTGTTTAGGGCTTGTTGTGCTGTGCCTCGGCATTGACCCTTATGACTTGTCTGTGTACCTGTGGACCTCCGTGTGCGTGTGTGTGGACTTGTATGGAACCCTGTTGGATGCTTGGTTTGGGCGGTTGCCTTATAATATAAAGCGGGGCGAAAGCCTTTTTCGGTTAAAAGGTGTGGCTCTTAAATGAACATTTGTACAATTAACATTCCTTGTCTTTACATGTCACCCCTAACTTTCTTTTTAAATAACTAAGGCCATATTTATTAAGTATCATAAGTCCTTACAAACACACTTATCCATCAAAAATTACATTCAAATGCTTGGGGTGCCGAAGTCTTCTTCCTCTTGAATCCACCGGCGACACACCGTGAGCATAACCCGATGCTGCCTCTTGATAGAAATGACTTGGATGTCGTTGATGTAGGCTAGAAGACGCCAATGGTCGTGATCTGCGGAGCAAATTGCCGCCCTAGAGAAGAAGATTTTGATAAAGGCAAGTAGATACTCCGAAGAGCACAAAAGGCGTCAGAATCCAGACGGTCTACCAGAACCTAAACGGACCGGATCCTGAAAGACCCACGAGAAACATGCCTCCACACACCCTGCGATGGTGATAGTCACACCAAAGAAATGGTGAAAGAGCGGGAAGAACATTATTCCTAGTTCCTACATTGGAACCGCACCGCTGTCTCGCCGACCCAAACCAAACTCGAAGAGTCCCTAATGAATACGTGAAAAAAATCACTCAAGCCGCTACACAACAGGCCAGATGTCAAGCTTGTCGACCAGGACCATGCATCGACTCCTTATTCTCCAGTGACGTAGCCAGGTTGGGACGCCTATAAAATATGTCATGCTGGATCACCAACGCCGCCAACGAGCACCACCCGACAAAGATTGTCACTTGACAACACATCTGTAACTGCAACCCTCCAATGGCTCCACAAGCAGGATGCCCTTGATCAGGACCTCACCTCTGTCGTGCCGCACATGCTTTTGCCCAGCGACGCGCCCTGGCGGCAGCGAGAGGGGGAGTAGATGGGGTAGCGACTAGGGTTTCGATCACTGGTCCTCTCCCCACGAGACGTTTTCTTGTACTTATGGTCCGTCAGTTGTCAAAGCATCTAACTGCGATGTGGGAAGTTTCTGTCTCCCAAGTGTCAAATTGTCCAGATTTGCATCTTAACCCATTTACAATTGTCTTACCGTAAAGTTGGCGTGATAATTTTGCATACAAGAAATTCATATTAATTCTTAGAGAAAAATATGGTTCTTCAACTATTGTCAAAGCTTAAATTTAGCTCTGCATTTCCATCGTAGAAAATTCTTTGTCCAAGTGTCAAAACCGTCTAGATATGGTATTTTGCCCCATTTAAAGTGGTTTTGACAATATTGTGGCATCGGTTTTTCCATATGTAGCAGCATAGTCACCACAATGTTTTGTTTCTGACAAAGCTCAGGAAAGATGAGAGAATAGAAATGTACTCCCTCCATTCACTGTTATTACATATTTTGGGTGTTTCAATATGAACTACATACGGACTGAAATGATGAATAAATGCACCAAAACATGTCTACATACATCCGATTTAGAAAAAGGTTAGAACATCTTTATAATAGTGAACGGAGGGAGTACAAGATTAGAAAAGAAAATCCCAGGCAACTAGAAAACTAGGGAATAAACAAGTCAAAATTTCAAACATTTGGTGAACAGTATGTTTACTTTAGCAATTTACAAGTCTATAAACATAACTTCGGAAATGAAGAGTTACAAAAAATTTGGTAAAAATGAAGGATTTTTGAACAATCTGGAATATTTGGCAAAATAAATCTTTAGAAATTTATCAGATTCCATGGTTTCCAGAACATTTACGATAGCTATCCAATTTCTAAATTCCTAAATGTCACTTGATTACTTTTATGTATTCCCTAATAGAATCTTCATTTCCCCATTTTATTCTTGTCCCGTTTCAATTTTATTTGCACACTCAGCTACGACATGTTCAAAACCACCTCTATGGCAACCTCAAACAATTCTGAGTTTCTGACATTTGATGGGCAAAAATGAATTTTGACTATGCATAGTGGAGGGGCCATCGATGTTTTTTTTATAAAGACAATTAGTTTAAGGCACTGGCCATAAAAGTTGATTTTGCTCGGTGGATCTTGATACCGTTATGTATCCGTCATTCCGATCTTATCTCTGTCGGCCTGCGCCAATCCCAATCCCGGACTCTCGCGATGTCCAAAACCGCCACTCCCACAGCGAACAAAACGACACGAAAGCGATAGGTGCGGCGTGAACAGGCAGAGTAGCAGCAGAGTGAAGGCACCTGGTATCCTGCAAAAGCAACGTCCGCGACCACTGTTTTGCTCGGGAACTCCCAGCCTCCCTCCGTCCCTCGTGTATATAATCTCGACACAAGCATCAACCAGCCTTCAGCTCAGTTCATTCGTAACCACAAAGTCGACCATCCTTAGTCGACTGCTAGCAACCAATCTTCAGGCATCATATAGTTCAGTCAACTGTGCAGTCTCCACCAACGCATAGAGAGATATCATGGCGGGTGCGGCGAAGGCGTCTTGGATGGTGGCGATGAGCGTGGGCGCCGTGGAGGCACTCAAGGACCAAGCTGGGCTCTGCCGATGGAACTACGCGCTCAGGTCCATCCACCGGGCAGCCAAGGCCAGGGCCAACGTCCGCGGCGGCGTCTCGCAGGGCCCCAAGCAGCTTCAGGCCTCTGCCGCAGCAGTGGCGGGGAAGCGGCTTCCGGCATTCGCCGCAGCGGTGGCGGAGAGGCGGCGAGCAGAGAAGGCCGAGGAGGGGCTGAGGACGGTGATGTACCTCAGCTGTTGGGGGCCAAATTAGTAGCTTTGATTACTAGTTAGGCCAACGTGTTCGTGTTTGCTGCGCCAACCATGGCCTGAAACCGGCTGGCTACCCGTGAAATCCTACATTGTAAAAATCCACGATGATGATGATGATGAAAATTTTCTTTTACTTCAGTTCATATTACTCTTTTTGTCTGTTTTTTTTTTATCATCTTGATGAGGAATATGCATCGATGCTTTAGTTTCATTTCATAGTAGAGCTATTCCTTTATCTGTAACAGTGGAACCCTGCCTTGTGGTCGTATTGCAAACAAAAAGAACACACATACAGCTACTCCGTCTCTGTCGATCTGCTTGACTGACGCGTTCGTAGCAAACATGCTGAATACCTTCAGTCTGCAGGTCACATGAAGGTGCCATCTGCAGGTGTTAAAAGTGTCAGACAAACATGAGAAATTCCTGTATCTGTTATGAAGGTGTCATCATGCAACCTATCTAGCTCAGTTTTGCTCGTTGACCTGCCTCCAGTTGCTTGGTTCGTTCACATGAAGCAGTTAACTAATCCTGACCATCCCTAATTAGAGTTATACATTCTCGAAAAAAAATAGAGTTATAGAAAGAGGTAGAAAGGTAGGCCGCACGTTTCACTTTGAGTCAATTACATCACATGTGCCAAAACTTGACGTGAAAAATCACTTTAGTGCCAAAACTTACGGTATTGAACTGGTGTTACACCTTGGCTTTGGCATGCATATACCATGCAAATTGCATTTGTAGACGGTCATGGAGCTGACTAGGCATGCGACATGGCATCAGGCCCGCTGTCAGTCACTAAAGGGTAGATATAGGGTACGTTTCCTAGGGTCATGCAAGTAAAAGGAATGGCCTTTTTTGCGAATAAAATAAACGGAATGAAATGGCCTATATTTTTTGAACCGGGCTAACAACTTTTCCACTAATAGCATGATAAAAATATAGCAGTGTAGTAACACGAGTTCCTTGGAAACAATCCAGCAGACCAATCGATGTAATTATTATTATAAGTGAGTGAGCTCGAGTAAATTGTACAAAACCATCAGTTTGAGGGTTAGGTTTGCATAAAACACAACATTACATTTCTTTAACAGAAAGCACCACGTCTTGTGTGATCTTGTTGCAGAAAACACTGATCGGCGGATTTGGCTCAGTTAAACACGTTTATGACAGCTGGGTCCCACTTTTCACTGATGTGGCATAACGTTTTGCTAAAGACAGGGTCAAAAAGCAAAAACACCCCCCAACATTTTTCACCATGCCGCAACACATGCCGCCGCCACCATGGTTGAAGACCGCCACCACTTGACCTCCTCAACATCTGTCCGGTGAGCCACAAGCACCCCACGCATACGGATCCGACCCGAGCAACGCCACCTCGTCCGGATCCGGCGAGGGATACCACACCGCCCTGGTTTGGCCTCCTGCGCGAAGGAGATGCCCGGCGCCGTGCAGCGCAGATCTGGCGGTCCTCAATCCAACGGCCCTCCTTGATGAGCTCGTGGCTAATCGAGAGCGCGAGGCGTCACCAGAGATGGCCATGGCCATGGTGAATCGAGAGCGCGAGGCGTCACCAGAGATGGCCATGGCGAAGCCGCACCCACCATCAGCATCATCCCTCCAGCGCCACCGCCGCCGTGCCGGGTAGCTCATGCGAACGGGCCAAGACCGGGCGAGCATTGCAGCGAGACGCCGGAGAGGTAGCCCCACATCAGCACCACTTGCTCCTTCCCCACGTCCCGTGTGCCGTCCTCGTCCATCCCCACCTCCCCGCCTGCCCCCACGATGCCCACCTCTGCAGGGTCTAATTGCTTTTTTACTTTTTGATTCGGGGGTGTCGGTGTAAAATTTAAGAACTACTTGTAAATTTTGATTAAAATTAATCTGACATGAACATGCTCAACTGAGTTAAACCCGCCGATCAATGTTATTTACAAAATATATACGGTAGACGTGGTGCTTTCTATCAAAAAAAATAAATAACGTATAGCGTTTTCTTCAAACCTAGTGGGTTTGTGCAATTTACTCGAGTGAGCTCTATTGGAAGCATGTGGTGCCACGAAGCTCACACGACCCCTGGCAGGGTGGAAACCATGTTCTCCAGCATGCGTCGCTCCTGTATTATCTTTGCCTTGTCTGATCGTATCGGACAAAGCCACTGCCCACTACACGGGGACGAAAGGGAGAGGGTGCGGCGAAAGCAATCAAAAGTGAGTGAGCTCTCCTGAAAGCACCTGGTTTCCTGGAAAACCAGCGCCGCCTGTTTCGCTCCGGCTCTCCTGTATATAACTATAACCTCCTCCCAGTCCCTCTCTTCCTCTCATCAAAACAAGCATCATTCAGGCTTAAGCTCAGGTCATTCGTAACCAGAAAGCCCACACTCCACACTCGACTACTAGCTACCAATCTCGAGGCATCACTTAGTTCAGACAGATCAGTGAACGGCACTTTCCCCACCAACACGGAAAGAGAGATCATGGCGGGTGCGGCGAAGGCGTCTTGGATGGTGGCGATGAGCGTCGGCGCGGTGGAGGCGCTCAAGGACCAGGCCGGCCTCTGCCGCTGGAACTACGCGCTCAGGTCCATCCACCGAGCTGCCAAGGCCAGGGCCAACGTCCGCGGCGCCGTCTCGCACGGCAAGAAGCAGCTTCCGTCCTCCGCCGCGGCTGTGGCGGAGAAGCGGCTGAGGACGGTGATGTACCTCAGCTGCTGGGGTCCCAATTAGTAGTATCTGTTACCTGGTAGAGTACTAGCGATGGCGCTTTTGTGTTTGCTGAAACAAAACCATGGCCTGAAACCTGGATGGCATCCCGTGGAATCCTCCATTGTAAAATACCATGATGATGATGATAAAATGATGTTACTTTGAGTCCATGTCTATTTGCTCATTTATTATCTTGGTGAGGAATACGCATACATGCTCTGATTTGGTTTTGCTTACGACCCTGAAAGAACTTACAAGTACACTTCACAAATCGTAGCAAATTGTAACGGTCAACGGGTTAATAACCTATTGGCAGCACACACCGAATAGGTTCAGATCAATTTTTCAGTGTCCAACAAGAGGATTTGGGGATACAGGGACAGCAAGAAGAGGAGAGCAGGTGAGTTCTATCTCAGTTCTGGATAGATGCACTCACGGATCCAGACCAATCTTCAGTTACATACAGATACAGTAGGCATCAGCCTCCAATCTTCTTCAGTTACATACAGATACAGTAGGCATCAGCCTCCAATCTTCTTCAGTTACATATAGACACAGTAGGCATCAGCCTCCAATCTTCTTCAGTTACATACAGATACAGTAGGCATCAGCCTCCAATCTTCACAGACATGCTGAAAGCAGCACTTTGTTGAAGTGACACATGCAATAAATCCTCGTATCAGTTCTACTCAAGGTGTCATCAAGCAACCAATCCATTTATAGTACTACTTATTATCAGTTTTGTTTGGACCTGTCTTCGGTTGCTTTGTTAGTCCAAAACGAGAAGTACTTTGAATTGGTTGAAAGTACTTTCTTTCTTATTCTTTTTTGTGCATAGGTTGAAGAAAGTACTTTCTGTGGCTCCAGTCAACCTGATGTGCGACGAGGTCGAACAAATATATTTTGAATTTCTTTGTTGTATATTCGCTAAACTGACACAGTAGTAATTCAACTAAACATGATACAGCTCTTGAATAGCAGAATAGACCACGTGTCCACATTAATAAGTAAACATGCTTTCTGGTCATAGCTATCACTGAGGGCGTGTTTGGTTACATTGCCGACTCATCCTGGCCCAGCGAGCCTGGCTCTATTGAGCCGGTTTGAGGGGATGCATGAAAAAAAAAACAGATGCACATAGTTTGGTTGACTGCATGCCCCTAGTTGCATGAGACAACCATTTTTGACCCAGCATTTGGTTGCCCGCATTGCATTAGGTGCACATATGACATGGTGTTTGGTTGCAACCTGCATAAGGTGTTGTCACCACTTCTAACTAGTGGTGACATTACCACACAATCTGAACATAGTGCCAGCTAGTTAAACAAATGACAATTCATCCTAACTACAATCAAATGATAGTTCAAATTATTAGTTCATCGGTGTTGCTGCTTCATCTTCCTCTTCATCTTCCTCTTCTGCTTCTGCTTCTGCTGCTTCTTCTCCCTCTTCTTCTGTGCTTCTGTTGCTGCTGCTTCTTCTTCCTCTTCTTCAAATCCTTCACTGACCTCTGTTAAGCCACATTGCCTCTGCCCACTCCAACCTTTTGTTCTTCCAAGCGTCATTGTCAAATGCCTCCACACCATGGCCAGAGCTAACAACATCGTCAGACTCGACCTCTTCCTTCTCAGGCACGTGTTCATCAAAGCCCCACTGGAGGATCCAGTTATGCAGAATGCAACAAGCAAGAACTAGCTTAACCTGAGTGGAGTATGGGTAAAGTGGCTTCTGATCCAGGATCTTAAACCTATTCTTCAGAGCTCCAAATGCCCTCTCAACAGTTACTCTAAGGCTGGAGTGTCTGAGATTGAACAGCTCATGTGCAGTCCTAGGAAAGTTCCTACCAGAGAACTCGTTGAGATGGTACCTTGTTTTCCTGGAGGGTGGAAGAATACCCAGCCAACATGCATAACCAGCAGCTCTGCTACGTCTTGAGCTTGCGTTGGTTTTCCTTGAAGAGAAAAGGGTGATGCAGCAATAGTAGCGTAAGTATTTCCCTCAGTTTTTTAGAACCAAGGTATCAATCCAGTAGGAGGCTCCTCAAAGGTCCCACACACCTACACAAACAAACAAAGAACTCGCAACCAACGCAATAAAGGGGTTGTCAATCCCTTCACGGCCACTTCATGTAAAGTGAGATCGATAGATATAGTATGATAAGATAAATATATTTTTGGTATTTTATAATATAGATTGGAAAAGTAAAGATGCAAATAAAAGTAGATTGAAAGCTTATATGATAAGAGATAGACCCGGGGGCCATAAGTTTCCCTAGTGGCTTCCCTCGAGAGCATAAGTATTAGGGTCTTTTACATATGTGTCCCTAACCCGAACCCACTACTCACATTTGCCCCTAATTCGAAAGCCTGCTCAAAAATGTCCCTCCGCCGTTAGGTGCCCTTACAGAAATGCCCTTCCGTTCCGTTTCCGTCCGGTCAAAGGGGTTTGACCGTCTACGAGGCGTTTGTTGGACATTTTGCCCTTGCCTCCATGTGCCACTTACATGTGGGACCCAGTCAGAAAAAATAAAAAGGAAAAACTCTCCCTCTCACCCTCTCTCTCACACACTTACATGTGGGCCCCAAACAAAATAGATAAATAAAAAAAATCTCTCCCACCTCTCTCCCCTACCTCACGAACTCTCTAAACTAATAAAAATATATAAAAAAACTTTCTCTCACGACCTCTCTCTCCCCCTTACATGTGGGCCACAGGAGGCTTGCGTGGCTTGGCCGATGATGGCCATCGCCAGCGATGGGCGGCGCACCCGCGGGTGAGCAACAAGGGGCGGACGCAGCAGTAGTCGCGGCTGCCATACCATGATGAATCAAGTGCGCAGGCAAGGGGCGGCGCACCTGCTAGCCCTCTTGTTCTATTAGAGAACAAACAATGTCCATATCTCGCCGCCATTGACGCAGTTCATTGTTTTCGTGGCAAGAGTCAATCCCAAGCCTCAAAAGCATGTCCATTAGCTTCTTATATTCCTATAGAGTCTTCCCTATGGATGAAATCAACAGAGGTGTCGTAAATCGTTGAATTGGTCTTCGTCTTCTCCGCCTTTGATGTTGTGCTGCCACGCCTCGATCTCCTCGTCTAGGCCGTCCCGACGCTCTCTGTTGGCTTCCTAGTAAATCTGTGATGCTTCTACACCTGCTAGATCCGTCGCCGCCGAGGATTACATCCCCGAGCAGTCGCCCCACAAACAGCCGCTCTCTCCCTAGCGCCGCCGCTCGCCGCGACAAGCTGTTGTCGTTGCCCCGGTCGTTGATCATCCCACATCTTGTCAAGTTGTGCTTCGACCACGCCAAGCGTGCTCGCACCTCCCCATACCCCCTCCGGCGTGTTCCCGCACCATCCAGTAGGACGCCGACGAACTCGCACACTCGCCGGAGTACAATGTAATTAGATTAGGGCCACATCCTATTAGTTCTGACTAAGCTAGACACTAACCAGCTGGTCCTCTTGTCTAAATCCAATAAATATTGTTCACCAAATAATTAAAGTATGACAAGTGGGCCTATGCATATTTTCTAGGACATTTTTTTGATTCTTTTTCTTGGGCCCCACATGTAAGTGAGAGAGAGGGGTGAGAGAAAGCATTTTTTTCTTTTTATTTTTCTCTAAGCGCGTCCCACATGTAAGTGGCACATGGAGGCAGGGGTAAAATGTCCAGGAAATGTCTTGTAGACGGTCAAAGGCCTTTGACCTAACGGAAATGGCACAGAAGGGCATTTTTATAAGATCACCTAACGGCAGAGGGACAAATTTGAGCAGACTTTGAAATTAGAGGCAAATCTGAGTAGGTGGTTCGAGTTAGGGACAGAAATGCAAATAGCCATAAGTATTATGGTGGGTGAACAAATTACTGTCGAGAAATTGATAGAAAAGCGAATAATTATGAGATTATCTAGGCATGTTCATGTATATAGGCATCACGTCCGTGACAAGTAGACCGACTCCTCAGATCTACTACTATTACTCTACACATCGACCGCTATCCAAAGATGCATCTAGAGTATTAAGTTCATAAAGAACAGAGTAACGCATTAAGAAAGATGACATGATGTAGAGGATAAACTCATGCAATATGATATAAACCCCATCTTTTATCCTCGATGGCAACAATACAATACGTGCCTTGCTGCCCTCGCATCCTTTGGGAAAGGACACCGCAAGATTGAACCCAAAGCTAAGCACTTCTCCCATTGCAAGAAAGATCAATCTAGTAGGCCTAACCAAACTGATAATTCAAAGAGACTTGCAAAGATAAGTTAATCACACATAAAAGAATTCAGAGGAGATTCAAATATTTCTCATAGATAAACTTGATCATAAACCCACAATTCAGCGGATCTCGTCAAACACACCGCAAAAAGAGTTACATCGAATAGATCTCCAAGAAGATCGAGGAGAACATGGTATTGAGATCCAAAAAGAGAGAAGAAGCCATCTAGCTAATAACTATGGACCCGAAGGTCTGTGGTAAACTACTCACAACTCATCGGAGGGGCTATGGTGTTGATGTAGAAGCCCTCCGTGGTCGATTCCCCCTCCGGCGGAGCGCCGGCGAAGGCTCCAAGATGGGATCTCGCGGATACAGAAGGTTACGATGGTGGAACTAGGTTTTCGTGGGCGCTTCTGATGTTCTCGGGGTACGTGGGTATATATAGGAGGAAGAAGTATGTCGGTGGCCGCCCGAGGGGCCCACGAGATAGGGGGCGCGCCCTGTAGGGGTGGGCGCGCCCTCCACCCTCGTGGCTGCCTCGACTGCTTCTTGACTAAGTCCTGTGAATCACGTTTGTTCCAAAAATCATGCTCCCGTTTGGACTCCGTTTGATATTCCTTTTCTTCGAAACACTAAAATAGGCACACAAAAAATAGCAATATGGGCTGGGCCTCCGGTTAGTAGGTTAGTCCCAAAAATGATATAAATGTGTAAATTAAAGCCCATAAACATCCAAAACGGGTAATATAATAGCATAGAACTATCAAAAATTATAGATACGTTGGAGACGTATCAAGCATCCCCAAGCTTAATTCCTGGTCGTCCTCGAGTAGGTAAATGATAAAAACAGAATTTTTGATGTGGAATGCTACCTAGCATATTTCTCAATGTAATTTTCTTTATTGTGGAATGAATGTTCAGATCCAAATGATTCAAAATAAAAGTTCATATTGACATAAGAAATAGTAATACTTCAAGCATACTAATCAAGCAATCATGTCTTCTCAAAATAACATGGCCAAAGAAAGTTATCCCTACAAAATCATATAGTCTGGCTGTTGCTCTATCTTCATCACACAAAGTAATTAATCATGCACAACCCCGATGACAAGCCAAGCAATTGTTTCATACTTTAGTAATCTCAAACTTTTTCAACTTTCACGCAATACATGAGCGTGAGCCATGGATATAGCACTATATGTGGAATAGAATGGTGGTTGTGGAGAAGACAAAAAAGAGAAGATAGTCTCACATCAACTAGGCGTATCAACGGGCTATGGAGATGCCCATTAATAGATATCAATGTGAGTGAGTAGGGATTGCCATGCAACGGATGCACTAGAGCTATAAATGTACGAAAGCTCAACAAAAGAAACTAAGTGGGTGTGCATCCAACTTGCTTGCTCACGAAGACCTAGGGCATTTTGAGGAAGCCCATCATTGGAATATACAAGTCAAGTTCTATAATGAAAAATTCTCACTAGTATATGAAAGTGACAACATAGGATACTCTCTATCATGAAGATCATGGTGCTACTTTGAAGCACAAGTGTGGTAAAAGAATAGTAGCATTGTCCCTTCTCTCTTTTTCTCTCATTTCTTTTTTTCTCTTTTTCTTTTCTTTTTTTCTTTTCTTTTTCTCTGTTTCTTTTTTTTGGGCCTTTTTTGGGCTTTTTTTTTCTTTGGTCCAAAGTCTCATCCCGACTTGTGGGGGAACCATAGTCTCCATCATCCTTTCCTCACTGGGATAATGCTCTAATAATGAAGATCATCACACTTTTATTTACTTGCAACTCAAGAATTACAACTCAATACTTAGAACAAGATATGACTCTATATGAATGCCTCCGGCGGTATACCGGGATATGCAATGAATCAAGAGTGACATGTATGAAAATTATGAAGGTGGCCTTGCCACAAATACGATGTCAACTACATGATCATGCAAAGAGCAATATGACAATAATGACGTGTGTCATATAAACGGAACGGTGGAAAGTTGCATGGCAATATATCCCGAAATGGCTATGGAAATGCCATAATATTTAGGTATGGTGGCTGTTTTGAGGAAGGTATATGGTAGGTGTATGGTACCGGCGAAAGTTGCGTGGTACAAGAGAGGCTAGAAATGGTAGAAGGGTGAGAGTGCGTATTATCCATGAACTCAACATTAGTCAAAAGAACTCATATATTTATTGCAAAAATCTACAAGTCATCAAAAACAAAGTACTACACGCATGCTCCTAGGGGGATTGATTGGTAGGAAAAGTGTTGGGGAACGTTGCAGAAAATTAAAAAATTTCCTACGGTTTCACCAAGATCCATCTATGAGTTCATCTAAGCAACGAGTCAAGGGAGTGAGTTTGCATCTACATACCACTTGTAGATCGGGTGCGGAAGCGTTCAAGGGAAGGGTGATGATGGAGTCGTACTCGCCGTGATTCGGATCACCGATGACCAAGTGCTGAACGGACAGCACCTCCGCGTTCAACACACGTACGGGACGGACAACGTCTCCTCCGTCTTGATCCAGCAAGGAGGAAGGAGAGGTTGAGGAAGATAGCTCCAACGGCAGCACGACGGCGTGGTGGTGTTGCAAAGAAGATCTCGGCTGGGCTTCGCCAAGCACGTAACGGAGGAGGAGAGGTGTTGGGGAGGGGAGGGGTTGCTCCTTGAGTTGTGTTCAGCAGCCCTCCCTCACCCCTCTATTTATAGGGAAGGGGCAATGGCCGACCCTCTAGATGGGATCTAGAGGGGGCGGCGGCAGGAGGGGGACTTGCCCCCCAGCAAGGCGCGCCTTAGGGTTTCCCCAACCCTAGGCGCATGGGCCCAAGGTGGGGCGCGCCCAGCTTTCAGGCTGGCTCCCTGCCCTTGCATGCCCATGTGGCCCTCCGAGAGGTGGCCCCTCCGGTGGACCCCGAACCTCTCCGTGGCCCCAAGACAATACCGATAAGCCCCGAAACTTTCCGGTGTCCGCATGACAACTTCCCATATATAAAACTTCACCTCCGGACCATTCTGAACTCCTCGTGATGTCCGGATGTCATCCGGACTCAACAACATTCGTAATCACATACAAGTCTTCCTAATAACCCTAGCGCCACCGAACCTTATGTGTAGACCCTACGGGTTCGGAGACATGCGATATGACCGAGACTACTCTCCGGTTAATAACCAACAGCGGATCTGGATACCCATGTTGGCTCCCACATGTTCCATGATGATTTCATCGGTTGAACCACGATGTCGAGGATTCGATCAAACCCCGTATACGATTCCCTTTGTCAATTGGTACGTTACTTGCCCGAGACTCGATCGTCGGTATCCCAATACCTTGTTCAGTCTCGTTACCGGCAAGTCACTTTACTCGTACCGTAATGCATGATCCCGTGACCAACCACTTGGTAACTTTGAGCTCAATATGATGATGCATTACCGAGTGGGCCCAGAGATACCTCTCCGTCATACGGAGTGACAAATCCCGCCTCGATCCGTGTCAACCCAATGACACACTTTCGAGATACCTGTAGTGCACCTTTATAGTCACCCGATTCGCCAGACGCTTGATACACCCAAAGCACTCCTACGGTATCCGGGAGTTACATGATCTCATGGTCTAAGGAAGAGATACTTGACATTGGAAAAGCTCTAGCAAACGAACTACACGATCTTGTGCTATGCTTAATTAGGATTGGGTCTTGTCCATCACATCATTCTCCTAATGATGTGATCCCGTTATCAATGACATCCAATGTCCATAGCCAGGAAACCATGACTATCTGTTGATCACAACGAGCTAGTCAACTAGAGGCTCACTAGGGACATATTGTGGTCTATGTATTCACACGTGTATTACGATTTCCGGATAATACAGTTATAGCATGAATAAAAGACAATTTATCATGAACAAGGAAATATAATAATACTTTTATTATTGCCTCTAGGGAATATTTCCAACAGTCTCCCACTTGCACTAGAGTCAATAATCTAGTTACATTGTGATGAATCGAACACCCATAGAGTTCTGGTGTTGATCATGTTTTGCTCGCGAGAGAGGTTTAGTCAACGGATCTGCGACATTCAGATCCGTATGTACTTTGCAAATATCTATGTCTCCATTTTGAACATTTTCACGGATGGAGTTGAAACGACACTTGATGTGCCTGGTCTTCTTGTGAAACCTGGGCTCCTTGGCAAGGGCAATAGCTCCAGTGTTGTCACAGAAGAGTTTGATCGGCCCCGACGCATTGGGTATGACTCCTAGGTCGGTGATGAACTCCTTCACCCAAATTGCTTCGTGCGATGCCTCCGAGGCTGCCATGTATTCCGCTTCACATGTAGATCCCGCCACGACGCTTCTGCTTGCAGCTGCACCAGCTTCTCGCTCCACCATTCAACATATAGACGATCCGGTTTGTGACTTAGAGTCATCCAGATCTGTGTCGGTCAAGGCGTCGACGTAACCCTTCTGACGAGCTCTTCGTCACCTCCATAAACGAGAAACATGTCCTTTGTCCTTTTTAGGTACTTCAGGATATTCTTGACCGCTGTCCAGTGTTCCTTGCCGGGATTACTTTGGTACCTTGCTACCAAACTTACAGCAAGGTTTACATCAGGTCCGTACACAAGATGGCATACATAATAGATCCTATGGCTGAAGCATAGGGATGACACTCATCTCTTCTTTATCTTTTGCCGTGGTCGGGACCGAGCCGAGCTCAATCTCACACCTTGCAACATAGGCAAGAACCCTTCTTGGACTGATCCATTTTGAACTTCTTCAAAATCTTATCAAGGTATGTGCTTTGTGAAAGACCTATGAGGCGCCTCGATCTATCTCTATAGATCTTGATGCCTAATATATAAGCAGCTTCTCCAAGGTCCTTCATTGAAAAACACTTATTCAAGTAGGCCTTAATGTTGTCCGAAGTTCTATATCATTTCCCATCGAGTATGTCATCTACATATAATATGAGAAATGCTACAGAGCTCCCACTCACTTTCTTGTAAACGCAGGCTTCTCCATAAGTCTCATATAACCCAAACGCTTTGATCATCTCATCAAAGCGAATGTTCCAACTCCGAGATGCTTGCACCAGTCCATAAATGGATCGCTGGAGCTTGCATACTTTGTTAGCGTTCTTAGGATCGACAAAACCTTCCGCTGCATCATATACAACTCTTCCTTAAGATGTCCGTTAAGGAATGCCGTTTTGACGTCCATCATCATATCTCATAATCATAGTATGCGGCAATTGCTAACATGATTCGGACGGACTTCAGCTTCGCTACGGAGAGAATGTCTCGTCAGTAGTCAATCCCTTGAACTTGTCGATAACCCTTAGCGACAAGTCGAGCTTTATAGATGGTAACATTACCATCCGCGTCCGCCTTCTTAAAAATCCATTTGTTTTCTATCGCCGCCGATCATCGGCAAGTCTGCCAAAGTCCATACTTTGTTTTCATACATGGATTCTATCTCGGATTTCATGGCTTCAAGCCATTTGTTGGAATCTGGGCCCGCCATCGCTTCTTCATAGTTCGTAGGTTCACCGTTGTCTAACAACATGATTTCCAGGACAGGGTTGTCGTACCACTCTGGTGTGGAACGTGTCCTTGTGGACCTACGAAGTTCAGTAGCAACTTGATCCGAAGTACCTTGATCATCATCATTATTTTCCTATTTAGTTGGTGTAGGCATCACAGGAACATTTTCCTGAGCTGCACTACTTTCCCGTTCGAGAGGTAGTACTTCATCGAGTTCTACTTTCCTCCCACTTACTTCTTTCGAGAGAAAGTCTTTTTCCAGAAAGCATCCGTTCTTGGCAACAAAGATCTTGCCCTCGGATCTTAAGTAGAAGGTATACCCAACGGTTTCCTTAGGGTATCCTATGGAGACGATTTTTCCGACTTGGGTTCGAGCTTTTCAGTTGAAGTTTCTTGACATAAGCATCGCATCCCCAAACTTTTAGAAACGACAGCTTAGGTTTCTTCCCAAACCATAATTCATACGGTGTCGTCTCAACGGATTTAGACGGTGCCCTATTTAAAGTGAATGTAGCTGTCTCTAGAGCGTATCCCCAAAACGATAGCGGTAAATCGGTAAGAGACATCATAGACCGCACCATATCTAATAGAGTGCGATTACGACGTTCGGACACACCGTTACGCTGAGGTGTTCCAGGAGGCGTGAGTTGTGAAACGATTCCACATTTCCTTAAGTGTGTACCAAATTTGTGACTTAAGTATTCTCCTCCACGATCTGATCGTAGGAACTTTGTCTTTCGGTCATGTTGATTCTCTACCTCATTCTGAAATTCCTTGAACTTTTCAAATGTCTCAGACTTGTGTTTCATTAATTAGACATACCCATATCTACTCAAGTCATCAGTGAGAGTGAGAACATAACGATATCCTCCATGAGCCTCAACGCCATTGGACCGCACACATCGGTATGTATGATTTCCAACAAGTTGGTTGCTCGCTCCATTGTTCCAGAGAACGGAGTCTTGGTCATTTTGCCCATGAGGCATGGTTCGCATGTGTCAAATGATTCATAATCGAGAGACTCTAAAAGTCCATCAGCATGGAGCTTCTTCATGCGCTTGACACCAATGTGACCAAGGCGGCAGTGCCACAAGTATGTGGGACTATTGTTATCAACTTTACATCTTTTGGTATTCACACTATGAACATGTGTAATGTTACGCTCGAGATTCATTAAGAATAAACCATTGACCATCGGAGCATGACCATAAAACATATCTCTCATATAAATAGAACAACCATTATTCTCGGATTTAAATGAGTAGCCATCTCGTATTAAACGAGATCCTGATACAATGTTCATGCTCAAACTTGGCACCAAATAACAATTATTAAGGATCAAGACTAATCCCGTGAGGTAAATGTAGAGGCAGCGTGTCGACGGCGATCACATCGACTCGAACCATTCCCGACGCCAAGATCGTCACCTCATCCTTCGCCAGCTCCGCTTATTCCGCAGCTCCTGCTGTGAGTTACAAATATGAGCAACGGCACCGTATCAAATACCCAGGAGTTACTACGAGTAATCGGTAAGGTACACATCAATTACATGTATATCAAATATACCTTTGGTGTTGCCAGCCTTCTTATCCGCTAAGTATTTGGGACAGTTCGCTTCAAAGACCCTTCCCTTGCAATAAAAGCACTCGGTCTCGTGCTTGGGTCCATTCTTTGACTTCTTCCCGAATCGGCTTACGGGCGCTGCAACATCCTTGCCGCCCTCTTGAAGTTCTTCTTGCCCTTGCCCTTCTTGAACTTAGTGGTCTTATTGACCATCAACACTTGATGTTCTTTCTTGATTTCAGCCTCTCGACTTCAGATTGAAAATACTCCAGAATGGTCTTCACCATCCCCTGCATATTGTAGTTCATCACAAAGCTCTTGTAGCTTGGTGGAGCGATCAAGGATTCTGTCAATGACCGCCCCATCAGGGAGGTTAATGTTCAGCTGAGTCTGGCGGTTGTGCAACCCAGACATCTTGAGTATGTGCTCATTGACAGAACTGTTTTCCTCCATCTTATAACTATAGAACTTGTTGGAGACATCATATCTCTCGACCCGGGCATGAGCTTGGAAAACAAGTTTCAGCTCTTCGAACATCTCATACGCTCCGTGATGCTCAAAACGCTTTTGGAGCCCCGGTTCTAAGTCAAAGCATGCCGCACCGAACGAGGGAGTAATCATCAAGACGAGACCGCCAAGCGCTCATAACGACTTGGTTCTTCGGGACGGAGCGCCACCTAGCGGTCCTTCTAGGACATATTGTTTCTGGCAGCTATGAGGATGATCTCGTGTTCCGGACCCAATCCGTATAGTTGCTGCCATCATCTTTCAGCTTGGTTTTCTAGGAACGCGTTGAAGTTCATGTTGACATGAGCGCTGGCCATTTGATCTACAAGACATATTTGCAAAGGTTTTAGACTAAGTTCATGATAATTAAGTTCATCTAATCAAATTATTCAATGAACTCCCACCAAATTTGACATCCCTCTAGTCATCTAAGTGTTACACGATCCGAGTCGACTAGGCCGTGTCCGATCATCACGTGAGACGGACTAGTCATCGTCGGTGAACATCTTCATGTTGATCGTATCTTCCATACGACTCGTGTTCGACCTTTCGGTCTCCGTGTTCCGAGGCCATGTCTGTACATGCTAGGCTCGCAAGTTAACCCTAAGTGTTTTGCATGTGTAAAACTGTCTTACACCGTTGTATGTGAACGTAAGGATCTATCACACCCGATCATCACGTGGTGCTTGAAACGATTTAACTGTAGCAACGGTGCACAATTAGGGAGAACACTTCTTGAAATTGTTAAGGATCATCTTATTTACTACCGCCGTTCTAAGTAAATAAGATGCATAAACATAATAAACATCACATGCAATTATATAGTAGTGACATGATATGGCCAATATCATATAGCTCCATTGATCTCCATCTTCGGGCTCCATGATCATCTTGTCACCGCATGACACCATGATCTCCATCATCATGATCTCCATCATCGTGTCTTCATGAAGTTGTCACGCCAACGACTACTTCTACTTCTATGGCTAACGCGTTTAGCAATAAAGTAAAGTAATTTACATGGCGTTCTTCAATGACACGCAGGTCATACAAAAATAAAGACAACTCCTATGGCTCCTGCCGTTGTCATACTCATCGACATGCAAGTCGTGATTCCTACTACAAGAACATTATCTCATACATCACAATATATCATTCATCATTCATCACAACTTCTGGCCATATCACATCACATGACAATTGTTGCAAAAACAAGTTAGACGTCCTCTAATTGTTGTTGCATCTTTACGTGGCTACAATTGGGTTCTAGCAAGAACGCTTTCTTACCTCGAATAACCACAACATGATTTTGTCAACTTCTATTTACCCTTCATAAGGACCCTTTTCATCGAACCCGCTCCAACTAAAGTGGGAGAGACAGACACCCGCCAGCCACCTTATGCAACTAGTGCATGTCATCGGTGGAACCGGTCTCACGTAAGCGCACGTGTAAGGTTGGTCCGGCCGCTTCATCCCACAATACCAATCAAGCAAGAAAAGAATAGTAGTGGCAAGCAAGTTGACAAGATCCATGCCCACAACAAAATTGTGTTCTACTCGTGCAATAGAGAACTACGATAGACCTAGCTCATGATGCCATCGTTGGGGAACGTTGCGTAAAATTAAAAATTTCCTACGGTTTCACCAAGATCCATCTATGAGTTCATCTAAGCAACGAGTCAAGGAGTGAGTTTGCATCTACATACGACTTGTAGATCGGGTGCGGAAGCGCTCAAGGAAGGGTGATGATGGAGTCGTACTTCGCCGTGATTCGGATCACCGATGACCAAGTGCTGAATGGACAGCACCTCCGCGTTCAACACACGACGGGACGGACGACGCTCCTCCGCCTTGATCCAGCAAGGAGGAAGGAGAGGTTGAGGAAGATAGCTCCAACGGCAGCACGACGGCGTGGTGGTGTTGGTGCAGCAGTACTCCGACAGGGCTTCGCCAAGCACGTAACGGAGGAGGAGAGGTGTTGGGAGGGAGGGCTGCGCCTGAGTTGTGTTCAAGCCCTCCCTCACCCCTCTATTTATAGGGGAGGGGTAATGGGCCGACCCTCTAGATGGGATCTAGAGGGGGGCGGCCAGGAGGGAGACTTGCCCCCAAGCAAGGGGGCCCCTTAGGGTTTCCTCCCCAACCCTAGGCGCATGGGCCCAAGGTGGGCGTGCCCAGCCCTCCAGGGCAGGCTCCCTGCCCTTGCGGCCCATGTGGCCCTCCCGGAGGGGTGGCCTCCGGTGGACCCGGAACCTCTCCGGTGGCCCCAAAGACAATACCGATAAGCCACGAAACTTTCCGGTGTCCGCATGACAACTTCCCATATATAAAACTTCACCTCCGGACCATTCCGAACTCCTCGTGACGTCCGGGATCTCATCCGGACTCAACAACATTCGTAATCACATACAAGTTTTCCTAATAACCCTAGCGCCACCGAACCTTAAGTGTGTAGACCCTACGGGTTCGGGAGACATGCGAACATGACCGAGACTACTCTCGGTCAATAACCAACAGCGGATCTGGATACCCATGTTGGCTCCCACATGTTCCACGATGATTTCATCGGTTGAACCACGATGTCGAGGATTCAATCAAACCCCGTATACAATTCCCTTTGTCAATCGGTACGTTACTTGCCCGAGACTCGATCGTCGGTATCCCAATACGTTGTTCAGTCTCGTTACCGGCAAGTCACTTTACTCGTACCGTAATGCATGATCCCGTGACCAACCACTTGGTAACTTTGAGCTCAATATGATGATGCATTACCGAGTGGGCCCTGAGGGAGTCCTGGACTAGGGGGTGTCCGGACAGTCGGACTATCAATATCCGCCGGACTCCAAGACTACAAAGATACAAGATTGAAGACTCCGGCTCGTGTCCGGATGGTACTTTCCTTGGCGTGGAAGGCAAGCTTGGCGATACGGATATGTAGATCTCCTACCATTGTAACCGACTCTGTGTAACCCCTAGCCCTCTCCGGTGTCTATATAAACTGGAGGGTTTTAGTCCGTAGGACATAACATCCATTACCACAATCATACCATAGGCTAGCTTCTAGGGTTTAGCCTCCTTGATCTCGTGGTAGATCCACTCTTGTAATACACATCATCAATATTAATCAAGCCGGACGTAGGGTTTTACTTCCATCAAGAGGGCCCCAACCTGGGTAAAACATCGTGTCCCTTGTCTCCTGTTACCATCCGCCTAGACGCACAGTTCGGGACCCCCTACCCGAGATCCGCCGGTTTTGACACCGACATTGGTGCTTTCATTGAGAGTTCCTCTGTGTCGTCACCGATAGGCTTGATGGCATCTTCAACCAACAACGTTGTCCAGGGTGAGACTTTTCTCCCCGGACAGATCTTTGTATTCGGTGGCTTCGCACTGCGGGCCAATTCACTTGGCCATCTGGAGCAGATCGAAAACTACGCCCCTGGTCATCAGGTCAGATTCGGAAGCTTAAACTTCACGGCCGATGTCCGCGGAGACTTGATCTTCGACGGACTCGAGCTACAGCCAAGCGCGCCGCACTGTGACGACGGGCATGATCTAGCTCTGCCACCGAACAGTGCCCTGGTGGCCGCACCCGGATCTGCTCCGTCCACTAGCCCGGAGACGATCGCCCATATCGAGGGCCGGTGGATAGACGCCGCCCTGGGGGCTCCAACATCCACGGCGATGGAGCCAAACACTGATCTTGTCCCCCGCGAAACTCGTGATTCCGAGGCGCCGGACTCCTCGCCGGACTCTGAACCTCCCGCGCCCCTACCAATCGATCCGGATTGGGCGCTGGTTATGGAATTCACCGCCGCGGACATCTTCCAGTACTCGCCTTTTGGCGATATCTTGAATTCACTAAGGCATCTCTCGTTATCAGGAGAGTCCTGGCCGAACTATGGCCAGGATGGTTGGGGTTCGGACGACGAAGAAATTCAGATCCCACCCACCACCCACGTTGTAGCCACTGTCGACAATCTAACCGACATGCTAGACTACGACTCCGAAGACATCGACGCTATGGACGACGATGCCGGAGACAAAGAAAAAACAGAGCTTATACAGCACGACAGGACCACCTCGTCGCATGACATATATATGGTGGACACCCCAAAGGGGAGCGATAATGAGGACCAACGGGCCGCGGCAGAAGATGACCCCGCCGACAAACGACCAAAACGACGGCGTGGACGCCGCCCTAAGTCCCGCCTCGACGACAACAACGCTCCCAAGGAGCCCGCGATATGGCAGGGCTCACAATCGGACGACGATAAGCAACCGTCCGAACATGACGAGTCAGATAATCAATCCAAGCCCAGCGAGAACAACAGTCCGGACGATCGTATGCCGGACACGTCACCGAAGAGTAAGAACCTTTGGAAAAGACTCGTAAGTACTGCAAGAAGCCTGAAGAAGGAAAAACGGAGGCTCAAAACAGCGGAAGACACACTTAGAATGAGATGGAGCAAAGTGCTCAAAACCGCAGATAAGTACGGCAATGGCCACCAATCAAAGAGCTACCCGAAGCGCAAACTGCTACCGGAATTCGACGAAGAGGCTCTATGGCCCTCCACCGTCCAAAAATAAAGGGGTTGCCTAGTTGGATAGACGGCCAGATGACAGGCCAAATTATGAAAGCGGCGCCACACATAAATCCACCAACGAACTCGGAAGGATAGATGGCCCAGCTAGGTCCATTTACGGGCCAAAGGAGAAGGCCCCAAGAAGTAAGGCAACACGTCAAGTGTCCGATGATAGCGGCACACACAAATACAGGGGCGCCGCACACCCACTATGTTTCACCGATGAGGTGCTGGACCATGAATTCCCAGCAGGATTTAAACCCATCAACATAGAGGCCTACGATGGCACAACAGACCCTGAAGTCTGGATAGAAGATTATATACTACATATACATATGGCCAGAGGAGACGATCTCCACGCCATAAAATATCTACCCCTCAAGCTCAAAGGGTCAGCCCGTCATTGGCTTAAAAGCCTCCCAGAAAACACTGTTGGAAGTTGGGAAGAGCTCGAGGACGCGTTTAGAGCAAATTTTCAAGGGACTTATGTCCGTCCTCCGGATGTAGATGATCTAAGTCACATAACACAACAGCCCGGAGAGTCAGCGCGGAAATTCTGGAACAGGTTCCTTACCAAAAAGAACCAAATAGTCGACTGACCGGACGCCGAAGCCTTAGCAGCTTTCAAGCACAATGTCCGAGACGAATGGCTCGCCAGGCACCTCGGTCAAGAGAAACCGAGGACAATGTCCGCACTGACAAGCCTCATGGCCCACTTCTGTGCGGGAGAGGATAGCTGGTTAGCAAGATGCAGCACCAGCGACCCAAGTACATCCGAGATAAGAGATGGAAACGGAAAATCACGGCGCAGAAAAGAGCAGCGCCGGAATAAAGAGAAAAGCCCAAAGAGCACGGCAGTCAACGCCGGATTTAAAAGCTCACGACCCAATAATAAAACACAGCCTCTAAAGGATGACAGTGACGAATTGTCCAACTTAAACAAAATTTTGGGTCGGATATGTCAAATCCACAGTACCCCGGAAGGCCTGCAAATCACACCCATAGGGATTGTTGGGTTTTTAAACAGTCCGCCGACTAAATGCGAACACAAGGGGCTCGACGCCAAGCGAAGAAGATAAACCCCACCAGCAGAGCAATCGAAAACAAAAGACTTTCCCACAAGGGGTCAAAGCAAAACTCACTTCATGTGATCATACGGAAAAATAGTGCGGCACTTTCTAAAAGAGCTTCACGCGGTCCAACCCAAAAACCGTAAAGATTGGATATCTAAACCAATCACTTTCACCACCGGACTATTCCGAAGCGCTCAAATGCGGACGGACTCCCCTAATATTGAATCCCATAATAGATGGATTACAATTTACTAATGTCCTAATGGACGGAGGCAGTGACTTAAACCTGCTGTATTCAAAAACAGTCCGTAGGATGGGGATAAACCCCGTCAAAATCCGACACAGCCGCACTTCCTTCAAAGGAGTGACGCCAGGCCCTTACGCCAAGTGCACAGGCTCCATATTACTAGAAGTCGTGTTCGGATCGCCGAACAATTCTCGACGAGAAAAATTAATTTTTCACATCGTCCCATTTGAAAGTGAATATCAAGCACTCTTGAGACGTAAGGCTTTTGTCCGCTTCAATGCTATACCGCATTACGCGTCTCTTACACTCAAGATGCCCGGTCCGCACGGCGTCATTTCAGTGCGAGGGTCACTTAAAGACCCCGTACTCGGATAGACGAATCCGGCGTCAGTAGGCTAGGGGCTCCCTAGCCGCATACCCCTTCACAGGGGGCTGCGCGCACAAAAAACCGCGGGTTCATACAAACCCTGCTTTAATTATTCATATTTTTTATTTTACATATTTTCCGCACGAATTGTTTTTGAAACTAAACGTTCCTCTCTTTCTACAGATGAACAATGTGCATACCCGCCCAGATAACGGCGCCGCGGAGACACAGTACGACGCGGTAGGGACCCGTTGTGAGGATTCTTTCAGATTAAGACCTCGTAAACCTTTTTACTGTCTCTTGTTGTTATTTTCCTTGGTTTCTTCCTATAGCCAAAGCGAGCTCGACGCTTTGGCATCGGCCGCGTCGAAGACCATGCCCGCACACGGACACAAGGGACTTAGGGCATCGTTCGCCCATTATTATAAAGACCGAACACCTTAGGGAGTGTTCGCGTCTCGAAGTTAGGCATTATATGCATCAGCTCGAATCATGTCTTTGGTCAAATGTTGGGTTTGCCCGGCTCCTGTGTTTTGCTGCCTTACGCTCAGATCATCGGCTAACGCGCACCGGGAGAACTATCGCGACAGTGCCCCGTTAATTTGGCGAGCACCTCAAGAGAGAAAGCCGAAAACCGATCATGATGATACAGCGAGAGATGGTCAACCACTCGATCGACTATCGGAATGTTTAGAATTTCGCTTTTCGAAGGACCGCTTTCGGTCGAGCACTTACGCACTTCGAATTCGGAGATGTGCGGTGCCACCAGGGCTATATCGTAGCCCCACCCTCGAGCTCCAATCGCTAAGTGAAAGTGATAAAGCATTATAGTCCGGATTGCCTAGTTCGCTACGCTACCACCTCCTTAAACAGACCAAGACGCCGGATTAAGTGTGAAAACGTGCTATTTTATGAACACCCCGCACCTTGTGCGTGGGGGCTGAAGCCGAAGACTGCCATCTTTCAAGTTATACAAAAGTATACGTAAACGGCCGCACAGGAGAAGTTTTACTACTTGGGACGCACAAGTATAAAAAGCAGTTGTAACATAATCATCGATTTACAAGCTAATGTGTTCATTTGAACGTGACATTTTTCGAGCACTGCGACTCTATTACACGAGCGCCACGCATAACTTCCCAGGTAGTGCTCGGCGAGCCGGTTTTCATCCGAACCTCGGCGGCAACAGCGGTGGCATCCATCTCGGACAATGCGCTTCACACGGCAAGAGCCATCCGCGCCCGATGTAGGCCGACCGCTTCATCTCCTTTATATGCGGCACCGCCCAAGGAATTGCTGCAGAAGTCAAGTAGCTCGTCGCTTGGACCTCTCGCCGCACATGGGCCACGATGTCGATCATGGCAAGTCCGGACAGTCTATTTAGCTCGCCCATTCGCCAACCGGTCCGTCAACGGAAGCGAGCGATCCGGACTGTGGAATTGAGACCAATATAGCTCTTCCATCTCGTGATCCTCCGGCCCGGAAGTGCTTAACGGCATCACCGCGCTTGCAGCTAAGTCCATATACGGATCCTCCGGACTCCACACCGCCAAATTGAGCATACTTTGCATCCATAAACCGGCGACGCGATGAAAAGGCTTGCCAGCCACGATCTCTCCGCCTGGCGCAGTTCCTCCTTCATAGCCCGCATTGCGGTGCGGGCATCCTTGGCTTCGCGGTGGCCTTCTTCAGGTCTTCCCGCTCCGATAAGCGCCCTTTTCAAGAGCCTCATTGCGGTCGGTAGCATCCTTTAATTTCATGGCCAATTCGCCACCTCCGCCTAGCTTAGGTAGTGCGCAGCCTTTTCGGCTTTCAACTCCTCGGCCGCCCTCGAGGCAGCCGCGTCACTCCTTCGGGCTTGCTCCTTAGCTAGAGCAAGTTCGGCCCGAAGGCTCTCCACAGCAGCAGCACCGTCTGTACAAACAACATCTAATTTATCAGAGGAGAGCTTCGACCCCCTTAATAAAGCGACTGCGGGGAACTCTTTTACCTTGCGACTCGTCAAGTCACCTGTTGACAAGCGCGATGTCCGTGATTCGCCAAGTCAAGTTGCCGATTTAATTCGCCAACTCACTAGTCCGGCTAGCCCCCGGACCATCCGCCACCTGCATAGGAACGACGGAATTCATTACTTCATATTTCGATCCTCGATGCGCTGTCGCTTCCGACAACCCATCGAGTCTCAGGGCTACTATCTATACAGGCGATTTTTATATGCAAAACTGTTAAAGACAAAGGTGCGCTATTCTCGATACCTCAAATCCCGCCAAAGAAACTCATGGCGGCATTACGCACTCGCCCTCGGCGGACGAAATCCTTCCAATCACCATACGCATTAACGCACGGTGATCTTCTGAAATGGACGCCCTCTCAAGTAGATTCTTCAGTTCTCCCGGCCGGACACTAGTGGGTGCCGAACTCTCTGGCCCCTCCGGACTCGGGGATGCCCTCCGTGACGACACTTCGGGCTCGCCTGCCTCATCTGGCGGCGCTGCAGACGGATGCGTATCTCTCTCCATCATCTCCGGAAGAAGGTCCCCCGAAGATGAACTCATCTGAGAAGGCTGCAGATCCGAACTGCGATATAAATATTTTGGTTACCCACAGAAGCACAAATGAAGGTATTTCCTTACTAATTAACCCCCTATTTTATACTCACGGCTCGCTGGAGGGCCGATCCTTTGGCGATGATTGTGCGTCCGGATTCTTTTCGGACACCGTACCCCCCGGTGAAGATCTCTTCCCACGCTTAGGGGCTCTGGCCTCCGGATATTCGGAGGCGGTCCTCTTCTCCCCACGAAGGAGGGGCTTGGTTCCTCTCTTGATCCTTTGGGCGAAATATTAGCTCCTCTATTTTCCCCGTCGCCCCCTTCTGTGGGCGCAACCTCCAACATTCTGACCAGCACGGGCTCCAATGCGGTCTCTGGGAGGGGGGCCGGACACCTTATCAGCCTTGATCGCGCCACCCATTCCTGTAAAGAACAAAGGGTCAGGAGGCGAACTCTAGAAAGGCATATAAATAGAATGTCCGGACTCTGAGCTATTTACCCGAGTATCCGGCATCGCGCTTAGGCTCAAGGTCCTCGGCTGAATCCGGACACGCCGCCATGTCCGAAGAACAGCTTGTACATCTCCATGGGTGTCGCACCCATAAAGTGTTGGAGAATACGAGGTCCCTCCGGATTAAACTCCCATAGACGGAGAGGATGGCGTTTGCAGGGCGAAAGATGCCTGATTAGCATAACTCGCATCACCTTGATCAGTCGATCTCCCTTGCTTGGAGGTCTCGAACCGCCCTGCAGGTGAGGGCACGCCCTCGGACGGCCCCAGCTGAGCCCTTGGTTGACCCACGACATCGGTTGGCATGGAGGTCCCGGCGGAATGAGGGCGGCGGCTTTGCTGCTGCCCCTTGGAGCGGTGATGTAGAACCACTCCTGCTGCCACAGCCCAAGTTCCTCTTGAAGGAACCTCGGCCACGGGCATCGACCTTTTGCTTATGGTCGCCCGCCACACTCCGCTGACGCCCCGATCATCTTCGCTCCACTTTAAAGGTCTTCAGCCATAGGCCAAGTGGGGAATGACGCGGAGGAAGGCTTCACGATTTATAATGAATGCGGAGATATGGAGGATGGACTCGGAGCCAAGTCGTGAAAGTCCAGCCCATAGTAGAACAGAGCCCTCTCACGAAGGGATCCGTCAGAAGCCTAAACCCGACGGAGGTGGGATACGAAAGACGTATTCACGGGCTCGGGCGGGCACAACCTGCCCTTGGGTAGGCAACTGTCTGCGAAACCTCGTAGGCTGTGCTTGGCCTCACGCAACTTCATTATGTCCTCCTCCGTGACGGAGGAGGGCATCCACCGCCATGGAGGTCGGAGCCGACATGGTTGAGGGTCCAGGCGCCGAATCAAGCTCGGGTGTTGGAACCGGGAGCGGAGGAGAGATTCGATCTGAGATTGAAGAACAAGGACAGGCCTTGGTCCTCTTATAAAGGGAAGAAATACCAAGGGCCGTCTCGTGACCGCTTGGGATTCCCTTCGATAGAGGAGGCGTGGCGGCGGAACGGTTGGGTTACACACGCACGTATTGATGAGAATCCCAGAATAAGGGGAACACGATCTCTGCTTCGACAATACGTGCCAAGGAAACCGCTTCGCTAAACGTGCTGAGGTGGTATAGTAATTCAAGCAAAGGCTTGGTTGCGGTGTGATGTCACGCCGCATAATACGTCGGCAGATTGAGCTAAGTGTGCATTTTATTCTCTACGGTGGAATGTGGAATTTATTTTGCGAGCGGACACTATCCTGGTGTTCATGATCTTCTCGATTATTCAAGGGAGGAACCCGCCTTGCAATGCCGAACATTATGCGCTACCGGACTTATCGTCATTGAAGACCGGTTCGTGGGCTCGACTAGGGGTGTCCGGATAGCCGGACTATCAATATCCGCTGGACTCCAAGACTATGAAGATACAAGATTGAAGACTCCGGCTCGTGTCCGGATGGTACTTTCCTTGGCGTGGAAGGCAAGCTTGGCAATACGGATATGTAGATCTCCTACCATTGTAACCGACTGTAACCCTAGCCTCCTCCGGTGTCTATATAAACCGGAGGGCTTTAGTCCGTAGGACAACATACATTACAACAATCATACCATAGGCTAGCTTCTAGGGTTTAGCCTCCTTGATCTCGTGGTAGATCTACTCTTGTACTACCCATATCATCAATATTAATCAAGCAGACGTAGGGTTTTACCTCCATCGAGAGGGCCCGAACACAGGTAAAACATCGTGTCCCTTGTCTCCTGTTACCATCCGCCTAGACGCACAGTTCGGGACCCCTACCGAGATCCGCCGGTTTTGACACCGACAGGCCCAGAGATACCTCTCCGTCATACGGAGTGACAAATCCCAGCCTCGATCCGTGTCAACCCAATAGACACTTTCGGAGATACCAGTAGTGCACCTTTATAGTCACCCGATTCGCCAGACGCTTGATACACCCAAAGCACTCCTACGGTATCCGGGAGTTACACGATCTCATGGTCTAAGGAAGAGATACTTGACATTGGAAAAGCTCTAGCAAACGAACTACACGATCTTGTGCTATGCTTAGGATTGGGTCTTGTCCATCACATCATTCTCCTAATGATGTGATCCCGTTATCAACGACATCCAATGTCCATAGCCAGAAAACCATGACTATCTATTGATCACAACGAGCTAGTCAACTAGAGGCTCACTAGGGACATATTGTGGTCTATGTATTCACACGTGTATTACGATTTCCGGATAATACAGTTATAGCATGAATAGAAGACAATTTATCATGAAAAAGGAAATATAATAATACTTTTATTATTGCCTCTAGGGCATATTTCCAACAAAAAACCATCGCTCGTCCCCGACCGCCACTCATAAGGAAGACAATCAATAAATAAAATTGTCCTCCAACTTCATCACAAAGCGGTTCACCATACGTGCATGCTACGGGAATCACAAACTTCAACACAAGCATTCTTTAAATTCATAACCACCCAACTAGCATGACTTTTAATATCACTACCTCCATATCTCAAAACAATTATCAAGTATCAAATTGATCATAGCATCCAATTCACTTTCTATGATAGTTTTTATTATACCCAACTTGGATGCCAACCATTCTATGACCAATTTTATAACCATAGCAAATAGCATGTTGTTCTAAGAGACTCTCAAAATAATATAAGTGAAGCATGAGAGATGAACAATTTCTTCAAAATTAAGCCACCGTCGTGCTCTAAAAGATATAAGTGAAGCACTAGAGCAAAAACTATCTAGCTCAAAAGATATAAGTGAAGCACATGGAGTATTCTAATAAATTCTAATCAAGTGGGATTCTCCCAAAAGGTGTGTACAGAAAGGATGATTGTGGAAAACTAAAAGCAAAAAATAATATCATACAAGATGCTCCAAGCAAAACACATATCATGTGGCGAATAAAAATATAGCTCCAAGTAAAGTTACCGATAAACGAAGACGAAAGGTAGATGCAAAATTTATTACTAAATAGAAAAAAGCACAAATAAAATTGGGTTGCCTCCCAACTAGCGCTATCGTTTAACGCCCCTAGCTAGGCATAAAAGCGAGGATAGATCTAAGTAGTGCCATCTTTGGCACTCAATTCATAAGTAGCACGCATGATAGATTCATAAGGTAATTTAACTTTGTTTCTTGGAAAGTGCTCCATGCCTTTCCTTAATGGAAATTGGAATCTAATATTCCCTTCCTTCATATCAATAATCGCACCAATTGTTCTAAGGAAATGTCTACCAAGAATAATAGGGCAAGAAAGATTGCAATCTATATCAAGAACATAAAATCTACGGGCACCAAATTTCTATTTGCAACAATGAGAACATATTAATCCTTCCCATTGGCTTTTTAATGGTGGAATCCGCAAGGTGCAAATTTAAAGAGCAATCATCAAGATCATGGAAACCTAGAATATCACATAAAGTTTTCGGAATCATGGAAACACTAGCACCCAAATCACATAAAGCATAACACTCATGATCTTTAATTTTAATCTTTATAGTAGGTTCCCACTCATCAGAAATTTTTTAGGTATAGAAACTTCCAAATTAAGTTTTTCATCAAAAGATTGCATCAAGGCATCAACAATATGTTTAGTAAAAGCTTTATTTTGACTATAAGCATGAGGAGAATTCACAACGGATTGCAACAAGGAAATACAACCTTCTAAAGAACAATTATCATAATCAAATTCCTTGAAATCCAAAATAGTGGGTTCAATGCTATTTAAAGTTTTGACCTCTCCAATCCCACTTTTTCCAAATTTAGCATCAAGATCTAAAAACTCCAAATCATTGGGACGCCTTTTAACTAAAGTTGACTCATCTCCAGTCCCGTCATTATTAAGATTCATATTGCAAATCAAAGATCTAATAGGGGACACATCAATAACTTTAAGATCTTCATCATTATTTTCATGGAAACTAGAAGAACACGCCTTTACAAAGCAATCTTTCTTAGCACGCAATCTAGCGGTTCTTTACACGCCTTTACAAGATTGAACCCAAAGCTAAGCACTTCTCCCATTGCAAGAACGATCAATCTAGTAGGCCAAACCAAACCGATAATTTGAAGAGACTTGCAAAGATAAGTTAAACACACATAAAAGAATTCAAAGGAGATTCAAATATTTCTCATAGATAAACTTGATCATAAACCCACAATTCATCAGATCTCGACAAACACACCGCAAAAAGAGTTACATCGAATAGATCTCCAACAAGATCGAGGAGAACATGGTATTGAGATCCAAAAAGAGAGAAGAAGCCATCTAGATAATAACTATGGACCCGAAGGTCTGTGGTAAACTACTCACAACTCACCGGAGGGGCTATGGTGTTGATGTAGAAGCCCTCCATGGTCGATTCCCCCTCCGGTGGAGCACCGGTGAAGGCTCCAAGATGGGATCTCGCGGATACAGAAGGTTACGGTGGCGGAACTAGGTTTTCGTGGGCGCTTCTTATGTTCTCGGGGTACGTGGGTATATAGAGGAGGAAGAAGTAGGTCGGTGGCCGTCCGAGGGGCCCACGAGATAGGGGGCGCGCTCTCCACCCTCGTGGCCGCCTCGACTGCTTTTTGACTTGCACTCCAAGTCCTCTGGATCACGTTTGTTCCAAAAATCACGCTCACAAAGGTTTCATTCTGTTTGGACACTGTTTGATATTCCTTTTCTTCGAAACACTAAAATAGGCAAAAAAAACAGCAATACGGGCTGGGCCTCCGGTTAGTAGGTTAGTCCCAAAAATGATATAAATGTGTAAAGTAAAGCCCATAAACATCCAAAACGGGTAATATAATAGCATGGAACAATCAAAAATTATAGATACGTTGGAGACGTATCAATCTCCAAGGTAGAACTTGCCGTCGGGGATGTTGATCCCATCAGGTCGACTCATGCTGTCAGTGAGAATGTTAGCATCATGCGCGACCCTCCCACCAGCCAAAGACATATGTGAACTTCAGATCAAAGTCAACAGCAGCAAGCACATTCTGGCTTGTGTAGTGCTTCCTCCCACTGTATGCTGCAGACTGTGACCTAGGAACTGTGGCAGTGACATGAGTACCATCTATTGCCCCAATGCAGTCTTGAAAATGGCATCACAAGCCTGTGTTAGTGCTCAACTTGAATAATACAAGCATATCAAGCCATGAAAAGTGTATATTGTCAATGCTCACCTTGAAGTATGGATACCATCTTGGGGTTCCGCGAATCTTGGGTGGAGTCTGACCAGATGTTCTCGTGATCATCTCTTCTCTAAGCTCCCCAATAGCAAAAAGAACTTGCTTGAAGTACCTAGAGATGGTCTCCATTGATCTCCTGAACGTGTTGTGAATGACCCTGAACCTCTGGTTATGGCCAACAACATGGAGGAACATGGCCACTTGCTCTTCGACACTGGTGTTGATGCTATCTTGTAACAGCCCCCTGCTCCTGAAGGTCACAACAAGCCTGGCAAATGGTGCTCTTTTCATTCTAAGCATCCACAGAGCCTCGACGTCATTGCAGTTGTAGATGTAGTTCAGATTTTGGATCCTCTCCTGTTCCCGGGGAAACAATGGACCATAACGAATCAAAGGTCTCCCAGCATGATGATACATCTCCGTCGTATCTATAATTTTTGGTTGTTCCATGCCAATATTCTACAACTTTCATATTCTTTTGGCAACTTTTTACACTATTTTTTGAGACTAACATATTGATCCAGTGCCCAGTGCCAATTCCTGTCTCTTGCATGTTTTATGTTTCGCAGAAACCCCATATCAAACGGAGTCCAAACGGGATAAAAATGGACGGAGAATTATTTTGGAATATTTGTGATTTTTGGGAGGAAGAATCAATGACGAGACGATGCGCGAGGTGGCCACGAGATAGGGGCCCACGCCCACTTAAAGTGGGCGCCCCCACCCTCGTGGGCCACCCGTAAGGCGTTGATGCCCTTCTTTGGCTGCAAGAAAGCTAATTTTTGGAAAACAATCTGGGCGGAGGTTTCAATCCAATCGGAGTTACGGATCTCCAGATATAAAGGAAACGGTGCGAGGCAGAATTCCGAACGCGTAAACAGAGAGATAGATCCAATCTCGGAGGGCTCTCGCCTCACAAGCCATGGGAGCCAAGGACCAGAGGGTAACCCTTCTCCCATCTAGGGAGAAGGTCAAGGAAGAAGAAGAAGAAGGGGGGCTCTCTCCCCCTTGCTTCCGGTGGCGCCGGAGCGCCGCCGGGGGCCATCATCATCACCGCGATCTTCACCAACACCTCCATCATCTTCACCAACATCTCCATCACCTTCCCCCATCTATATTCAGCGGTCCACTCTCCCGCAACCCGTTGTACCCTCTACTTGAACATGGTGCTTTATGCTTCATATTATTATCCAATGATGTGTTGCCATCCTATGATGTCTGAGTAGATTTTCGTTGTCCTATTGGTGGTTGATGAATTGCTATGATTGGTTTGAGTTGCTTGTGGTTATGTTGCTGTCCTATTGTGCCCTCCGTGTCGCGCAAGCGTGAGGTATTCCCGCTGTAGGGTGTTGCAATACGTTCATGATTCTTTTATGGTGGGTTGCTTGAGTGACAGAAGCATAAACCCGAGTAAGGGGATTGTTGCGTATGGGATAAAGGGGACTTGATGCTTTAATGATATGGTTGGGTTTTACCTTTATGAATCTTTAGTAGTTGCGGACGCTTGCTAGAGTTCCAATCATAAGTGCATATGATCCAAGAAGATAAAGTATGTTAGCTTATGCCTCTCCCACATAAAACATGCTATCGGTCTAGTAACGTAGTCAATTGCTTAGGGACACTTTCAAAACTCCTACCACCACTTTTGCACACTCACTTTATTTACTTTATTGCATGTTTATCTAAACAGCCCCTAGTTTTTATTTACGCGTTCTTTATTATCTTGCAAACCTATCCAACAACACCTACAAAGTACTTCTAGTTTCATACTTGTTCTAGGTAAAGTGAACGTCAAGCGTGCGTAGAGTCGTATTAGTGGCCGATAGGACTTGAGAGAGTATTTGTTCTACCTTTAGCTCCTCGTTGTGTTTGACACTCTTACTTATCGAAAGAGGCTACAACTATCCCGTATACTTGCGGGTCATCACACGACGAATAGCTCTCTGGTGCATGAACATGACCCATGCTTGAATCACACTAATCAGTGCTGCTGCCTGGATTATCAGCCTCATCCGTGCGTCCATAACCTAGTCGACATCGACGGTTTGTTCAGTGGGAAATCGATCCTACACCTAGCTTAACGGCCTAACCACTGAGCGAACAAAGGGGGGAGGGGGTGCTGCTTACCGGCATCGGAGACGAGGACGGTGTAGGGGGAGCCATGGCACAGACTAGGTCGACCAGACGATGGCCAACAGCAAGGGGAGCACCAGATCCGCCGCAAATGCCGCCGCCTCTTCCGCCGCCGCCGCCTATAGCGCAGATCTAAAATTGCAGCCGCCGCCGGTGGTGAGGCAGTAGCGAAGAAAGCGGGGCAGTGGCTATGGGGAGCGAGTGAAAGGGGGTAAGGCTAATTTGGCGCCGGGACGGCGCGCCAGATTTCCATCTCCCGCCATCGCCCCTCGCCCGCGGCTCGCTCCAGCCCGTGCGACCTCGCACAGACTCACCGCTCATGAAACCGCCGATCCTGGGTTTCCAGCGAGCCATGCTCTGGGCTGCTTTGAGAATCGTGCGGTGCAGGCCCAACAGGAAAACCAGGCTACCAAACAGGCCTCTCCCTTCCCGCGTGGGCCTGGTTAGGCTCGGTGCGGGCAACCAAACACGCTATGAAATTATCATATGGAAACCAACATTTGATGGAAACCGATGAAAACCACATGAAAAATGATCTTTTGAAGTATTGAAAAAATCTCAAAAAAATACGGGATATTAAGAGCGTGATGTTCTATTGCCTTGCAAAATTTCAAGTTCAAACACATTACAAGATACGAGCTATGAAAAATAAAACAAATTCAGCAATGAATAGTGACGAAAATCAACATTGAATAGTGCCGAACAGTAGCGTCACTATTCATTGCTAAATTTGTCTTTTTCATAGGTTGCATCCCGTAATGTGTTTTGACTTGAAATTTCACATGACAATAAAACATCATCCCCTTAACATGTCATATTTTTTCAGAATTTTTTGAAACCTTCAAACGTGGTTTCCACGAAGTGTTCTTTGAATATTGGTTTCCGTATGATTTCCTCTCATCACAGAGTGAGGCACATCTAGGTAACTCCATATCTTTCTAGGTTCCACTGAAAGACCAACAATCTGGATTTTGCCCTAGGGCCATGAAACTAAAAGAGAAGAAAAACAAATAAAATCAGAGATTCAATTAATAGGTACGATCGGGTGCACAATAGTTCCTTCCAATTAATAAGCTGATTTATATAAGATAAATAATACTTACAACTAAGATAAACAAATTGTCCTCCACAAACTTGTACTAAGATATTTGATAGCCGCTTATATTATAGAATTCTATAGGAAAATATGCAAAGGTCATAAAATAGATGCATAACTAAAATTATTTTGTATATGAATGATCATCTAATTTTTCTCTTATATGGATGGAATTTAACTTACTTAAATTATCCAAACATATTTGAAAAATAATAATATAAGTTTTACAACAAATTGGGGTTGGTTTGTCATTATAGTAATTTCAATTGTTTTTATAATATTCAACTATAAGTTACTACTTGGGGTTCATTTTGTTAGGTATAGAGACATTTTTTTAAATGTTTTACTCTCTCCCATAAAAAAATGTGTCTTGAAGTAAAACTACGACACTTATTTTGGATCGGAAGGAGTATCAATTTAAAACAGAATTATGTACAGTACATTTGATATATAAAATAAATAAAAGGGTTTGGTATAAATAAGTTATCCCGGCGGACAACGAGGATGCCGTCAATGGCGGCTGCGTCCCGGTGGACGAACATGTTGGTGCCACCCATGGTGGCTACGTCCCAGCTAACGATGAGGTTGGTGCCACCCATGGCGGCGGACCAAGCGGAAGTGGAGGTCGATCGGACGGAGGGAGTTGTGGCGCCATGTCGTGCGCCAATGTTGTGTGATCGAAAAGACTCGAAGACAAAGTCAGTAGCGCCATGCCGTGCGAAAGCATAGGCATCGGTGCCATGGTCCTCACCATATTGAAAGCGTGGGGCAAGTTGAATCTGTGGTGGGAGAGAGGAGGCGACGGCGAAAGAATTTGATCCTGAAAGCGATGGGCGGGAGAATCCGCGGTGGGGGCGGGAAGCCGAGACGAGGGTGAATAAGGTGGAGGCGTGGGGGCGGCATAGGACTGGCCGCCACATGGCTACCGGTGTGAGAGGGAAAGCTCGAAGCTTGCAAGATTTGGGGTTTTGTGTATGGATCCCCACCCCGCAAGGATGAGGGCGTCTTTAAAGCATTCGGGATGCGGGTGCGCGGAGCCAGACAGTATTGTGAGCGAGCTGCAGCGTGAAAAGACTGGTTACTTTTCCTTTGTTTTGGGGAGGGTAAAAGCATTGATAATACTGGATGGTATCTGCTTCTACCACTCTGTCTGCACTCGGAGCTCTTTTACGGTACCCTGGTACTCCCTATGGGTCCTGTGGAGTACCAACTAAATCCATCCATTGATATTAAAGGGTATTATAGAATGTTACAATTTATGTTGGTGTTTCGATTAACTTAAGGCTGCTCAATTTTTGAAACCTCCACAACGATCCAATCAGCCACCGCCAGCTTCATTCTGAATGGGCTATCACCGTTACGACAAATCGGATGGCACCGCTGCGATTGAATCAGCCGTTGTTGCCTCTTACTGGTTACTAATTCCCATTTTCAATCAAAGGGTGTTGCGACGATTGAATCGGGAGTGTTGATCGCAGCTGACCTGATTAAGAAATACTTACCATTTCGCGCAGTTCAGGGTCACTTGAATAAGCCTCCGGCACCCGGCTGCGTCTTTACCCCTATCCAACTTTTGGGCCAATTCCCCCTTCGTACTACCAAAAAATGAGATTCTTGCCGAATCCGAGTTTGGTGCCCCAACCATTACAAAACTTATTTTGGATTGTTCCTGGCTGCATGATTTTGTGTTTCTCTAGACCAACGAAGCAAACAAATAGGGATTAATCAAGTCGAATGATGCTAATTTCAAAATCAGGTCTCTCCAGATCTGCCTGATAATGGATGAATCATAACTCTCTCCCATGCCATTAACTTGCCACAATTATCGTATTGGTGTATGCATGCAAGATACTAGATCTGATTGCAGGAATAGCATATCATAGTCATTAATTTATTTCCAAAAATATCATAAATCCGTATCCTGAGTTTGACTCTCTTAAATGACGAATCTAACCTTAGAATTAGGTACTCCCTGATTTTCAATTGTAGTACTCCTTAATGCTTACAATGGAGTACCCTTTAAGTATATCCATCGGATTTGAGAGAATGGATGGACCATATTAAACTAAGGGTACTGTAAAAGAGCTCTCGGCTTTTACCGTACAACCTTCAAAGTACATCCCTCTATATAACCTCCTCCCAGTCCCACTATTCCTCTCATCAACACAAGCATGTCAGCCTTGATCTCAATCCATTCGTAATCATAAAGTCCATGCTCCACCAAGCATCACATAGTTTAGACTTCAACAAATCAGTCAGTGGTGCCGTCTCCACCCACAAAGAGGGATCATGGCGGGTGGGGCGAATGTGTCTTGGATGAGGGTCGGCGCGGTGGAGGCGCTCAAGGACCAGGCCGGGCTCTGCCGCTGGAACTACGCCCTCAAGTCCATCCACCGGGCAGCCAAGGCCAGGGCCAATGTTCGTGGCGGCGTCTCGCAGGGCGCCAAGTAGCTTCGAGCCTCTGCGGTTGCGGTAGCGGTGGCGAAGAGGCGGCGAGCGAATAAGGCCGAGGAGGGGCTGAGGACGGTGATGCACCTCAGCTGCTGGGGTCCCAATTAGGAGCTGCAACTTGGTACTAGTAGGCGTGCATTTGTTTGCTGCAACAACCATGGCCAACCTGGCTGGCTGCCGGTGGAATATCCCATTGTAAAATACCACGATGAGGAGGCCCGATTCCCGAACGAGCGGAAGTTTGCTCTTCCCCCCCCCCAGGCTCTCGCGTCGCCCCTCGTGGGCGACTCGAGGGCGACCGAATCCCTAGCGCCTCGAACCCTCCTCCTCCTCTCCCCTTCCCCGCCGCCACCCGAGGACTCCGCCGCCCTGCCAGGCGGCCTCCCATGAAGGTGGCGGCGAGGCTCGCTGCCTGCCTCGTCGCAGGGGCTCCGGCGGGGCGGCGGCCCCGGGTGGAGATGGCGGCGCGGATCTCGCCGGTGGGTGGCGTCGCGGGAGCTGGCCGTTCCTTCCGGCCGTGTGGGCGGCGGTAGGGCGGCGGAGGTCCTCCGTGGCTGCGGGATGCTCCGGTGTTTCCACCGGATCTGGATCCCGGCCTCCTCCCCTTGCTTCAGCTCGCTCGGCCAGATCTGGCTTTTGGGCGTGGGGCGGCGGGAGCTCTGGAACGGGGGAAACCCCTGGTCTACTTCGCGTTGACCTCGACGGCGTCGGCGCTGCTGCGCCGGTCCCCTCCTGAGGGCGCGTCGAGCTTCCAATCTCGTCTCCTCTCTTTCTCCCCCGCTTTCCCAGGTGAAAGCCTTGGCCTTTTGGGCCGGACGACGGCGGCGTTCCAGCGGCGTGTTCCTCCTTGGAGGCGTGGTCCTAGGGATGGGCGGAGGTTGCGGCTGTGGCGTTTGGTGGATGGTGGCGGCGGCGGTGTGATGCTTTCTAGGCCGCCGGTGATGTGGGAGGCGATTGGCTGGTCCGCAATCCTTCAGCGGTTCTTGTCCGGTACCACCGTGGGCTGTTGGCCGGTGTTCGGCGTCCTCGTGTAGTGGCACGGTATGGATGTAGGGGAGACGCTTCTCCTCTCCAACATTGGCCCCTTTGGGTCGACGACAGAGCCGGGTTTATCTCCATGCGGCTCAGCCTCTCCCGCCTGAAGGAAATATGCCCTAGAGGCAATAATAAAGTTATTATTTATTTCCTTATATCATGATAAATGTTTATTATTCATGCTAGAATTGTATTAACCGGAAACATAATACATGTGTGAATACATAGACAAACAGAGTGTCACTAGTATGCCTCTATTAGACTAGCTTGTTAATCAAAGATGGTTATGTTTCCTAACCATGAACAAAGGGTTGTTATTTGATTAACAAGGTCACATCATTAGTTGAATGATCTGATTGACATGACCCATTCCGTTAGCTTAGCACACGATCGCTTAGTATGTTGCTATTGCTTTCTTCATGACTTATACATGTTCCTATAACTATGAGATTATGCAACTCCGTTTACGGAGGAACACTTTGGTGCTACCAAACGTCACAACGTAAATGGGTGATTATAAAGGAGTACTACAGGTGTCTCCAAAGGCGGATGTTGGGTTGGCGATTTCGAGATTAGGTTTTGTCACTCCGATTGTCGGAGAGGTATCTCTGGGCCCTCTCGGTAATACACATCATCAAGCCTTGCAAGCATTACAACTAATAAGTTAGTTGTGAGATGATGTATTACGGAACGAGTAAAGAGACTTGCGGATAACGAGATTGAACTAGGTATTGATACCGACGATCGAATCTCGGCAAGTAACATACCGATGACAAAGGGAACAACGATGTTGTTATGCGGTCCGACCGATAAAGATCTTCGTAGAATATGTAGGAACCAATATGGGCATCCAGGTCCCGCTGTTGGTTATTGACCGTGAATAGTTCTAGGTCATGTCTACATTGTTCTCGAACCGTAGGGTCCGCACGCTTAAGGTTTCGATGACAGTTACTATGAGTTTATGTATTTTGATGTACCGAAGAAGTTCGGAGTCCCGGATGTGATCACGGACATGACGAGGAGTCTCGGAATGGTCGAGACATAAAGATTGATATATTGGAAGCCTATGTTTGGAGTTCGGAATGGTTCCGGGCGAAAACGGGAATTTACCGGAGTACCGGGAGGTTACCGGAACCCCCCCGGGAGGTAAATGGGCCCCGATGGGCCTTAGTGGAAAGAAGGAGGGGCAGCCCAAGCCTGGCACGCTTCTTCCCCTTCCCTAGTCCTACTAGGACTAGGAGAAGGGGCCGCCCCTCTCTCTTCCCCCTCCGGAATCCTAGTCCAACTAGGATTGGGGGAATCCTACTCCCGGAGGAGTAGGACTCCTGGCGCACCTCCTTAGGCCGGCCCCTCCCCTGGCTCCTTTATATACGGGGCAGGGGGCACCTTGAACACACAAGTTGATCTTTAGATCGTTCCTTAGCCGTGTCGGTGCCCCCTCCACCATATTCCACTCGGTTATACCGTCGCTGCTTAAGCGAAGCCTCGCGCCGTGAAACATCAAGATCGTCACCACGCCGTCGTCGACGGAACTCTCCTCGACACTCGGCTGGATCGAGTACGAGGGACGCCATCGAGCTGTACGTGTGTCAAGAACTCGGGGCGCCGAGTAACGGCGCCGGATCGGTCGGATCGCGAGGAGAACGTCGACTACTTCCTCTACGCTGTGATCGCTTCCGCTTCGGGTCTACGAGGGTATGTAGACAACACTCTCCCCTCTCGTTGCTATACATCACCATGATCTTGCGTGTGCGTAGGAAATTTTTTGAAATTACTCGTTCCCCAACAAAGGGCATCCGAGCCTAGGTTTTTCTATGGTTTGATGTTTTGCACGAGTAGAACACAAGTGAGTTGTGGGCGATACAAGTCATACTACCTACCAGCATGTCATACTTTGGTTCAGCGGTATTGTGAGATGAAGCGGCCTGGACCGACATTACGCGTGACGCTTACGCGAGACTGGTTTCACCGCCACGAGCACTCGTTGCTTAAAGGTGACCGGTGGGTGCCTGTCTCTCTCACTTTAGTTGAACTGAGTGTGCTACGCCCGGTCCTTGAGAAGGTTAAACGGAGTCTATTTGACGAAGTATCGTTGTGGTTTTGATGCGTAGGTGAGACTGGTTCTTGCTTAAAGCCCGTAGCAGCCACGTAAAACTTGCAACAACAAAGTAGAGGACGTCTAACTTGTTTTTGCAGGGCATGTTGTGATGTGATATGGTCAAGACGTGATGCTATATTTTATTGTATGAGATGATCATGTTTTGTAACCGGTTATCGGCAATCGGCTGGAGCCATATGGTTGTCGCTTATTGTATGCAATGCAATCGCTTCGTAATGCTTTACTTTATCACTAAGCGGTAGCGATAGTCGAGAAGCATAAGTTTGGCGAGACGACAACGATGCTACGATGGAGATCAAGGTGTCGCGCCGGTGACGATGGTGATCATGGTGGTGCTGCAAGATGGAGATCATGAAGCACAAGATGATGATGACCATATCATATCACTTATATTGATTTGCATGTGATGTTTATCCTTTTATGCATCTTATCTTGCTTTGAGTGACGGTAGCATTATAAGATGATCTCTCACTAAATTATCAAGAAGTGTTCTCCCCGAGTATGCACCGTTGCCAAAGTTCGTCGTGCCCGCACACCACGTGATGATCGGGTGTGATAAGCTCTCGTCCATCTACAACGGTGCAAGCCAGTTTTGCACGCCGAGAATACTCGGGTTATACTTGACGAGCCTAGCATATGCAGATATGGCCTCGAACACGGAGACCGAAAGGTCGAGCGTGAATCATATAGTAGATATGATCAACATAAGATGTTCACCATTGAAAACTACTCCATTTCACGTGATGATCGGTTATGGTTTAGTTGATTTGGATCACGTGATCACTTAGATGACTAGAGGGATGTTTTTCTAAGTGGGAGTTCTTAAGTAATATGATTAATTGAACTTAAATTTATCATGAACTTAGTCCTGGTAGTATTTTGCAAATTATGTTGTAAGATCAATAGCTTGCATTGTTGCTTTCATATGTTTATTTTGATATGTTCCTAGAGAAAATTGTGTTGAAAAATGTTAGTAGCAATGATGCGGATTTGATCCGTGATCTGAGGTTTATCCTCATTGCTGCACAGAAGAATTATGTCCTTAATGCACCGCTAGGTGACAGACCTATTGCAGAGCGTATGCGACGTTATGAACGTCCCTGCTAGCTCAAGATGATGACTACTTGATAGTTTTGTGCACCATGCTTTATGGCATAGAATCGGGACTTCAAAGATGTTTTGAACATCATGGACCATATGAGATGTTCCAGAATTGAAGTTAATATTTCAAGCAAATACCGAGTTGAGAGATATGAAGTCTCCAACAAGTTCTATAGCTAAAAGATGGAGGAGAATCGCTCAACTAGTGAGCATGTGCTCAGATTGTCTGGTACTTCAATCACTTGAATCAAGTGGGAGTTAATCTTCCGATAAGATAGTGATTGTCGAATTCTCTAGTCACCATCACCAAGTTAGTAGAACTTCGTGATGAACTATAGTATGCAAGGATGACGAAAATGATTCCGGGCTCTTCGTGATGTTGAAATCGACGAAGGTAGAAATCAAGAAAAGAGCATCAAGTGTTGATGGTTGACAAGATCACTAGTTTCAAGAAAAGGGCAAAGGAAAGAAAGGGGAACTTCAAGTAGATTGACAAGCAAGTTGTCACTCCCACGAAGAAGCCCAAAGCTGAACCAAAGCCTGAAACTGAGTGCTTACACTGCAAAGGAAATGGTCACTGGAAGCGGAACTGCCCTAAATATTTGGTGGATAAGAAGGATGGCAAAGTAAAAAAAAGGGTATATTTGATATACAGTGTTTGATGTGTGCTTTGCTAGTGTTTATAGCAACCCTCGGTATTTGGTACTGGTTCAGTTGCTAAGAGTAGTAACTCGAAACGGGAGTTGCAGAATAAACAGAAACTAGTTAAGGGTGAAGTGATGATGTGTGTTGAAAATAGTTTTCAAGATTGATATGATCATCATCGCACACTCCCTATACTTTCGGGATTAGTGTTGAACCTAAATAAATGTTATTTAGTGTTTGCGTTGAGCATGAATATGATTTGATCGTGTTTATTGCAAAACGGTTATTCATTTAAGTAAGAGAATAAATTGTTGTTCTGTTTACATGAATAAAACCTTATATGGTTACACGCCCAATGAAAATGGTTCATTGGATCTCGATCGTAGTGATACACATATTCATAATATTGAAACCAAAAGATGCAAAGTTAATAATGATAGTGCAACTTATTTGTGGCACTGCCGTTTAGGTCATATTGGTGTAAAGCGCACGAAGAAACTCCATACTGATGGGATTTTGGAATCACTTGATTATGAATCACTTGATGCTTGCGAACCATGCCTCATGGGCAAGATGACTAAGACTCCGTTCTCCGAAATGGAGCGAGCAACCGACTTATTGGAAATAATACATACCGATGTATGCGATCCAATGAGTGTTAAAGCTCATGGCGGTATCGTTATTTTCGACCTTCACGGATGATTTGAGCAGATATGGGTATATCTACTTGATGAAACATAAGTCTGAAATAGTTGAAAGGTTCAAAGAATTTCAGAGTGAATTGGAAAAATCATAGTGACAAGAAAATAAAGGTTTCTACGATCTGATCGTGGAGACAAATATTTGAGTTCTGAGTTTGGTCTTCAATTAAAACAATGTGAAATAGTTTCACAAATTCATGCCACCTGGAACACCACATCATAATGGTGTGTCCGAACGTCATAACCGTACTTTATTGGATATAGTACAATCTATGATGTTTATTACCGATTTACCAATATCGTTTTGGGATCATGCATTAGAGACAGCTGCATTCACGTTAAAAAGGGCACCATCTAAATCCGTTGAGACGACACTATATGAACTGTGGTTTAGCAAGAAACCAAAGTTGTCGTTTCTTAAAGTTTGGGGCTGCGATGCTTATGTGAAAAAGTTTCATCCTGATAAGCTCAAACCCAAATCGGAGAAGTGCGTCTTCATAGAATACCCAAAGGAAATTGTTGGGTATACCTTCTATCACAGATCCGAAGGCAAAACATTCGTTGCTTAAGAATGGATCCTTTCTAGAGAAGGAGTTTCTCTCGAAAGAAGTGAGTGGGAGGAAAGTGGAGCTTGATAAGGTAATTTGTACCTTCTCCCAAATTGGAAAGTATTTCATCACGGAAATCAGTTCCAGTGATTCCTACACCAATTAGTGAGGAAGCTAATGATGATGATCATGTAACTTCAGATCAAGTCACTACCAAATCTCGTAGGTAAACCAGAATGAGATCCGCACCAGAGTGGTACGGCAATCCTGTTCTGGAGGTCGTGTTACTTGACCATGACAAGCCTACGAACTATGAGGAAGCGATGATGAGCCCAGATTCCGCAAAATGGTTTGAGACCATGAAATCTGAGATATGATCCATGTATAAGAACAAAGTATGGACTTTGATGGATTTGCCCGATGATCGGCAAACCATAGAAAATAAATGGATCTTCAAGAGGAAGACGGACGCTGATAGTAGTGTTACTATCTACAAAGCTCGACTTGTCGCAAAAAGGTTTTTGACAAGTTCAAGGTGTTGACTACAATGAGATTTTCTCAACTGTAGCGATGCTTAAATCTGTCTGAATCATGTTAGCAATTGCCACAATTTATGAAATTTGGCAAATGGATGTAAAAACTGCATTCCTGAATGGTTTTCTGGAAGAAGAGTTGTATATGATGCAACCAGAAGGTTTTATCGATCCAAAGGGAGCTAACAAAGTGTGCAAGCTCCAGCGATCCATCTATGGACTGGTGCAAGCATCTCGGAGTTGGAATATACGCTTTGATAAATTGATCAAAGCATATAGTTTTATACAGACTTACGATGAAGCCTGTATTTACTAAAAAGTGAGTGGGAGCACTACAGCATTTCTGATAAGTATATGTGAATGACATATTGTAGATCGGAAATAATGTAGAATTATTCTGCAAAGCATAAAGAAGTGTTTGAAAGGAGTTTTTCAAAGAAAGACCTCGGTAAAGCTACTTACATATTGAGCATCAGATCTATAGAGATAGATCAAGATGCTTGATAAGTTTTTTCAATGAGTACATACCTTGACAAGATTTTGAAGTAGTTCAAAATGAAACAGTCAAAGAAAGAGTTCTTGCCTGTGTTACAAGGTGTGAAATTGAGTAAGACTCAAAACCCGACCACAAAGAAAAGATAGAAAGAGAATGAAAGTCATTCACTATACCTTGGCCATAGTTTCTATAAAGTATGTCATGCTGTGTACCGATCTATTGTATACCCTGCACCGAGTTTCGCAAGGAGTACAATAGTGATCTAGGAGTAGATCATCGACAGCGGTCAAAATTATCCTTAGTGGAATAAGGATATGTTTCTCGATTATGGAAGTGACAAAGGTTCGTAAGTAAAGGGTTACGCCGATGCAAGTTTTGACACCGATCCGGATGACTCTAAGTCTTGATCTAGATACATATTGAAAGTGGGAGCAATTAGCTAGAGTAGCTTGCGAGCATTGTAGACATAGAAAAATTGCAAAATACATAACGGATCTGAATATGAAAGACCCGTTGACTAAGACTCTCTCACAAGCAAAACATCGTCACACCTTAGTACTCTTTGGGTGTTAATCACATAGCGATGTGAACTAGATTACTGAATCTAGTAAACCCTTTGGGTGTTGGTCACATAGCGATGTGAACTATGGGTGTTAATCGCATGATGATGTGAACTATCGATGTTAATCACATTGTGATGTGATCTAGATTATTGACTCTAGTGCAAGTGGGAGATGAAGGAAATATGCCCTAGAGGCAATAATAAAGTTATTATTTATTTCCTTATATCATGATAAATGTTTATTATTCATGCTAGAATTGTATTAACCGGAAACATAATACATGTGTGAATACATAGACAAACAGTGTCACTAGTATGCCTCTACTAGACTAGCTTGTTAATCAAAGATGGTTATGTTTCCTAACCATGAACAAAGGGTTGTTATTTGATTAACAAGGTCACATCATTAGTTGAATGATCTGATTGACATGACCCATTCCGTTAGCTTAGCACACGATCGCTTAGTATGTTGCTATTGCTTTCTTCATGACTTATACATGTTCCTATAACTATGAGATTATGCAACTCCGTTTACGGAGGAACACTTTGGTGCTACCAAACGTCACAACGTAAATGGGTGATTATAAAGGAGTACTACAGTGTCTCCAAAGGCGATGTTGGGTTGGCGATTTCGAGATTAGGTTTTGTCACTCCGATTGTCGGAGAGGTATCTCTGGCCCTCTCGGTAATACACATCATCAAGCCTTGCAAGCATTACAACTAATAAGTTAGTTGTGAGATGATGTATTACGGAACGAGTAAAGAGACTTGCGATATAACGAGATTGAACTAGGTATTGGATACCGACGATCGAATCTCGGCAAGTAACATACCGATGACAAAGGGAACAACGTATGTTGTTATGCGGTCCGACCGATAAAGATCTTCGTAGAATATGTAGGAACCAATATGGGCATCCAGGTCCCGCTGTTGGTTATTGACCGTGAATAGTTCTAGGTCATGTCTACATTGTTCTCGAACCGTAGGGTCCGCACGCTTAAGGTTTCGATGATGCTTACTATGAGTTTATGTATTTTGATGTACCGAAGAAGTTCGAGTCCCGGATGTGATCACGGACATGACGAGGAGTCTCGAATGGTCGAGACATAAAGATTGATATATTGGAAGCCTATGTTTGGAGTTCGAATGGTTCCGGCGAAAACGGAATTTACTGAGTACCGGAGGTTACTGGAACCCCGGGAGGTAAATGGGCCCGATGGGCCTTAGTGGAAAGAAGGAGGGGCAGCCCAAGCCTGGCACAGCGCTTCCCCTTCCCTAGTCCTACTAGGACTAGGAGAAGGGGGCCGGCCCCCTCTCTCTCTTTCCCCCCTCCGGGAATCCTAGTCCAACTAGGATTGGGGGGGGAATCCTACTCCCAGAGGGAGTAGGACTCCCAGGGCGCACCTCCTTAGGCCGCCGGCCCCCTCCCCCCTGGCTCCTTTATATACGGGGGCAGGGGGGCACCTTGGAACACACAAGTTGATCGTGAGATCGTTCCTTAGCCGTGTCGCGTGCCCCCTCCACCATATTCCACCTCGGTTATACCGTCATGCTTAAGCGAAGCCTCGCGCGGTGAAACATCAAGATCGTCACCACGCCGTCGTCTTGACGGAACTCTCCTCGACACTCGGCTGGATCGGAGTACGAGGGACGCCATCGAGCTGTCGTGTGTCAAGAACTCGGGCGCCGAGTAACGGCGCCGGATCGGTCGGATCGCGAGGAGAACGTCGACTACTTCCTCTACGTTGTGATCGCTTCGCCGGGTCTACGAGGGTATGTAGACAACACTCTCCCCTCTCGTTGCTATACATCACCATGATCTTGCGTGTGCGTAGGAAATTTTTTTTGAAATTACTACGTTCCCCAACACCGCCCACCTTCGTCGGCGTCTCTGGTTGGCCTCTGCTCTGGCGTTCTTGCCGCGGTGGGCACTCCGGCGGCTTGACTATGGTTTCTTAGTGTAGGCGTTGGCGTTTGCAGCTTTGTAGCTCCTAGTTTCAAGCGTGTTTCGCCTGCGATTTTTCAGTTTTTGGTCAAGTTTTGGCCTTTGTAATCAGCTCCTTTGTATCCTAGCCGGTTGTTGGCTTCATTAATCTGAAGTCGGGCTTCATGCCTTTTCTCTAAAAAAAAAATACCACGATGATGATGATGATGATAAAAAATGATGTTACTTTGAGTCCATGTCTATTTGCTCATTTATTATCTTGGTGATTGGTGAGAAATATGCATATATGCTCTGATTTGGTTTCTGCTTACGACTTGCTTGTTGTTCCGTTTTCTCTCATACCGGAACTCAGCCTTTTGGTCGTATGTGAAAAAAGAACCTAAAAGTACACTTAATCTGCGTGATGAGTTCGTAGCAAATTGTAGCATGCACACTGAATAGTTTCAGATCAAATTTTTTGGTGTCCAAAAAGATGATTCGAGGATACAGGGACAGCAAGAAGATGGGAGCAGGTGAGTTCTATCTCAGTTCTGAATAGATGCACTCCCGGATCCAGACCAATCTTCAATTGCGGCACTTTGTTGAAGTGACACCAAGGTTTTGGTTACCGAATGGGGGCATTTTTACCTAGGGGGGCCGGTAAATGTGGTTACCACGGTTACCCCAAAATTTTGAGAAAATTTCAAACGAATTTTGAATGAAATTTATAATTGAATTTTGAATTCAAATTCTTTCAAAATAGATACAGTTGCGGCACTTTGTTGAAGTGACACCAAGGTTTTGGTTACCGAATGGGGCATTTTTACCGAGGGGGCCCGGTAAATGTGGTTACCATGGTTACCACAAAATTTTGAAAAAATTTCGAATGAATTTTGAATGAAATTTATAATTGAATTTTGAATTCAAATTCTTTCAAAATAGATACAGTTGCGGCACTTTGTTGAAGTGACACCAAGGTTTTGGTTACCGAATGGGGCATTTTTACCGAAGGGGGCCGGTAAATGTGGTTACCACGGTTACCACAAAAATTTGAGAAAATTTCGAACGAATTTTGAATGAAATTTATAATTGAATTTTGAATTCAAATTCTTTCAAAATAGATATAGATAGCACATGCGCTGCCACACTTTACTATACATTGAGCGTTTGAATTCAAAAAATTCAAAAAATCAATTTTTTTTTGCTGGAAATGCCCATTTATTGAGGAGGGCTGAAATATGCGGTAACCATGGTAAATCTCAAAATTTCGAGCGGTAACCAACACCCTGAGTGACACACGCAATAAATCCTCGTATCTGTTGTACTCAAGGTGTCATGAAGCAACCAATCCATTTAGTTCATAATACAGGATCAGTTTTGTTGGTGGACCTGCCTTCGGTTGCTTTGTTAGTCCAAAACGAGACCAAACGTGAAGTACTTTGAATTGGTTGAAAGTACTTTCTATGGCTCCAGACCTGATGTGCGATGAGGTCGTGGAGATTATGTTTTGAATTTCTTCATTGTATATTCGCTAAACTGACACGGTAGTAATTCAACTAAACATGATATAGCTCCAGGTTAGACCACATTAATAATAAGTAAACGTGCTTTCTGATCAGAGCTATCACAGAGTGAGGCGCATCTTTGTAGTTTCCACTAAAAGACCAACAATTTGGATTTTGCCCTAGGGCCATGAAACACAAAGCAAAGAAAAATAAATAAAAGCAGACTTTCAGATAATAGGTACAATCGGGTGCACAGTAGTTCTTTCCTTCCAATTAATTAAACAGATTGATATAAGATAAAAAATATTCAAAGGTAATAAAATTTTACTAAGATATTTGTTAGCTGCTTATATTATAACTCTATTGCAAAACATTCAAAGGTAATAAGACAAACGCATAAATAAAATCATTTTGTTTAGGAATGCTACTTCTATCTTTTTCTCTGTTAAGGATGGAATTAACTTACTTAAATGTCCCAAACATATTAGGAAAAAATAATATAAGTTCTAGAACAAAGTGGAGTTGGTTTGTCATTATAGCAATTTCAATGGTAATTTTGTTGATAAATGTTAACTCTAAGTTACTACTTGTGATTTATGTTGTTAGGTACAATTTTTTGTTTTTAAAATTAATTTAAAATGAAATTATGTATAGAAAATTAATTTATACATATATATATATATATATATATATATATATATAAGAAATAAAAAATGTTTAGTATAAATAAGTTATAACCATTTGCGAAACCAATCAAGTTTTGTCGAGGGCAACGTACGACGACATTGCTCAATTAGTTTATTCCCATTGGTCATTATGTACGGTAGGTATGAATCGTCATCGGAAACCCGAGGTGATCGACCATGCGCACCCCGGTGGTGAATCTGGCTCTAGTGATAATCATATTTCTAAACTGCATGGGCAATTAAAATTGATCATTCTAATCGATTGTTTATGATTTCACCATGTTTTGCCATTTTTCTCTTACTATGTGTTGACCTTAGTATGTCATCATTGTTATCTTCAGCACTATCTAAAAAGATGTAATATTTCGTCTCACGTTTTACATCTTCTCTTTCATCCGACCTCCCACATCTCTGCACCCCCACATCATCTGCCTTTTTTTGTACGTATCCACTTTATTTTCGTGTGACTCACATTCTTGGTTCGCTAGGACGCAACCCACCACAATCGATCGCTACCGACGCTTCCCTCACCCTTCTTAGTTCGTCCCAAAACCTAGGGTTCCCAGCCCCCACTACTATAAAACTGAATAGCACCGACTTGCCAAATTATATCATCACTGTTCACTGTTGCGCTAACGACCCGTTAGTAGTTCATGGCCGGTGATGACTTTGTCATCACTTACGAGCCCGGTGGCCAATCAGTTATGATGACTACCAGCTGAATGGTTGGTCGAGAAGCCAAAAAGTTGAGGCACACCAACTAAAATGAACTAGGGGGAAACCTCAACTTTTAAATAAATGTTGGTTGTTTAGAATAACCCTTTGGTTCATATTCCAACCCATTTTGGTCAAAAGTTGGCAGCTCAAAGTGAAACAAACACCAGTTGCCAAAAATGAATTAGGGGAAATCCAGCTTTGAAAGAAGCGTTGGTTGTTTAGAACACCCAAGCCCTTCGGTTCAGATTATAGCCTTCTTAGCCAAAAGTTGGCGGCTTAAACTGAAACAGACACAAGCTTGTGGTCTCGCTATCATCACAAGAGCGTGTGGTATTTTGGTAAAACTCTTGTGATTGCCGTGGCCCTTGCGAAATGTCGAGAGATTTGAACAATGAGGAGATGACGGTTTTTCATACGTAACAACATAGCTGCCACAAACAATGGACAAAACTCAGAAACAGAGGACATAAAAATTATATTTCATTTTATGGAAGCTCAGTGAATTTCAATAATAACTCTAGTAAATTTATTATCTTTGAGTATAAGAAAACAAATAGAAATGCAGGATTTCATTTAGATAAAACTTAAAAAAAATATTCAGAAGGAACTCATAGCAAGGAAATAAAAATAACTGAAAACTCCATGATATTCTAGAAAAACATTAAAAATATGGGGACACTAGAAAACTGCCACCGCTTGATCTCGAGCAAACAGCTGTGAGGGGGTTCATTGTGAGCTGCCTCCCAGGGAATGAAAGCCAGTTAGCATAACTGAAACCAAAGGCTTCTAATTTTGATCTAACTCTATGTTGTTCATAACATTTTTTATTTTTTGCATACTTAAATTTCTTAAATGTTTTATAATGATCTTTCTCTTCATATTTTTCTTGACTGATTCAAATTTATTTTCTCACCGGGCTGCCATGGAAAGCGTTGCCTGTGTTATCATTAAAATCACTTTCAGTGAAGCAACATGCTAAATTGGGGCGGTTCTCGTACTATGACTCTGTGTCATATAGATGTTCAATATTACTAATGATCTAAACGATCTTATATTTCTTTACAGAGGGAGTATTACACATGCTTGGGAGACAGAGAAAATATTTCATCAGGGCTAGCCTGGTGCCAAAACTTATAAGTAGCTATTGTAGTAAAGCAATTTGTTTTCTAATCTGTGCATGAATTAAAGCTCTATTAAATTCTTAATTTCTTTTCACGCCGAGAACAAAACAGAGCAGTACGAAGGAGTCAAAATTAGATGATGATCGTTTCTTATTTGAAAATAGAAGTCTTTCTGTTTTTCAAATAGAAGTCTTATTTGACAACAGGTTCAGTGACTCGCAATAAGAAATTCGATTCTGCTCGTTGGATCTTAACACAGGTTATTATCAATGCGTCGTTCCGATCTTATCTCTGCCGGCTTGCGCCGATCCCAAACTGTCGCAATGGACAAAACCGCTACCTCTTCCGCCGGGAATAAACAAAACGACACGAGGTGAGCAGCCTACTGCACCGGAACGACAGCGAGAGGTGAGCAAACTGACTCTGAATTCTGAAAGCACCCGGTATCCTGGAAAACCAACGTCCGCTGCCGCCTGTTTTCCTCTGGCCCTTCTGTATATAACACCATCGGCTCTCACTCTTCTTCTCATCAACACAGACAAGCATCGATCAGCTTGCAGCTCCGTTCCTTCACCACCACAAAATCCACACTCCACTGCTGTCAATCTTCAAGCATCAGAGTTCAGGCAGGCCAGTCAGCACATCGTCTCCTCCAACGCGGCGAGAAGAACAGAGTTAGAGAGATCATGGCGGGTGCTGCCAAGGCGTCGTGGATGGTGGCGATGAGCGTGGGCGCCGTGGAGGCGCTCAAGGACCAGGCCGGGCTCTGCCGCTGGAACTACGCGCTCAGGTCCATCCACCGGATAGCTAAGGCCAAGGCCAACGTCCGTGGCGGCGTATCGCAGGGCGCAAAGCAGCTTCCGGCCTCTGCAGCGATGGCGGAGAAGCGACGCGTGGAGAAGGCCGAGGAGGGGCTGAGGACGGTGATGTACCTCAGCTGCTGGGGTCCCAATTAGTACTTACTAGCTACCAAGAGGTGTTTTCTCCTAGCTCCAGCCTCTGTTAGAAAGCTCTAGCAACAACCACGCCGTGTGACTTGGCTGGTTAATTCCCTGCCGATTGTAAATACGTATCAGGATGATGATGATGATGAAACCTTTCCCCACTTCGAGTTCACATTATCCTGCTTCAGAAAGGTTTGAATTGCCTTTCAGACTGATCTGTTTGTTTCAGATTCTTTGGGAGGATTAGTGCTTCGAGTTGGGCGCAAGCTTTGCCTGTTGCTCTGTTCGATGGGCAGAGCAAGATCGGGAGCCAAAAAAGTGATCATGGTCCGCAAGTTTTCCGCCAGCTTCTACAGATGATAATCGAAACTTCTATTTTTTTTTTGCGGATTAGTTTCGTAGGTTCAGCTTTATAAAATTGATCGGGAGAAAAATGAATTAACAAAAAAAAGTGAAGAAAAAACTAAAAATAAAAATAAAATAACACTTAGGCCTTGGCTTAAGTCGGTGACGCCATCATTCTCGTCGGCTATTGGGCCTGCCCAAGCATTCATGGATTTGAAAAAAGGTTCGTCGATTTTGAAAATAATATTCATAATTAAAAAAATTGCACATTTTAAAAAAAATCACTCAGAAAATTTACAAAAAAAGGTTCAAGAAATTTAAAAAATTCACAAATTTGGGAAATGTTTACAACTTTGAATTTTTATTTTTTTAAAAAAAAACTTCATGCATTTGAAAAAAAAAGCAAAAGGAAAAGAAAAAAAGACCAATATAAAACCGAACAAAACCCGGTTTCAAAAAACACGAAAAAAATCCGGCCCGAAAGTTTACGAAATTACATTTGTGCTACATAAGAGACGAAAAAGAAAGCAAGTGGGCACAACAAGTAACATGTTCCCGGTTGGTTACTTGAACTTGAAGTAAAACTTGAAGGTTGGAGTTTGAATCTCTCACTGTGCACATTTTTATAAGATTAAAAAGGAAGAGAAAAAAAAGCTGAGGGTGTTGTACACAGCCGTGTATCGGGGCAGACGCTTTTTTAAGGACCATCCTACCAGACGCGGATTTTTTGCTCTGGGGAGCATATGCTACCCAATGAATAGTAAAATAAACATAAATAGTAAAGAAAATTTAAAATTTCTTTTTTTGTAAATTTTCATATTAGTGTAGCATTTGGAGGCAACATTTTCATCCCATATGGGATAGCAGTGCATCGTCACTAAAAAAACAAAATTAAGTGTAGGATTTGGAGGCAACATTTAGCGTTCGACCTTTTTTTTGCACGGGTCAAAATGCTTAAGTTTTTCACCTACAAATTTTCATGTATCATTTGGATGTGACAATGAACATGTCTGATTTTTTTCTTTTTTTTGACATTTGTAAAGTCCACATCATTACCCTTTGTTTTGAAAAAGTATGGAGAAATCTCATCCGTTGATGTGTTTACGGGTTGTATCAAAGTAGAAATGTTAAAAAAAGTTGTACAATTAACATTTCTTGTCTTTACATGTCACAAGTGGTTATACCTTTTTAAAATTTGAAGGGCCATGTATTATTATTTTCATATATTTAAATAAATATATTTTGCCCCATCAAGTGTCAAAGTACAGTGGTAAAGCTGCTGCGTTGGAAGGGGGGCCTTGGCGCAGTGGTAAAGCTACTGCCTTGTGACCATGAGGTCACGGGTTCAAGTCCTGAAAACAGCCTCTAACAGAAATGTAGGGAAATGTTGCGTACAATTGACCGAAAGTGGTTGGACCCTTCTCCGGACCCTGCGCAAGCGGGAGCTACATGCACCAGGCAGCCCTTTTTTTTTCAAGTGTCAAACATCTAGATTTGCATCTTGACACATTTATAGTTGTCTTACCATCAAGTTCACGCGATCATTTTGAATACAAAAATTCATATTATTCCATAGGGGGGAATATGATTCTTCAGCTATTGTCAAATCTTAAATTTGGCTCCAAACCCAAAAAAATTCTTTGTCAATCAAGTGTCAAAAACAACTAGATTTGGTATTCTGCCCCATTGAAAGTGATTTTACATACATGGTAGCATAATCACCACAATGTTTTTTTTACAAAGCATGGGAAAGATGAGAAAATAGAACAATAAAAAAATTATACATTCTGAACAATATATGTTTATTTTAGGAATTTGTTTGTCTATACAAAAAAACTTGGAAATGAAGAGCAACAAAAAAATTTGGTCAAAATGAATGAATTTGCGAACAACCTTTTATATTTCAAAATGTACTAAAACTAAGAGAATTTTAAATGTGAAGATTTAAAATTTAGGAAATTGAATCTTTTGAATTTTATCAGATTACATGATTTCCTGAAAATTTATAATAATTATCCAATTTCAAAATTCCTGAAATCACTTGATTTCTTTATGTTTTTCCGAAAATGTATTTGCGCACTTAGTTACTACATGTGCAAAACCAGCTCTATGGCAACTTGTACAAAATTGCTTTCTACGGAGCAGTAACTTCAACAATTCTGACACTTTTTAGCATACTGCAGTATTTCCATGGATGCTATTTCTAAGACAACTAATGCCAGTACTAAGTCGCAATAACGTTTGAATCTGCTTACTGAATATTTACACACATTACCTACCCGTCATTCATATCTTATCTCTGTCGGCTTGTTCCAATCCCAGACTCTCTCGGAATGGCCAAAACCGCCACTTCCACGGCGAATAAACAAAAATGACACGACGGCGATAGGTGTAGCGTGAAGAAGCAGAGTAGCAGAGTGACCCCTCCGAAAGCACCCAGTATCCTGAAAAACCAACGTCCGCGAGACCACTGTTTTGCTCCACACCTCCAAGCCTCCCTCCTCTATTTATGCTCCTCCCGGTTCCACTCTTTCTCTCATCAACACAAGCATCAATCAGCCTTCATCTCAGTTCATTCACAACCACAAAGTCCGCACTCTACACTCGACGACGAGCTGCTCTACTACTCTTCAGTCATCACCTGCTTCAGAATTTCAGACCACCAGCACAGAGAGAGATCATGGCGGGTGCGGCTAAGGCGTCTTGGATGGTGGCGATGAGCGTTGGCGCGGTGGAGGCGCTCAAGGACCAGGCCGGACTCTGCCGGTGGAACTACGCCCTCAGGTCCATCCACCGGGCAGCCAAGGCCAGGGCCAACGTCCGCGGCGGCGTATCGCAGGGCGCTAAGCAGCTTCCAGCCTCTGCTGTGGCGGTGGCGGAGAGGCGGCGTGAGGAGAAGGCCGAGGAGGGGCTGAGGACGGTGATGTACCTCAGCTGCTGGGGTCCCAATTAGGAGCTGCAGCTTGGTAGTGGTACTAGCTAGGCGTGTGTGTGTTTGCTGCAACAACCATGGGCTACCTGGTTGCGGCTTCCCGTGGAATCCCGCATTGTACAAACCACAATGATGATGATGACTAATTTCTGCTACTTCAGTTCATATTGCTCCCCTTGTCTGTTTTTTTTAAGTAGTTCTCTCGATGACGAATAGGCATTGTTACTTTAATCTGGTTTCAGCTTACAGCTATTCCGTTATATCTGAACCCGGCCTTTTGGTCGTATGGAATTACAACTTACAAGTACTCCATGTTTGTCGCTCAGCAAGTTCCTGTTTCCTAGCAAACATGCTGAATTTCAATTTCAACGGCCTGCAGCACACATGAAGGAGTCATCTGCAGGTGTTGAAGTGACACACATGGTAAATTCCCATATCTGTACTGAAGGTGTCAACAAGCAATCTATTTAGTTTCAGTTTTGTTCGTTGACCTGCCTCCAGTTGCTTGGTTCGTCCACAATAAATAGTTAACTGATCCTTACCATCTGCAGGTTTTCTGATCAGAGCTAGAGCAAGAGCCGAAAAAGCAGGTCACACGTTTTTCTTTCTAAGTTTCCTAGGGTCATGCATGCAAGCAAATGAATTGGCTTTTCAACAAGAGGAACCACCGTACGTTTCGAGCACCACAAGTTTTTCAACAAGAGGAACCCCTCTCCATTAATAGCATGACGATAATACAACAGTGTCAGTATAGCATAGTATCACCAGTGTCACTCTCTTGGAAATAATCAAGACGTATTTATATTATTAATAATCAAGATATTTTGCCTGAGGCGCACACATGAGTGATTCCGGTGTCTCCTCCATCAGATGTTGACACGAAGCTCACACGGCCCCTGGTATGCTGGAAACCATGTCCTCCATCTTATCTTATCTTTCTTCCTTGTCTGGTCGTAACGGACAAAACCATGACCCACTGTACGGGAACCAGAGCGAGATCTGCGGCGCAAGCAAGCAAAAGTGAGTTCTCCTTAGAGCACCCGGTTTCCTTGGAAAACCAGTGCCCGTGGCCGCCTGTTTTGCTCCGGCTCTCTTGTGTATATAACCGCGTCTCACTCCCACTCTTCTTCCCATCGACACAAACAAGCATCAATCCAGTGAGACAGTTCAAGAAAAACAACTCTGTTCTTTACAGTACCACAACTTCGCAAGTCCACTACTACGATACAGAAGGATCACAAGTCAGTGTCCACTCTCCATCAGCGCAGCAAGCAAGAAGCTTCCGGCCTCTGCGGCGGCGGTGGCCGAGAGGCGGCGAGCGGAGAAGGCCGAGGAGGGGCTGAGGACCGTGATGTACCTCAGCTGCTGGGGCCCAAATTAGGAGTAGTAGTAGCTTCGAGGTGTTGTGTTCGTTGCAGCTTGTGCTTATGCGGCAACCCCATGATCGATTGTAAATACATCAAGATGATGATGATGAAAATTTCGGCTATGAGTTTATATCACCCTCCTTGTCCATGTGCTTCCATGACTATTGTTTGAAAGGCCAAAGGTTGATGTTTGTCAAGAGAGGAACAATGTTCAGAGTTACGTACCGAACAACCAAACTCTGAAGAAACGAGGCATACAGAAAACAGAGGAACTTCAGCTGCCCGTACCGAACAACCAAACTCTGAAGAAAGGATAGAACAGAGGAGTTGGATCTCAGCTGTACACCAGGCTGCCCTCCAAGATTTCACATCTTCTTTGATCAAATTCGAACACCTCCAGGTCGCTGCAAGCGGCCGGTGGCCGTTAGAAATTGTAGCTTTGTGTGCTTTGATGGAGTCAGACCTACTGGATATGCTACTTGTGGCTCGACTCGACCGGCTGTGCACGCGACAAGATCGTGGCGAACATGTTCTGAATTTCTTTGCTCTGCAATCTGCTCAAGGGACACGAGATCTAATTAAAGTGAGCCTGATCAGAGTGATGACGTTGATAACACTGTATTAATAAGTTAACTAAACGTGTTCCTCTTTCCAGTTGCAGGCAAGCCGTGTAGAGTATGCTCACGATGCTCATATTCAGAATTAGAAACCTGGAGGGTACCCTGTTCGCTGCAACGTTGACTATAAGAGATTATGGCGTCGTGTTCCTGTCCAACTAGGCATGCAAATTTGAAACCTTGATGGTACCCTCCGACCCTCTTTAGTTCAACTAAATGAACAAAATTTTCAGAATTCACTTCATTTTTGAAACTTTAGTTCATTTGGTTGAACTAAGTAGGGTCGGAAAAGACCCGCAACAAATTCTTCTATGATTGTTTTAATGGGGAACAACATGTATATACTTTTCAATAGTTGCAAGTACTTTGGGCGAATCCACCTGACTCACAGGTCACAACAAGTGGAGGGCTCAAGGGATATGGATGACACTGAGGCTAGTTGCCACTAAAGCAGAGTCATTCGTTCTCTAAGAATGTGCTTTTTGATCGGAGCGAGCATGATAACACAGTGAAGGACATCACAACCCCTTTTCAGTTTGTATACTGAATGACCATCTATTTCCATGGAAGCAAAAGAAAAATGAACTTTCTAACGAGGAGTACTTACGAGCACACACACAAGTTCCTTTCAAGCCATTAAGCAGACCGATGATATCATAATTATTACTGTTCACATAAACAATTGTGTTGCAGAAATCTACTTAGATATTTGCTAGGCATCTATATTATAAAATTCTTATCAAGATAGTTGAAGATACTACTAAACCAAACACATAACACAAATATGCATCTAAGTAGCACACAAATTAATCTATATAAAAATAAGACATAGGATCTGTAGCCAGTACCAGGCCCAATTTAGGCCCTGTTTGTTTCATAAGTCCTAGGACTTTTTTAAGTCCCAACTTATAAGTCATAAGTCCCTACCTGTTTGTTTACAGGGACTTATAAGTCCTGAGTCCCTATCTGTTTGTTTACAGGGACTTATAAGTCCATGTTGCACCGCTGCAACGAGGCTCGGGAGAGGGCCTGTCCGACGATTGGAGGCATCGTTGCAACGAACCGAGGCAGAACGAATCGAGGCGAGGCGGCGACGGGCGGCGAACCGAGGCGGTCGGCGACGGGCGAGAGGCGGGCGGCGACGGGCGAGAGGCGGGCGGCGACGGGCGAGAGGCGGGCGGCGACGGGCAATAACCGAGGGGGGCGGCGACGGGCGGCGAACCGAGGCGGGCGACGACGGGCGAGGCGGGGTGGCGAACCGAGATGGGCGCGACAGGCGAGAGAGCGGGCGGCGACGGGCGGCGAACCGAGGCGGCGCGCGACAGTATGAGAGGCGGGCGGCGAACGAGGCGGGCGGCGACGGGCAGCGAACCGAGGCGGGCGGCGACGGCATGAGAGCGGGCGGCGACGGCGAGAGGCGGGCGGCGACGGGCGAGAGGCGGAGCGGCGACGGGCGGGCGACGGGCATGCGGGAACGAGCCCGGAGCGAATAAGTCCCAATAAGCTCCTCCCTGAGAGTCTTATTTGATAAGTCCCAGATCACCACAATAAGTCCCAATAAGTCTCTTGTGTTTGGTTTAGGTGGGACTTATAAGGACTTTTTTAAGTCCCTAAATCAATAAGTCCCTGGAAACAAACACCCCCTTAGCTCACTCGATCACTCTGAACAATAGGAACCAGATTAATAATTTTGTATCCGTAACCACACCCAAAAAGAAAGAAAAGCTTCAATTCGTATCTGCTTTCCTTTTCTCTCTTTTAGTGGCGGAGGTAGACAAAAACCAATGGGGGGGTGTAAATGACAAAGATCTCGGGGAGCAAAACACTATTTTTTCTCTCATCCAAGCCCGTCAAACAAAATTCCTTAGACTTTTCTCCAAAGCTGGGGGGGCACCCCCCCCTCGGCCTCAACATAGCTCCGTCACTGCTCTCTTGTATACTTTTTTGCATGCATTATGGCGAGGGGTATGGACGTCGTCCCCGGTCCCTCTTCCTAGCCGGCGGGAGGAGCGATCGAGCACCCACTGCCGATGTAGGGTGCGGATGCAGAGAGGATTGCATCGCTGAAGACCATGAACTACACAACACCGAACCTGGAGCAAGGGTAGCCTGACAGGCGTGATTATGAGATCTGCTTGGAGGACTTCGTCGAGGGCGAGACCCTGACGCTCCTCGACAGTGAGCACTACTACCACCCTCATTGTGTTCAGAAGTGGCTGTGATTGAACAACGCATGCCCAATTTGCAGAGGCGAGGAGGTACATAGATTATAAATACTATCAAAAATTCTACTATTAATTGATCATCATTTTTTTCGTCATCAAATCTATCCTCTTCCTACCAGCCTAATTACAGCAAAACATGTCACTTTTTAGGGCGCTAATTTGAAACTTGTGACGCGTGAATCCTAGTGGACTAATCACGTGAACAACCTTACCTTTAGATTACCATACTAATAATAAAAATATTATACACGCAGTGCTTATTTTGAGTTACTGACTTCAGACAATAAAAATGTGGTATACTTCGTTCGACAACCAGGCATGCATGCTTCCGTGTATGCTTTTATTGTGTGTGCTAACCATGACGTCCTTGTTGTATAAATGTTCTAACTTCCTATTCTATTGCGATATATGCAGGATTCTCCGTCACAATTGAGTTAAACTAAAGACGTTGTACACATATCAATGACATCATCTTCTCTTCGTGTGAAGGTTCCGAGGAGCTAGGTGTCGCAATGCGGCAATGCGGTTGTGCTCGAAGGCCTCCCTTTGGGGTCCTGGCGTCAGTTTCCATTTGTGCTTTAGTGTGGCGAGCATTCCATCGTCCAATGTTCAACACCCTTCGAGCCGGGCCAAGGAGCCGGGGGCTCATTTCGACGGTGGAGCTAGATGGCGCTGTTGTGCTGGAAGACCAACTAATGGGGTGGGACGACTTCTGTTGACATCTTATCTCATTCTCGAGTTGGCCTCTTCACAGCGTCGGTTCTCGGTGCATGTTTCAGGGCTCCAGTGTCTCGATGCCAATGTGTTTTGGGCTTTGTTGATGCTCTTGGGCATCCTTGTATCATGCCAGAGTTTTGCATTTCTTTGCGGTATTGTTTCATTAATATAATCTCTTGCGTCACCCTTTTGTCTAGAAAGTTCTCCATGAAGCACACAAGGAGAGAGGGTTGACTTTAGCATGGTGATTCCATGGCAAATCTCCATCCCAAATTTGGTGATTAACAGCACACAAGCGGATGCAACGTACCTCACGGAAGAACCTCCTTGACATCTCCAACCCATTTCCATGATCTACTTCTCCTAACATACAACTCGACCTTGGGAAACTCCATAGGAGGCCATGTTCGTCTGCTTGTGTGGCAATGTTGTGGCTGGTTGGAGGTGTCGATTCTCATGTCAAAACTACTCCAATTATTGATTTGGGTGCTGTGTGAAAAATTAGGACATAACTTGCAGTTCGTCGAAAAACTTCAAAACATGTGTGCTATGGGTGCATATGATTTTTAAACACAATTAACTTAATATTATTTATTTCTTATATTTATATGTGAATAACGGTTAACTTTTTCTTATAATACTAATGTTTTGTGAAGTCATCTTGAGTAGAACATACCCGCCAAAAAAAAGAGTAGAACATACACCACACTCAACTCATTTTCATGGGAATTGTCATTTCTAAGTCACTCAAGAAACAATTATTACTAATTCGACCAAATTATATGCAACTTATGAGAGATACAACTACCTTTTTTACATAGAACAAAAATTACTGACACTTATAAATAAGATTTTCTAAGTCGGCTTTGAAACAGACACGCACAGTTCTTGCAGTTTCTAAAAACTTTAGGATGCCTTGAAACTAAGATGAGAGCAAGGCACAGACTTATCCATACACATAATGCACCAAAAAAGAAAAATCAAACAACCGTCCTCTTTTTGAAAAGCCAACAAAATATCTGCAGTAAAAGAAAGAAAAGGATTGCAAAAATTGTTGATCTTATTTCCTTGATCTAATGAAATTTTATGGAGAGAACATATGGACTTGCACGCTGAGAAAAAAAACAACTATATATAGAAGGAAAATGAAGTACTCTCATGTTGGGGAACGTAGTAATTTCAAAAAATTTCCTACGCACACGCAAGATCATGGTGATGGCATAGCAACGAGAGGGGAGAGTGTATGTCCACGTACCCTTGTAGACCGTAAGCGGAAGCGTTAGCACAACGCGGTTGATGTAGTCGTACGTCTTCACGATCCGACCAATCCAAGCACCGACCGATCCAATCTTATCTCTCTGCCTTGTCTGGTCGTAACGGACAAAACCATGGCCCACTATGCCAGAACGAGAGCAAGATCTGCGGCGCAAGCAAGCAATAGCGAGCTCTGCTGGGAGCACCCGGTTTCCTGAAAAACCAGCGCCCGCAGCCGTCTGTTTTGCTCCGGCTCTCCGGTATATAACCGCGTCTCACTCCCACTCTTCTTCCCATCAACCCAAACCACCATCAGTTCAGCGAGACGGTTCAAGAAAATCAGCTCTGTTCTTTCAGTACTGCTACTTCGCAAGTCCACTACTGCCATACAAAAGGATCACAAGTCAGTGTCCACTCTCGAGCAGCGCAGCAAGAACAAGGAGGAGGAGGAGAGATGGCTGCTCCGGCGAAGGCATCGTGGCTGGTGGCCATGAGCGTGGGCGCCGTGGAGGCCCTCAAGGACCAAGCCGGGCTCTGCCGTTGGAACTATGCCCTCAAGTCCATCCACCGGGCAGCCAAGGCCAACTTCCGCGGCGGCATCTCGCAGGGCACCAAGCAGCTTCCGGCCTCCGCGTCAGCCGTGGCGGAGAGGCGGCAAGCGGAGAAGGCCGAGGAGGGGCTGAGGACCGTGATGTACCTCAGCTGCTGGGGCCCCAATTAGGAGTACTAGTAGCTTGGGTGTATTGAGTTCGTCGCAGCTTATGCTTATGTGGCAATACCCCTATGATCGATTTGTAAATACAGCACGATGATGATGATGAAAGTTTCGGCTATGAGTTTATATCACTCTCCTTGTCCATGTGCTTCCATGACTATTTTTTGAAAGGCGAAAGGTTGATGTTTGTCAAGAGAGGAACAATGTTCAGTTACATGGGGAGGCATACAGAAAACAGAGGAACTCCAGCTGCCTACACCGAACAGCCCTCTGAAGAAAGGATAGAACAGGGGAGTTGATAAAATTCTTTGATAAAATTCGAGATTATTATAGCTTTGTGTGCTTTGATGGAGTCAGACCTGCTGGATGTGCTACTTGTGGCTCGAGTCGACCGGCTGTGCATGCGACGAGATGGTGGCGAACATGTTCTGAATTTCTTTGCTCTGCAAGCCTGCTCAAGGGACATGAGATCTAATTAAAGTGAGCCTGATCAGAGTGATGACGTCAATAAGACAGTATTAATAAGTTAACTAAACGTGTTTTCTCTGATCAGAGTGAGACACACATGGTCCTCTTTCCAGTTGCAGGCGCGCCGTGTAGAATATGCGCACGATGCTTTTACATGACCAGACGGTCATGGTGTCAGGACCCGGAGAGGACGGATCCTGATCAGTTACTAATTTGACGATTTTCTGAATAATTTCCGGGAGAGGATGGATACAAGTTGAAGAGAACACCTTACTGCTAGGCCATTTTAAGAGATACTCCTACTAGTTTTAGAGAATTTTCTTCTTATATTCATTCTACACACAGAACGGCATATATAGCCGGATAGTTCAGCGATAACAGAACTGAACTATATATGAGCATAGGTGCCTGTACAAAAGCAGCCAAACTCTGAACAAAGGGTAGAACAGCGAAAAACAGAAAAGAAGTTCGATCTCAGCGATACACTCGGCCGCCCTCCAGATCTCAAATCCTTTCATCGATTCGAACACCTCTTTTTTTTCTCGAATATGCACGAATGTGCATATCATATATTTAAAGAAGAAGGGCAAAAGAATGCCTCCACCGTTAGTTACCAGAGTTACACTTTTCACTCCTCACGCCTATCCCACCGCGCTAACCGACTAAAGAAGAGTGCAACATCTCCTTTTAGCAGGCCGGCCGACAACCAAACTAGACCCTCTAGTCTAATCCTACCAAGTAGCGCCTCACACGAGGGCTGCACGCCGTCAAAAACGATAGCATTCCCGTGCTTCCAAAGTTCCCACAAGGTAAGCCCAATGACGGTGGCAAATCCTTCATACTGGCTTTGCTAGGCCCCATCTTACCGCACAACCATGACGTGAGAGCGTCATGCTGCGACGGCACCCAATCGGGCTTTCCCAAGGCCTGACAGATCTCCGCCCATATCACGCTGGCAAAAACACATGTAAGTAAGATGTGGTTGATAGACTCCTCCTCCTGGTCGCAAAAGGGACATGCATCTTGATGCGGTAGTCCTCGCCTAGCCAGGCAGTCCGACGTCCAGCATCTATCCCGCAGGGCAATCCATGCGAAAAATTTGCATTGTGAGGGCGCCCTTGATTTCCAAGTGAGATCCGCTGCGGGTGCCACTTCTCTCGCCCAGAACTTTGCCGCATATGCCAAGCGAACCGTGAACTGCCCATTATCGTCCCAAGACCAAGAGAATTCGTCTTGCACGTCGCCTGTAGGCTCCCAAGTGACGACCTCATGCCACAGTAGAAGAAACTCTTGCAAAACATCCAGTCCTAAGTTCGGACCCACCTCATGTGCCCATGCTCCATCCACCATGGCCTCCTCAACTGTCCGAGTAGTGCGAATCCGCGCCGGGATCATGTTGCAGATCAAGGGAGCGACCTTCTGAACCCTTTTTCCATCCAACCAGCGGTCCTCCCAGAACAAGGCCGATTGACCATCCCATGCAGTGCTCCTTGTAGCTGCTTTGAAGAGTAGCAACGAGTCTTTAGGGACTTTGATGTTAAATTCCTTCCAAGGCCTGGTATTGTCCGTTCTCTTAAGCCATGGCCATCTAGTTTGCATTGCCACGTTCATCCACCGTAGGTTAGGCAGACCGAGACCACCGGCCCACTTCGGGGTGCACACAGTCTCCCAAGCAACTGCGCAGGTTCACTGCAGTGGAGGCCGTTAGAGATTCTGACGTTGTGTTCCTTACAACATATTACCCTCTGATGATTATTTTGACGCTGTATGCTCTGCATTAGTTGCAAGTACTTTCTGTTGCTCGGAGTTGACCTGGAGATCGCTCATGGTGAACGTGCTCTGAATTTCAGCACTTTGCACTCTGCTGAGCCAACACGATGACATGTTAAACTAAATGCGATCAGAGTGATGGCATTAATAAGTTAACTAAATGTGTTTTTTTTTTCACATCAGAGTGGTGAAAGAGTGAGACACGGAGCAGTCCCCTATCCAGTTGCAGGTGCGCCGAGTAGATTATGCGCATGATACGTTTGCATGAGCAAACGCTGACGTGAATTGGTAGGCGGCCACCGGCCGCTGGTACGGTGGAAACTGTGGCCTCCTACGTGTTGTTTTCAAAGCCCGTCCGCATCTCCCGTACCGTCGCCCTCGCCGCCAACCCAACAGCCAAAAGAGCATCTGGCCAAAAGTTGTAGTTAACCCACGTGTGAGTAGAGTAAACCGCGTTGCAAAAAAGAGGATTGTTAGTTTAAGATTCACTTGCTGATCCTAGGAGGGAAAGAAGATTCCAGAACACTGCGTGCATCGCCTGAACTCTATGCGCCTTGTTTGGTTCCCTGCATAACACCTTCACATCCTCAGAATTAAATTTTGGATCGTTTGGTTACCTGTGTGTATGGTTGGGTCTGCATAAACGGTAATCAACACAGTCCAGATCCTGGCTCTGGAGAGATGGTCAAACCAACCATTTCTAATGAGCCAGGCCCGATCAAGCGCAAGGATGGCAGGCACTTGCATGCTAGGGGATGAGCGGGAGAGCCGCGTTGTTTCCCAAAGCAGTGCCATAAATCCCCTGACCCTAATATCATCGCTTACTCTCCACTCTCTTCAAACCAGGTCGAAGATCTGGACAACGAGCATTGGTGGCGACCACCGGCTTCATTACCCCTTCTTCATCCATTCGTCAATGACGCTAGGCCCTTGTCTGCCCAATTTAGGGATCCATGTAGGCATCGATTTAGACTTGGAGGTTTCGATTTAGGTGTTGATTTCAGTTTACGGTTTTATTTAGATTCTCATGCAACTTGATTGGCGTGTCGATTAAGGGTTTCACATGGCTTGATTAGGGTGTGGAACTGTGGATATTGGTTCGATTTGGGTGTTCAAGTCGGTTGTACTTGGGTGTGGATATGGGGTTAGATCAGGGTGTGTGGGTATGCGGTTAGATTCCGGTATGGAGTTTGATTTTCGTGTGGATATGGAAATGTGGTTAGATTTTGGTGTCGGCTTGGAGTTGGATTTGGGTGTCGATATAGGGCCCAGTTAAGGGTTTGATAGGACTCGAATTGGTCTTGTCGGCATGAAAACTGTTCATCTTGTTGTAGGAGCCTGTTGGTAGTGATGATGTTTCTTTTGTTGTTGTAGTAGATTCATCTGTTTTTTGATTTTAGCCTAGGTCCATGGAAGCAAAAGAAAAAAGTTTGACTTTCTAACAAGAAGTACTCCCTCCATCCGCAATTCATTGTCGCATAAATGGATAAAAATGGATGTATTAAAATTAAAATATGTCTAGATACATCTATTTCTACGACAAGTAATTCAAGATGAAGGGAGTACTTCTTACGAGTACACACGAGTTCCTTTCAAGCAATTAAGAAGATTGATGATATCATAACGATTACTATTCCCATAAACAATTGTGCTCCATAAATCAACCGAGATATTTGCTAGGCACGTATATTATTAAATTCTTATCAAGATATTTGAAGATAGTACTCAGTCAAACACATAACATAACTACGCGTCTAAGTGACACACAAATTAATATATATGAATGTTATTTTCATTTTCTTGGATCTAGATAGAATTTATATTATGGAAATGTATTGAACAAATTATAAAAGAAACATAAGGTTTGCAACAATCTAAATTTAGTTTACAATTATAATAATTTTAGTGGGAAATACTTACCTTTTTGATCATTTTGGTTTATGTTGTTATGTATGGTAGAAACAATAGTTCAAATTGGGTGGTAATACTATATCAATAAAACAAATCATTAATATTATATGTAAAAATGTAAAAATATTTAGTATATAAATGGATTAGTTTAGCTCTTTTACGGTGATTGGAGAGTTATGACTGATAATTTCATCTCACTCAATCATCTCAATTTCTATGCAGAAAATCATTTAAAGCATTAAAATTTATGATAAGGGTATAATAAGTGCCTATTCTGAACCTCTCTGAGCTTCTCAAACTCCACAAAATCAGCTTCTGGAGCTTGCTTCAAACTTCACCTGGCGACATTCGTTCGGCAGTGTTCGTAGCTTCTCTCCACGATTCGGCCCAGGTGAGAGCCTATTGGGCTATTGGGTGCCAGTTTGGGCCGGATGGAGGCAGCCCACCTTGCATTGTTGTGTGGAGGAGGACTGGCCACGTTCGCTCGCACAAGATACGAGCGAGGCGAGCATCCCACAAGCGCTTGTGAGCTGTTTCGCGAATAGTTTTTTGTACTTCGCAATGACATCCTCTTGTAATTAGTAGGAACTACTCGTTTCTTCGTATCGTGGAGTTGGGCTTTCGTTCTTCTCATTTTTGCACTATGGGTCGCTCAGGTTCTCGTTTCCAGCTTCTACGAGCTAAATCGTTCGGGACTGCTTCACTTGAGAATTTTGAGAAGATAGAATCTGGAGGAGATCACAACAGGCCCTAACAATTGACTAATTACATTCGCTTCACCAATTTCATTCATGAAGACAGGTTCATCGCACGTCTCCACGCACATATGTAACCATTCCCCTAGAATAGCCACAACCACCGCATTTCCCCCGTTCAATATTCCGTAATCTTACACCTAGACTCCTCCTCTGATGCATGTTATCCGTGCAGTTCTCCTTTGTCGTCAAGGATGGAGATAAGCCGGTTTTCATAACCGCCACAGGCCCATCTGTCGGGCATTGCTTATTCTGAATACTTTTGTCCTATCCAGTTTGGAAACAAAAGAATTTGACTGAATTGTATTACTTATATAATAACATTACAGATGAAGATCCGCATGTATGATGTCTTATTTAATGGGAATACTTTAGTTTTTTTTCATTAGATGTAGTCACGAAAATTTTGTGTTGATTGTCACTCATCTGGCAATGAATTAGTTTTCTAAAATTCGTAAATACAAGCTCGTGAGAATTTAGGCGCCTTACATTATACTCCCTCTTTAAACAAATATAAGAGCGTTTAGATCATTAATTTAGTGATCACTCTTATATTTCTTTACAGAGGGAGTACATGTCAAAGCGAAATGTATAATTTTCAAAAGCATACTTCTTAAATTATGGCCCTAAGTTATGCCATACAAGATCTTTACAGAGGTCACCAAATCGAATTATTTCTACTAAAAATATGACACGTCCTTCACTGTTGGGTTCAATTTGCACATCAAGGACTGGGCATTGTAGTAAAGCAAGTGAAGTCATGGATGTGATGAAATGAAGTACTCCCTTCAAAAGTAAGATCACGGGCAAGTCATGGATGTGATGAAAAGTAAGAAATACTACATCGTATCACGAGCGGCAACGGTGCTCACGGGCTCGCCTGCTCATGGTATGTGTCCCAATCGAACACGGGCAAGCAGGCATTCAATGGCACCGGTGGGCCAAGCCATACGTACGTACAGTGGAACATGTGTATACGGTGAACTCGCCGCTAGATAAAACGATTCAATCACAGCATGACGCTACCTGTTCCATTGGAACATAACGCGCATAACGTCGGATCCTTGTCCGCATCCCTCCTTCACCTACTAAAAATATTGTGTCCGCTTTCGTTCTGACGGATAGATTCATGCTGTCGCCGCTCCTTTTCAAGGTTTCCCTTGCCGGATCTTCGCGGCAGTGAGGCTGTACTTGACGCTGCAACCACCCAAACGCTCGTCTGCACAGCCGCCCAGTCGAGCGTTGCTGATATAGGCGACGCGGCGATGACGGTACAACTAGATTTGAACAGCAGCTGCAAGGGCCTCAGCTTGTCGGGGCCAACCTCAGAGCAGTCAGCCGACAAAGACGATCCCCAATCCCCTGGTTGGACAAAGAAGTATCGTCTGATTTATTAATAAAAGGAAAATACTCTTCATTTCCAAAAGAAGTGCACAAATCTCATGGATCTGAACGCAAAAATGCATTGCTCTTACGCTGTTGCAAAAGTTCGTGTGCCATGACTTATTACTTGAAAAAAAATTGTTTGCGTACTGATGTCCCTTCTTTTATTCACACAGACAATATTTTTTTTGTGTGTGCAGAATTGGGTTGGAAGACAATTGAGCTACTGAAACCACTGCATGTCCTCTAGGTTTGGGAATGTTTTTTTCGAAACAGAGGCAAAAGTTTTGCCTCATCGATTAATTAAGAAGAAGAGAATTGCCCCGTTAATTAACGGGAAACCAGGTGAAAACCAATACAAACTGAGCACAAACGAACTACTCACACGACATGAAACCCCACAACCGCACACTCACACGGCATGAAACCCCACAACCGCACAGGCGGTCTGTCACACTTGCCGAATACACAACATCCACAAACCCAGAGGCACCTCCCAACCAGAAATGACAACCCAATCAAGCAGGCAAAGACGTCTTGCCTTTGGCGCCACTCTTGCGATTGCCCACCTTCTTTTGTTTGTCCCTTATTGGCGTCCCTGTTAGGAGGCAAGCAATCGACCTACCTAAACCAGGTCTAGCAACTTCAACACTGGCTAGCAAGTCACAAAGTTCCTTCGCGAAGAGAGCATTTGAATTTGGGGTAGGTGCCAACACAAGTGGCTCCGTGGTCATGCCACTCACAGGCATCACCTGCCCGATGGTCACAGACGAGGGAACGACGACAACATCTAAAACTCCGCTCTCCATGACGTCGAGAGGTAGGCTGTTTGACGCCTGACAAGGCTCCATGGGGGGTGGTGAGGACACCAAGTCCACCTCCGAAGCCTGGGGAGAGTCCAACTTGACTTGCTCCATCGACAAAGGTGAAACAAGTTCCCCACTCAACATCTGCAGCTCGTGCATGATCTGCAACACCGGAGACACTACCTCGACGGAGGCCACACCCTCAAAGTCCGGCAACACTTGGGGCGTCGAACTGGACCCAACACGGGGCGAGAAGCCCAAAGCACGAGGGGAGAAGCAGCCATAGAGATCCACATCTTTGTCGCCCTCGAAGTCAACGACAAGCTTTGGCAAAGGAGGCGACATAGGAGGGAGTGGCGCCTCGGCCGTCACAGGAGATAGCATGCCCAGAGCAACCTTTGCATGCTCCAGAAGGCTCCCAGCCCGCAGCAGCAATCCGTGCATTGAATCAACCACATCACTCAGAGGCTGAATCGCCTTCACCATCTGCAAGGAAGCCATGCCTTGCAGCTCAGAGTGTAGCAGCTCGGCTTGCGCAGTAAAGACAGATTGAAGCGCCACCTCAGCTGAGGCTGCAGAACCAGCAGAAGAAGAAACAACCGATGCCCAGGAGTCACGTTGGATCGCCTTGGAGGGAAGCGTGGCATTAGATTGGGCTTGACATGAAGGTGGATGAAGATGATGAATGGTGTCGAGGCGGGACAATGACGAAGCAGTAGGGTTATCGAGCAAGCTGAGGGGACGCCAAGCGTTCCGACACTCACGGGCCCAATGGCCGTTCCCCAGGCAGTGAGAGCACCGAAAGGGATCCCTGCACTTCGCTGCACGGTGTCCAGTAACAAGACACCTGTAGCATCGACCATGGAGCCACGCAGGGATGGGCCGAGGGGACGAAGCCGAAGCTCGAGACGCCAGACGATGTGAACCATGCCGCGGCCGCACCTCCTGCCAACCCACGCAGGTAGCTGCCTCGTGCTCAGCACTCACCCCACTGGAGCACTTGGTAGCCAACGGCGATTGCGGGGCCATCTCAACACCATCCTCATCATCTTCGTCATCGTCGTCATCGTCGAGGGTTTGGGAATGTCAATCAAACGTTCAGGTCCATCATCTGAAAAATGCAGTTTTATTCAGCTGTGTAAGCTTGACGTCGTGTACTAACTGTGATCCACGCTTGTGTAATTGTTTTCACAGATGGAGCTTCAAGTATGGCACACACAGACCCAATATGGGATTGAAGTCCAGCATCGGTTCAAGCTGGTGGCGCGTCTCGAATTAACTGAAGTTGTAAAGCTTGAGCTCAAATTAACTTCCGCATCTCTTGAAAATTTGGATGAACGTGCAGTTGCAACAGGCACCAGTGTTCTCTCGGAGAGGAACATGTGCAGCGACTGGCGGTGACATGCTTGCAGGAGGTACCAGCCATGCGCCTCCTCCAACTCAAAGCAGTGTTCATCTTGAAACCATTTGCATGTCTGCCACTGCAAACAAGACGGCTTGCTAACATAGAAACACATTTCCTTATATTCCAGCTGGACCTAGCAACTGCCAAATGATGGGTGCCCCTAGCTGCAGTAGCTAGATGGTTCATCATCCAAACTAGAACCAGAGTCAGTGACCATAAGAGCATCTCCAACAGGCGCCCAACGCGCGGTGCGTTAAAATCTGGTTTGTGGCGCGCCCATCGTCAGGTTTGGCACGGCGCGCAGCGCTGACTCCAGCAGCCGCGCTAAAATGCAGCGTGCGCGCAGCTCCAGCAGCGCGCTAAAATGCAGTGTGCGAGCAGCCGGCGCCTCACACATTTGTTCATTTTGGACAAAAATAAATTTCACACATCAACACTAAACACATGACATATAATTTGAATCACAAACATCATTCAACCAAGTTCGTGCCCAAAAGTTCATGCTCACAAGTTCAAATTCATGCCCACAGCATCATTCAACCAAGTTCGAAATGCAAACCAAGTTCATGACACAAACGAAAGCCACAAAAATCAAGCCTCGTCCTCCTCTTCATCCTCATCTTCCTGCGATTCATCCGACTCCTCTGAAGACGATTCTTTCTCCTCCTCTTCATTGTTGCGCGCCGCATCCTCATCACGTGAAGCTCGGAAGGTGTTGCCAAGATTTTCAACGGCATCTTCATGCGAAGGTGGCACACCGGCGCCCGGAGGTGCACCCATGCCCCCAATGAGAGAAGCAAAACTCATGCCACCCATGCCGTCCAAGCCGCCCAGAGGTGCTCCAAAGCCACCCATGCCTCCCATGGTCTCCATGGTAGCTCCAAAGCCACTCATAGAACCCATGCCGCCCATGGTAGCTCAAAAGCCACCCATGACACCAATGCCACCCATGCCGCCAAGGCCGCCGCAACCCATGCCTCCATGGTGTAGTTGCCTCCTCTTCCTTTCGGTGCGTCGACAATGCCCTCACCATCCTCGTCCACCTCGAACTCATGGTCTTCGAAATGCATGTCATTGGTTTGAGACCAATGCAAATTGTTCGAGCCAACACCCATAGTTGACATGTATGCATCATCGTTCACACTACAAAGTATATAGAACAATGCAAATAAGCTATCTATATGTATGCATTCAAAAAATAACAAGAAAAAAAAGTTTGGATTTTTTACCTTTGGGGCATATCGTCGAACACATTGTGCGTGTCGGCCGCCAGCTCAATAAGTGAGCTCGCTGGCGTTTCGGTAGCCGCCGCGCCCGTCACACGCCCTGCAAGCTTCTTCCTCGGCGCCTTCGAGGTGCTGGAGCCGTCCGCCACCTTGTTCTTCTTCGCGGATGTCTTGCCCTTCTTCGGTCGCGCCGCATTTGGTAGCTTCAGGGGGGAGGGGGGGTGCACGTGGCTTCATCATGGTGGGCGCTGGCGTGACGCCACCTGCCGCCAAGGTCATCCGCGGCGGCATGAAGAGGCCGCACGCGAGGCCGATGCTCGGAGGAGCTCCGGCGGAGGCGAGGCCAACGCTCCCAGCGCTAGGGTTTGCGGCGGCGGTGGCGGTGGAGGGTTCGCGACTGTAGGATGGAGTGAGGGGGGTGCCGGCGCATGCATCCATCGGGTCAGTTCGCCGGAGCCAGCGCGTGCGGGGCGAAGGTGGCGCGGTGGAGAGAATGCTGCGCGAGCGCTCGTGTGTGCCGCACGCGGAAGCGGGCGTCCCAAATACGCAGCGCGCGATAACGATTCGGACCGCGCGCCCAACTCTATATGCCGCGCAAGCGGTTATTGCATGCCCGCTGGAGACACTCTACCGATTACGCACGCGCTAAAATGGGCAAATTTGCGGCACGACGCTTGTTTAGCGCGGCTGTTGGAGATGCTCTAAGGTTTGCAAGGATAGTGATAAATGAGCCTGCTCCATCTGATGTATACACCTTCTACGATAAGTTGGCAAAAAGTAAACTATATGAGCTTCGCAGGTTGTGCGTTCTATCTGATGTATCGCAGGCACACCTCACTTAGCAAGTCCATTCTTTCCTACAACCAACATAACATAACTTGGTGGTTAAACATAATCCATGATTGTTGCAGGAAATGGTTTTCATATCCTCGTCCCTACAAGCTGGAGCCGAACGGGCAAGCCGTCAAAAAAAACTTTGGTCCAGGACAAGACCTTAGGGGTAATGGCATGGTAGCATTAGTCTGACTTCTTGACATGAAGGATGACAAGCTGTACCCAGGTGGAGCTGCACGCTGGAGGAGAATCTTGGACCCAAGTTTTGCGGTACAATCATTGGATGACCTTCTCCATCTCCTGATTCCATACATGAATTATGTTCATCTGTGAGACCTTGTTTTTCCCCATCTGCTGGCGATTTCTGCAGGATGAGGTCTTGTATAACAGCAGGAGCCCTCAATGGCACAGGATCAGCTGGATGTTCGGTACAAAGAATCTGAAATTCAACCTGGAAGTTGGTCAACAAGTGCAAATGACAGTGACTCCTTACTTGCCAACTTTTGCAACTCAATAAAATGGGTATTAATTCTCTCAAAATTTCTTGCCAACTTTTTGAGCTTTCAGTTCATGGTTCCACTAATTGTCGACTAAGGGTGGTGCGTATATGAGATTGACATCAATGCAAAAATACTACGAGTGATGGACCCTATGTTGGCGTACTCCCCAAGGAGTGCGATCGAGCGGAAGCTCGGCGAAACCAACCGCCGTATTCTGCACTGCGTGCCTTCGTGAATGGTATCCAGAATGGCATTTTGCCACTTATCCCTGGAATTATACGTACAACACTTGTATGCATCAGAACTGCAGCATGTAATTTTTCTTTCGATAAAGGGCAGCATGTAAGTTTGGCCAACAAACATTTTCAACTTCAAATTATGGTCCATTGATTGTTGTACAAAAACTGATGATTTGCTAAATAAAAAATGCAGTTCTGACAGCGAGTTCTACGTACACCGCTACATCAAAGAATTCAATGGTGTGATGCTGGGGAAAATCCCAACTTGGCAAACCTTTCCATTAGAATGGAGTTGGTATACAAGCATACAATTTAGTAATTACTTGCTGCCTTCATGGTTTGATTTGCATACATAAGGATGCAGATGGCATACGATATTCTCACCTTGAAAGGAAACGAGGGAGACTTCCCAACTACATGTATGGTGGCATCCTGGAGTAGATTTCAGTTTGCAATGAATAAAAAAAGCACCCATCAGCTAGTGGAAGGAGTGCATGAGTCGCTCAAGTCGTCAGGGGGTGTCTTTTCTGGTTATTGAAGCCATGAAGGTGTCGGTGAGGGTCACCGCTGCGTGTAGCACCCCTATATGTTTAATTATCAAAACTGCCTCAAGTACGATCAATTGTCATACGATTTGTACGACAAGAGACAGGCCCGTTTCCCGAGGTCTTGGCCCACCACACCAGATGAGTCTTGTCGTACACAAATCGTACAGATTTTGATCGTACGTATAGCAGCTCTCTTTAATTATCTATCGAATTCGCATGGCAAGACTGTTAGCCTAAATGTGTGCTGGACCTGCATCTGATTGTGAACTAATGTGTGGTAGACCATGATGTTGTAATATGAGACCTATGCCTACTTTTATGCACTGACATGTCATTATGGCATCTAGCCATCTGGCTGGTGATAGCATCCTCTGCACATAATTTGCTTAACAATATTCATCATAAACTCACAGTTAGCTATAATTTTTTTTTCGAAACGGAGGCATAAGATTTGCCTCATCAATTAAATAAGAAGAGAATAGAGTTTAGAGTTTTACAACACCCACAAATACGGCATGACAATTACTCGCCCATAAAAATATCTCCTAATTTCTTTGCACCCGCGGTCACCCAAAGCTTGGCCTCATCGACAATGGCTGTGAAAAGAATGGTCGTTGGCGCACTCTTATGACGAAACACCCGTGCATTTCTTTCATTCCAAATGGTCCAGGAGACAAGCATGGTGAGAGAGGCCAAAGCTTGCCGGTTGGGATTGCGATTGTCGGTTCTCTTGTCCCACCATTCGAAGACAGATTCATCCGTGTGCCACTCAGATGTATCTATGTGCGCGAGACCAAGCCTCTCAATGAGAGACTTCCATATCCGAATTGTAAAGCGGCACTTGAAGAAAATGTGGGCACCCGTTTCTTGCTCCCTATTGCAAAGTTTGCAGAGGCCACAAGTTAGCTATAATTTGACTTGCTTTCATGAGCCAACTGCACATAAAACATCCGGCATATTAATATGATGTTGTGTGATGCCAATTGGGCAGGATTGTTGCTAATTTTTTTTAAATAATACATTTTTTTATTAATTTATAAAAATATTACGCTGATATAATATTTTTCGAAAATATTATCCAATCGGCCCACAGCAGGCCGACTGAGCCTAGTTAGCCAGCTGTAGGCCGACAGGTACTTCTCGGCCAACTGCAGGCCGACAGGTATGCAATCGGCCACGCGTAGGCCGATTATTGGTCGGGGCAACGTGGCCCGGGAGCTGTCGGCGCGGGCTGAGGCACGGGCGCCCCAGTCGGCCAGCTGCCGACCGATCGGCCAGCGGCAGGCCGACAGGGAGCGGGCCCGCAACAGCCTCCTTTTTTCTTTTTCTTTCCCTTCTCCTTCTCCTTTCCTTCCCACCTCACGCAGCACACTTCTCCTTCTCTCTGTTCTTCTTCCTTCCTCCTCTCTCCAACCCGAAATAGCTCCAATTAATACACCAAAATGGCCCCTTTTTTGCGGATTTGGCACCGTGAATGGGTTCTACTTAGCTAGAGGAGCCAAAAGACACCTCGATCTACTGATGGGGTAGCTTGTGGTGGTTGTGCTGAAGATTTTGTTGGAGCCTTTTTTTCAGCTCATTTGTGGAGGTTGTGGAGGCGGAGGTGGAGGTTGTGGCGGTGGTGGAGGTGGAGGTGGTGGTGGAGGTGAAGCTGCAGGAGTTTGGTGGAGTTTCCGGCTCCGGTTCCGGTGATTGAAGGCCGCCGTTAAATGGTTACAAGACGCTTCAAGGGTATATTTGAGCAAACATTTATTTTTCGAAGTTGCGTGCAATTATTGTTATTGGCTCGAGTAGTAAACGTAAATATTTAGGTGGTCGTGGTGAGCATTTTATTTCCCGTTTCGGTTAGCATTTTATTTAGATGTCAACTAATTGGTTGCGTAAAAATGTGTAGTTGCTCCGGTAATATTTCGGACTATATGAATATTATTTGCTCGAGTAGTAAACGTAAATATTTAGGTGGTCGTGGTGAGCATTTTATTTTCCCGTTCCGGTTTTGGTGAGCATTTTATTTAGATGTCAACTAATTAGTTGTGTAAAAATGTGTAGTTGCTCCGGTAATATTCCGGACTATATGTGGATGTGTAGTATTTAGGAGTGTCAATATTTGTAGTTGCTCCGGTAATATGTGGATGTGTACTGCCTAATATTTGTTAGTGCGGGTATTTGAAGTTGTTGCTTAATAATTGTATTTCGCTGTGAAAAAAAATAGGTGAGCCGAGATGTCTGATGTAGTGAACATCAGATTTTACTACGGTCCTGGTACTGTCCAAATAACTGAGATGGGAGCTGATCTGAGTGAATTTACTCACATAGATGTCCCAATGAGCGCACCTCAAACATGGTCTGTCAGTCAGTTGAAAGAATGGATTGCGGCAAGTTTAGGTCTTGATACTGAAACACACACCGTCGGTGTTCATGCATTGTGGACACGGTCAAGTACAATAATTTACTTTTATTTGAGGCCAATAGAGCGAGACTCCGATTGGGTGCGGTGGTTACAAGGTTGTGAGCGAAGGGATGCAATCCTATTGCTTTAGTGCTTCCCATCGTGAAGGCGGTCACTTTGCACATGAAGGCCAAGGTGGCAACGATCCCGGGCGAGCGGTGTAGGTAGGCGGCTATCTATGTCAAATGCTGGAGATGATGGTTACGAACAAGGACAGAGCAGTCAGGTAGAAGGAGGAAATGCTTATGGTTATGAACCAGGGCAGAATAGTTAGGTAGAAGGGGGAAATGCCGATGGTGAATACAATGGTGAGGTTGACGCTGACGAGGTAGATGGGCACATGCAGGACCAGATGGAAGAAGAAGACACTGATGTTGAAAGGGGTTATGCCGATGATTCTGGCGAGTCAGATGAAGAAGAAAATGCAGCGGAGGTCCCGAATCCTGCATGGTCGAATCATGACTTCTCATCTGCAATGACCGTGAATGATGGACATGATTCAACCTGGCAATATCATCAGAACAATATTGCAACAGGTGCTATGTATCCAAACAAACAAGCCTTGAAGGATGCAATAATTAATTGGGCAATGTCCACGCAAAGGGTTTTCACAACTCAGGTGTCCAGTCAGAAATTCCTGACAATGGTATGCAAGAATGCAGATTGTCCCGCTAGGGTGCACGGTTTTCTCCCCAAGTATGGCACAAGTTGGGTGATAAGTGACTTAGTTAATCACACTTGTCTTATTCCCTGCATCCCTCAAGATCATGCCAACCTTTCATCCACGCTTATAGCTCGGTTGTTTCACGATGAGATAGTGCAGGCAAAGCTATGGAAGTGAAGGCAGTCCGCACAAAAGTCTTTGCGGTGTTCAAGTACAGAATTTCTTATGGAAAGGCTTGGAGGGCTAAGCATGCGGCGCTTGAGAGGAGATTTGGTTCTTATTTTGATGCATATGACTCTGTTGTCTAGCTCCTCCACACCCTGCAGCAGCGGAATCCAGGCACCTATATCGATATCCAAGACATGTTCATGCCAGAGTTCCCAAGCGTGAGGGTGCTGCATCGCCTATTCTTCTCTTCGGTGTATGCATCAAGCTTTCGAACATTGCCGACCGGTGATATGTGTTGACGGTACTTTTCTCACGAGCAAGTACAAGGGTCGATCCCGACAGCCATAGGTCAAGACGGCCAAAATCAAGTCGTCCCACTCGCATTTGCTTTTGTGGAGAGTGAGAACATTGAAAGTTGGACTTGGTTCTTGAGCGATTGAAAATATCGGTTGTGAAGGAGAAGCCCAATGTGTGCATCCTTCATGACAGGCATGCAGGTATACTCGGTCACGATAAGGACACCGACAAACCCAGAATACCGAGGAACAAGTTCCATGGCAGGACTTGCAGCCGTTGGTGCATGCGCCATCTGGGGCTAATTCCTTCTCGCAGCTCGTAAATAAGAACTGATGAATCTGTTCAAAAACTCTACAAGCGTAACTAGTTATGGAAGTACAATTTGATCTGCGACAGACTTAATGTGTGCACGCAGAGACACGTGAGGGATGGAAAGCTGCAAGAGATGCAGCGGTGAGGGCACATGTTGAAGCGATGCTGCACAATTGGCAACAGAACATCGGCCGTGGAGGAGGAGCTGTTGGGCTATGTGACTTGCCGGGCTTTGACCCACCCGGTACTAGGAGAAGGCTTGGGAGGTCGATTAAAACCTTCGAGCGATGGATAGAGCATGAGCCTCTGGAGAGGTGGTCTTTGCTACATGACACACATGGAGCAAGGTGCGGTGTCATGACAACGAACCTCGCGGAAACATACAATTTTGTCCTCGGAGGAAACCGAGCATTGCCACTTACAGCCATCGTTGAGGTACTTTCTATGGCACCGTCAAGTATTTCAGAGATAGGCGTCAAAAGCAGAGCAACATATCTTCAACAACCCGAATACACGGTATTGTGAAAGAGTCACAAAGTACATGGACAACAAGATGCAAAAAGCTAGGTCACACAGTGTAGTCGCCATCGGTAATCAAGAAAGAAGGTTTGAGGTCCGCTTAGCCAATAAAAAATTTGGATGTGCAAATGAGTTGAGGACGCATGAGGTGAAAATTGGTAACGAAGCCTGGCCAACGTGTGAGTGCACATGCAACAAACCGAAATTGCTTCACCTACCTTGCTCACATGTACTTGCTGCTTGCGGGCAGTTTGGAATGGACACAATATCGTTTGTGTCTCCATATTTTCTGAAAGAGTATGTCCTCAATACCTGGACTGGTGAGCTGATGGGTTTTCGATCAATGGGTAATTTCAACACCGTCAACCCCGCTGAAAGGCGTGACATTCCAAACCCAGAGCATATGCGTACAAGTAGAGGCAGACGGCAGTGTCAGCGCATCCGGAATGATATGGACGAATCTGAAGCAGGAGGTCCGACTAGGCAATGCATTCTATGCAATGAATTTGGCCATAGGGACACTAATTGTCCCACTTTCTTCTCTGGGCGTGGACGAGGCAACCGGGGACGAAGAGGAGGTAGAGGAAATAGAGGAGTAAGAGGGAGAGGAAGAACCTAAGCTTGCAGTACTATGTTCTGAATTTGTATTAAGTGTGGCACTATGTTCTGAATTTGTATTAAGTGTGGCACTATGTTCTGAATTTGTATTAAGTGTGGCACTATGTTCTGAATTTGTATTAAGTGTGACACTATGTTTTGAATTTCTATTAAGTGTGGCACTATGTTCTGAATTTGTATTAAGTGTGGCACTATGTTCTGAATTTCTATTAAGTGTGGCACTATGTTCTGAATTTCTATTAAGTGTGACATTATGTTCTGAATTTCTATTAAGTGTGACACTATGTTCTGAATTTCTATGAAGTGTGACACTATGTTCTGAATTTCTATTAAGTGTGACACTATGTTCTGAATTTCTATCTGCAGATAATGCAGGTTCAGATCACTGTTCATGCGTCTGTGAAGAAGCAATGACAGGGGACTGTAGCGTCCCCTGCCTTTCCTTGCCACGTTAGAGCCACACTCGACCCACAAGCCAAGATAAGGTTATGGCTACCGGAAAACAAATTTAGGTTACATATATATCTCTCATGCGTGATTTTTTTTTGCTGATGGGCTAGATTCCATCGATTGGAAAAACCGACTAAGATATCCAGGAAAACAGGAAGCGAGAATTCATTGACTCAAGATCCACTTATATTATGATGATTGCGACACTTGTAGAAGCCCTCGCCGGCGAGCTTTGCGGCGGGCGACGTACGTCACCACTACACTACCGCAATTCGGGCAGGGGACTAGGGCAACGACCAAGCGCCGCTTGCCACAATGTGACGCTCTTGCCGGTCGTTGGGCAACGACCAGGTAACACACTCGTGAGAAACCAACGTCCGTCCGATACCGAGTCCGCTATATTCGCCGCTCTTTACAAGTGTTGTACAACATACAGATACTCTGCAAGCCCTACAATACTGAGACGGCCCACATCACGAAACGAGTCAATGGCTAGCGATACCGGGAGCGTGCGCGCTTGTCTGCGCTTGTGAATTTTCCATCGTATCTACTCCTAAATGGAGAGTTGGTAGGGTCGCCTCAATTCTCACCAACCCTATATTATCCCATGAGTGTCTTACAGGCGACCTTTCACTCAATAGCAGCCAATTTGGGCCGGCCCATTTGAAGCATGCATTAACTCAGTCAAATCGAAACTTTCCCAAAACAACGTCATGCATTAATTCATTCAAATCAAATCTTAAGAAAATCTCAATCAAATCCAAACTTTCCTTGGCTTCTAGTACCCATAGCTAAAGCAAATCAAATCTTATCAAAAACATGAATCTGTATCAAAGTTGGACGCGTGCTCGGCATCCAGTACTTCCTTGTTATATTTTTTCTATGACCAACCTATTATTTTGTGCTCGGCATACTATCAGAATTGGCACAAACCAATACGCCATGGTGAGTTTGTAGCGTCACCTCCATTCGATTAAACCTCCCCACTGATTTTTTTTATCCCACTAATTTTGTTAAACATGTTTTTAGCCCACTGATCTACTTAATCCGTTGTTTATATGCCAAATTTGGTAATATCATTATGGAAAGGAATCAATCACGATGATCTCTAATCAATCTTTAAGGACCAAATCTCTACTATGTAAAAAAGAATAAGATTTCATCTCCCCTAGAAAACCATTTCACTCTTTGTTTCAGCAAACCTCCTCGACTTCGTCCCACCTCCCTTTCCCGTCTGCTTTTTTCATCCATTTTCCCACTAACCTCTCCCAACCCACATATCCCCCATGTGAACAAGGGTTGGGCGCCACCGCCGTCTTCCTGGTTGTCGATGAGCTCCCACGTCTCCGCAGTCACACCCATCCTCGCCTCCCTATCTCTCCATAGGAGCTCGACCATGCCGCCCTTTCCCATCACGAGAGCTCGACCACAACGACCGGCCGCCGCAGGACGCTGGTCCTATCCCACGCTGAGGGAGTCCTGGACTAGGGGGTGTCCGGACAGCCGGACTATCAATATCCGCCGGACTCCCAGACTACGAAGATACAAGATTGAAGACTCCGGCTCGTGTCCGGATGGTACTATTCCTTGGCGTGGAAGGCAAGCTTGGCAATACGGATACCTAGATCTCCTACCATTGTAACCGACTCTGTGTAACCCTAGCCCTCTCCGGTGTCTATATAAACCGGAGGGCCTTAGTCCGTAGGACGAATATACATCTCAACAATCATACCATAGGCTAGCTTCTAGGGTTTAGCCTCCTTGATCTCGTGGTAGATCTACTCTTGTACTACCCATATCATCAATATTAATCAAGCGGGGCGTGGGTTTTACCTCCATCGAGAGGGCCCGAACCTGGGTAAAAACATTGTGTCCCTCGTCTCTTGTTACCATCCGCCTAGACGCACAGTTCGGGACCCCCTACCCGAGATCCGCCGGTTTTGACACCGACATTGGTGCTTTCATTGAGAGTTCCTCTGTGTCGTCGCTGATAGGCTTGATGGCATCTTCAACCAGCAACGCTTTCTAGGGTGAGACTTTTCTCCCCGGACAGATCTTCGTATTCGGCGGCTTTGCACTGCGGGCCAATTCTCTTGGCCATCTGGAGCAGATCAAAAGCTACGCCCCTGGCCGTCAGGTCAGATTTGGAAGCTTAAACTTCACGGCCGATGACCGCGGAGACTTGATCTTCGACGGACTCGAGCCAGAGCCGAACGCGCCCGATCGTGGCGATGGGCATGATCTAGCTCTGCCGCCAGACAAAGGCCTTGGTGGCCGTTTCGGATCTGCTTCGCCATTAGCCCGAGCCGATCGCCCGGATCGAGGGTCGGTGGATAGACGCCGCCGGGGCTTCAACATCCACGGCGATGGAGCGAACATCGACCTTGTCCTCTGCGAGACTCGTGATTCGGGCGCGGACTCCTCACGGACTCCGAGCCTCCCGCACCCCTATCAATCAATCCGGATTGGGCGCCGGTTATGGAATTCACTGCCGCGGACATATTCCAACACTCGCCTTTTGGCGATACCCTAAACTCGTTAAAGCATCTCTCGTTATCAAGAGAGTCCTGGCCGGACTATGGCCAGGATGGTTGGAGTACGGACGACGAAGAAATTCAGAGCCCACCCACCACCCACTTTGTAGCCACTCCGAGGATTTAACCGACATGCTGACTACGACTCAAGACATCGACGCTATGGACGGCGATGCCGAGATTTACAGAACCAGCGCCTACGAGGCACTGGAAGGCCACCTCGTCATATAGCGTATACATGGTGGATACCCCAAAAGAAGGGAGGGCGAAGAAGCGGCGGAGGCGACTCTTTTTAAGAAGCAGCCCAAACGCCGGCGTCGTGGCGCCGCTCTAAATCCCGCCACAGCAAGAATGGAGATTCCGCACAGAGACAATAACACTCGAGAGCGCCGAAGATAATCCCTCCCGCACGACTCGGCGCAGAGGATGCAGGAGCAAGCCCCACGAGAGGGCGCATTTAAAGGGTTGAGGATGATAACTATATGCCTCCCTCCGAAGACGGCAAGCCTCAACGATGACGAATTCGCTGCACGAGGATCCCGTCGAACAAGAGCGCTTCAAGCGCAAGCTTATCGCCACAGCAAACAGCCTAAAGAAAAAGCAGCAGCAGCTTCAAGCTGATCAGGACCTGCTGGCCGATCGATGGACCGAAGTCCTCACGGCCGAAGAGTATAAACTCGAACGTCCCTCCAAAAGTTACCCAAGACGCAAGTTGCTCCCCCGATTAGAGGAGGAAGCAAACATACCTTCTTCACCAGCGCACGATATGGCTGACCGACCACCCCGTGGTCGTGACAGAGAGGCATCCAGGCCCCCAGCCAAGAACGTACCCCGGCATCGCTCCAAAAGTACGAAGCCAAGAGGGAACGCGCCGGACTTGTGAGACATATTGGAGGACAAGGCAAGGCAATCCAGATCCATCTACGGATCATGTGGGCGCCCTACGACCCACGACGAATACCGTCGCGCCGGACATAACACCGGCCGGGCCGAACATAGCAGACAGCGCTCCCTCGAGCTGCGTCGCGATATTGCTCAATACAGGGGCGCCGCACACCCTCTATGCTTCACTGACGAAGTAATGGGGATCATCAGATCCCCGAAGGGTTTAAACCCGTAAACATCGAATCTTATGATGGCACAACAGACCCCGCGGTGTGGATCGAAGACTATCTTCTCCACATCCATATGGCCCGCGGCGACGATCTCCACGCCATCAAGTACCTCCCACTCAAGCTTAAAGGACCAGCTCGGCATTGGCTTAACAGCCTGCCCGCAGAGTCAATTGGGTGTTGGGAAGACCTGGAGGCCGCATTCCTTGATAACTTCCAAGGCACATATGTGCGACCACTAGACACCGATGACCTAAGCCACATCATTCAGCAGCCAGACGAATCGGCCAGGCAATTCTGGACTCGGTTCTTGACGAAGAAAAATCAAATCGTCGACTGTCCGGATGCAGAGGCCCTCGCAGCCTTCAAGCATAACATCCGGGACGAATGGCTAGCCCGGCACCTGGGGCAGGAAAAGCCGAAATCCATGGCAGCCCTCACATCGTTAATGACCCTTTTGTGCGGAGAGGACAGCTAGCTAGCCGAAGCAACAATCTCCGTAAAAATTCTGGCAGTCCGGATACTAAGGACAACAACGGCGAGTCACGTCGAATCAAAAACAAAGCGCCGCGTGCTAACGGCGATATAAGGAGGATCTGGCAGTCAATGCCGGATTCGAGGCTCCAAACCCGGTCGTGGAAGAAGCCATTTAAAAGAACCACTCCGGTCCGTCCCAATTTGGACCGAATACTCAACCGCTTATGCCAGATACATGGCACCTCTGAAAAGCCAGCTAACCACACCAATAGAGATTGTTGGGTGTTCAAGCAGGCCGGCAAGTTAATTGCCGAAAACAATGACAAGGGGCTAAATAGCGACGACGAGGAAGAGACCCGGCCGCCGAACAATAGAGGACAGAAGGGTTTTCCCCTACAAGTGCGGACGGTGAATATGATATACGCGACCCATATACCCAAGAGGGAGAGGAAGCACGCACTACGGGACGTCTATACGATGGAGCCAGTCGCCCCAAAGTTCAACCCATGGTCCTCTTGCCCGATCACTTTCGATCGAAGAGACCATCCGACTAGCATACGCCACGGCGGATTCGCCGCATTGGTTTTAGACCCAATCGTCGATGGGTTTCACCTCACGAGAGTCCTGATGGACGGCGGTAGCAGCCTGAACCTGCTTTATCAGGATACAGTGCGCAAAATGGGCATAGACCCATCAAGGATTAAACCTACAAAGATAACCTTTAAAGGTGTCATCCCAGGAGTAGAAGCCAACTGTACAGGCTCAGTCACACTAGAAGTGGTCTTCGGATCCCTGGACAATTTCCGAAGCGAAGAGTTAATCTTCGACATAGTCCCGTTTCGCAGCGGCTATCATGCTCTGCTCGGACGAACCGCGTTTGCAAAATTCAACACGGTGCCACATTACGCATACCTAAAGCTCAAGATGTGAGGCCCTCGTGGAGTCATCACGGTCAATGGAAATACGGAACGCTCCCTCCGAACGGAGGAACATACAGCGGCTCTCGCGGCAGAAGTGCAGAGCAGCCTTCTAAGGCAATTCTCAAGTCCGGCGGTTAAAAGGCCGGACACATCAAAGCGCGACCGGAGCAATGCCAACCAAGACCACCTGGCGCGATCGAGCATCGCAGCGTAATGCGGCCCCAACCCTCGCCCGCGCATGATCGCAAGAATAACACTCCGCGTACATCATTACGCCTTGGAGATACCATGGGCACAGGGAAAGGGGCACGATCACAATGGACCTAGAGTGCGGCTCGACCACACCAGGGGCTCACACGAGTGCCCCCCTTCTTTTTGTTTTTATATGTTCTTCTTTTACGTACACAGGACTCTGTTAACCAGAAGCCCTGTCCGATGGCGAACTTGCCGAACTCATGATACAACAGTCAGGGAGTAAAGAAGGCTGCGGCGAATACCCAGGTGGTCTCAATTACGAGCATTACATTCAATTATATACACCAAGTCTGCAGCTCATCCCTGGAGGGGGACATGTTTATTTAGTACAAATCCCTTGCTTACCGCACTATTTGTATCAGTCCGCTCTACTAGCAGACTTTCTTTCATAAATAATGCAGCACCTCTTTTTTGCAAATGCATTATTTTTTATATATATGTTCATTATATGACATCCTGCAACCGTATATTTTGGTACGGCCGAATACGCCAGGGGCTTCTGTTCCCCACATTATGGTGTGATTAAGTCCGAACACTTTCACAAGTGCGGCACCCCGAACTTATAGCATTATATGAATCGGCTCCGAATCATGTCTTGGGTCAATAGTTGGGTTTGCCCGGCTCCCATGTTTTGGTGCCTTACATTCCGTTCCGACGGCTAAGGTAGCACTGGGAGAACCACTGCGATTGCGCCCCGGTTGAGCCGGGTTAACGCCTCAGTGGAGAAAGCTAAAACTGACTGGCATGATAAGGCGAGAGACTGGTCGCTGTTCGAGAGGTTCTTTCGGGTCCCTAAAGACTCATGCCGCTTCGAGCGAAGTTCCAGATGATGTCCGACGAAGGCGTGGATAGCGCCCCGGATTCGGTCTTCCGAATACCAGGGGCTTCGCCGAAATTTAAAATTATAGAATTCTATGGCTAACTGAGAATGTTCAAGCACTATAAGTCCGGTTGCCTTGTTCGTCGTGTTGAGCGCCTCCCTAGATGGACCCAAAAATGGGAACAAGAGCGCTCATGTTTATCACCGAACACCCCAGCACTAGTGGCTTGGGGATTGAAGCCAACGACTTGCCATCTCTCAGATTTCACAAAAACGGCCGCACAGAAGGTAATATTTTAAATTAAACAAGCGTTGCTTATGGCGCATACAAACGAAGTTTTCGGCGCACAGGATAAATACACAGCGAGTTCACTCAAAAATTACATTTCGGGAGCACTCATCTGCAATATCGCAGGCTCCCTTCAGGACAACTTTATAATACTGCTCCGGCGTGCGATGCTCCTTGCCCGGCGGCGGTGGGTCCGTGAGAAGCCTCTCCGCATCCAGTTTGCCCCATTGCACCTTTATGCGGGCAAGGGCCCGACGAGTGCCTTCAATACAGGCGGAGCGCTTGACTACATCGAGCCTGGGGCATGCATTCACCAGCCGCCGTGCTAGGCCAAAGTAGCTTCCAGGCAGGGCCTCTCCAGGCCACAGACGGACTATGAGGCCCTTCATGGCCTCCTCAGCTACCTTGTGGAGTTCGACCAGCTGCTTCAGCTGGTCGCTTGGGGGCACCGGATGGCGGCCTCGGCAGATCGAGACCGAAGACCTTCTCCGTCGAGCTCCCCTCCTCGCCACGATAGAATGCGGCGGCATCAGACGCACTACACGGCAGATCTGCAAACGCCCCTGGAGAGCTCCGAATTCGGGTAAGTATCCGGTAATTCACATTAACATGCCTGCTTTGCATGAAGAAGGCCTTACCCGCCGCCATCTTCTTTATGTCCTCAACCTCCTGAAGGGCCTTCTGGGCCTCGGCCTTGGTGGACTTGGCACTTTCAAGAGCCGAGGCGAGCTCAGACTCTCGAGTCTTGGAGTCACGCTCCAAACTCTCATGCTTTTCCATGAGAGCCTGGAGCTCTTGCCAAACTTCCGCCACTAGTGCCTCTTGCTTTTCTCGTTCAGCCCGCCTGCGGGTCAAGATTATGTTCGACGCGGACACGGCATCCTTCAGGGCTGCCACCTCGTTAGTGGCCCCTGCAATACACATATTATCCTTGTTAATTTTCATTGCAACCAAAATCCTTTTCTGTAAGGTAATTATTCAAAGAGGTGTTACTCACCTTCTTTCTCCTCGAGCTGCTTCTTCGCATTGCCGAGCACTTGCTCGGACCGCTCGAGGTTCTTCTTCAGCACCTCGACCTCCGCCGTTAATGCGGCAGAGGTCAGCAGCGCAGCCTACAAACCCATATTGACATATTTTTAGCAACCCTGCGTATATCTTGTTAGATATTTAGTCCGGCTTTTCTTTCCGAACACCGAACTAAGCATCAGGGGCTATTGTCTATGCGGTATTACATTACATAATTTTAACTTCTTACCTCAAAGCCTGTTAGAAGGCTGCTGCAGGCTTCGGTCAGCCCGCTCTTGGCGAACTGGACCTTCTCAATCACCGCACTCATGAGAGTGCTATGTTCTTCCTCGATGGAAGCGCCTTTAAGCGCCTCCAGCAGGTTATCCGGCGCCTCTGGTTGGACGGAGGCCGCCGGCGTCACGGTCCTGCCCTTCTTTCGAAGGGGCCGCTTGCCGGACTCTGGAACCACTACGGGTTCCGATGTACAGTCCGGCGCAAAGTCCGGGAGGTCGCCTGACGGCGCCTCCGGAGCCTCCTCCTGATGGGTCCCCTTTTGGGATCCCACCTCGGCGTCCTCGTCGGCGCGGGGGGTAGAGGCGGTCGGGAAGGAATTTACGTCCGACGAAGCCAACGACCCGCTCATTGAGTCGGGGAGGTCGTCATCGACCGGACTACGGACAGAATGCGGCGTTAGAAGGATACTACGAGACATGAAAGGTACGGCATATAAATGATCCGAATACTTACGATCCGGCCGGACGCCTGGCCCTTGGAGGCCACTCATCCTCGCCAACGCTGATGTTGGCGAAACTGTCCGGGGGGATAGTTCTCCCCCTCTTGGACCCTTCGGCCGCCCCGATTGGGGAGGCCTTCCTCTTCTTCTCTCCCTCCTTCGGGAGAGAGTACTCCTCCTCCTCGTCTTCAGGGGAGGAGTCCTCCTCGTCGTCAGACGCCTGATTACGGGAACTCTTTCTAGTCCCCGTGGCCACCTTCTTGACCTTCTTCTCCGGCACCACGTGCGGTGCCAGAACCAGTAGCCCCGCTAAGCGGGCGTCCACTGGGTCTTCTGGCATGGGAGACGGGCTGATGAGCAGCTTGGCCTTCCCATCCATTCCTGTCAAAGGAAGACGCAGGTTAAAACCTCACTGGAGTCAATCTAATTACCACAAGTGTCCCATAATGGGGTTGAATCACTTACCTCGTCAGTCGGAGACTGCGAGCTGAATCCGTGGTCTTCGGTCACGGATGCGGGGGCTTCGGCGCCCTTGAACAACACCCTCCAGGCACCTTCGTGTGTTGTATCGAAGAGCCCGCTTAACGTCTGGTGCTGTTCCGGATTGAACTCCCACAAATTGAATGCCCGTTCTTGGCATGGGAGAATCCGCCGGAGGAGCATGACTTGGACCACGTCGACATGCCGGAGCCTATTGCTCACCATCTTCTTGATGCAGGCTCGGAGTCCCGTCACCTCCACCGGACTGCCCCACTGCAAGCCCTTCTCTTTCTAGGAGGTGAGCTGCGTGGGGATTCTAGATCTAAACTCGGGGGCCGCCGCCCATGTGGGCTTGCGCGGCTCGGTGATGTAGAACCACCCCGATTGCCACCCCTTGACGGAATCCACGAAGGTCCCTTCTAGCCAAGGGACGTTGGCAATTTGCCCAACATGGCGCCTCCGCATTCCGCTTGCGTCCCCTTCACAACCTTCGGCTTGACGTTGAAGGTCTTGAGCCACAGGCCGAAGTTGAAACGCCCTCGATGCGGCTATATCTCCCACGTGTCGAAGCACGACTTAGAGGCATAACCGCATTGAAAGCAATGTCGCAAGTGAGGTAATCTTCACACAACCCATGTAGTACATAAGGGAAAGAGATACATAGTTGGCTTACAATCGCCACTTCACACAATTACATGAATAAAGCATTACATCATCCAGATACAATCAAGGTCCGACTACGGAACCCAAAATAAAAGAAGAACCCCAAATGCGACAAAGGTCCCCGATCGACCCCAACTGGGCTCCACTACTGATCAACTAGATCGAAACAACACAAGGGTAAGATCTTCATCGAGCTCCTCCTGGAGCTTGGTTGCGTCACCTGCTCGGTAACATAGGCACCTGCAAACTGGTTTTGGAAGTATCTGGTGAGCCACGAGGACTCAGCAATCCCATTACCATGGGTATCAAGACTAGCAAAGCTTAATGGGAAAGGAAGGGGTAAAGTGGTGAGGTTGCAGCAGCGACTAAGCAAGTATGGTGGCTAACATACGCAAAGAAGAGCGAGAAGAGAACAAGCGGAACGGTCGTCAACTAGCAATGATCAAGAGGTGATCCTGAACACCTACTTACGCCAATCATAACACCAAACCGTGTTCACTTCCCGGACTCCGCCGAGAAGAGACCATCACGGCTACACACTCGGTTGATGCGTTTTATTTCGGATCTGGTGTCAAGTTATCTACAACCGGACATTAACAAATTCCCATCTGCCACATAACCGCGGGCACGGCTCTCGAAAGTTTATACCCTGCAGGGGTGTCCCAACTTAGCCCATGACAAGCTCTCGCGATCATCGAAGAATAGACCTTCACCCAGAAGACCCGATCAGTCTCGGAATCCCGTACATCAAGACATTTCGACAATGGTAAAACAAGACCAGCAAAGCCGCCCGATCGCCGACAATCCCGATAGGAGCTGCACATATCTCGTTCTCAGGGCAACACCGGATGAGACATCCTACGAGTAAAACCAGACCTCGAGTTGCCCCGAGGGGGGCCCGCAGTCTACTCGGTTCAGACCAGAACTTAGACAAGCACTGGCCCGAGGGGGCTAAAATAAAGATGACCCTCGAGAGAGCGACTCCCAAGGGAAAAGGTAGGTGGTGGTGAGGCAAATGGTAAAAGTCAATGTTGGCCCTTGCTGGACAAGTTTTATTCAAAGCGAACTGTCAGGGGGGTCCCATAAATCACCCGACCGCGTTAGGAACGCAAAATCCGGGAACATAACACCGGTATGACGGAAACTAGGGCGGAAAGAGTGGAACAAAACACCAGGCATAAGGCCGAGCCTTCCACCCTTTACCAAGTATATAGATGCATTAATAATATAAGAGATATTGTGATATCCCAACATAACCCTGTCCACCATGGAAAAATCTTCAACTTCAACTGCAACTAGCAACGCTATAAGAGGGGCTGAGCAAAGCGGTAACATAGCCAAACAGTGGTTTGCATAGGAAAGGTGTCAAAGGATTAGAGGTTCATGGCAACATGGGATGGCTTGATAAACAGGTAATAGGTAGCGCAGCATAGCGAAAGAACGAGGCAACTAGCATAGCAATGATAGTAGTGAGATCCAGGGTAGCGGTCATCTTGCCTGAAATCCCGCAAGGAAGAAGAACGAGTCCATGAAGAAGATGAAGCCACGAAGACGAACCACACATAGACGAACGAATCCTCACGATCGCAACGAAACGGGAACTATCGAGAAGAAGCACACAACAAGGTAAACACACCACACATGAACAAGGCATGATGCACAACAAGCATGATGCAAGACCAAGCTACATGAAGCTACTCATGGCAAGAGATGATGCAAACAAGAACAACACATCAAGGCAAGTTTAAATGAGGCCGGGAACAACATATAACAATTCCGGTAAGTCCTCATATGTAAATTTCGAAATTGGTCCAGAACTGAAAAAACCTTATGTTCAAGTTGTTAAACAACAAGTTAAAGAGCATCACGAGGATCTACACGAAATTCTAGTCAAGTTACATATAAAGTTCATTAGATTTGGAGCTACGGCCTAGAAGATACGAGCAAAACAAGATAAGCATGGCATTGATGCAAAATGCACCCAAACTTCAAGAAAACACACCAAAACAAGGATGCAACATGATAATATGGAACTACCTGCGAAAACAAGCAAGTTTCATATAGAACACACTCAAAACGGAGCAACGATGCAACACACACACTATACAAGTCATAACAACAATCTGTCCATAACAGCAACTAGGCATCTTACAAGCATCAAAACAACATGCTACAGCACCCCAACATAATAACAAAAGGCATGGGCATGAAGTACACGTAAAGCATAACAAAACATGAACACTGAGCTATCTCCAGAAACAACTAGAACATGCTCAAAAAGACATGGAGATATTGCAAATAATAACAGTTTCAGACTTTAGCAGAAATAACATCAGGTTGCAATGTTTAGAGCTAGCAAACAACTTGTTACAGGAACTTATCATGGCAAACAAAGGCATGGCATGAATCTACTAATAGCATATATCAAAAGACCCTTACTGACCATGAGCCAAAAAGGCATAGAAAATATGATGGCACCCATGTGAACATGGCAAGTTATATTACAGATTTATACATGGCAGAAACAACGATAAGTAGGCATGTTCGTGAGCTTGAACCACTCACTACAGAGCAATACATGGCATGGCAAGGCACCCAACATTAAGAAGGCATGTTTATGAAGCTAGGAAAACACATGGATCACTAGGAAAACACATGGGAACAAGTGAACTTAATGTAAACAGGCTGACAAATAACATTTTCAAGCAACTTTGGAGCAAGATATGAACATGTTCCAGCAGGCTATAATTGCAAACAAGGGCATGAATGGATAGAGCAAGACATGTATATCAAAACATGTTTATAGAGCATCTCCAGATTATGCATAGAATGATTAGTGGAAGCATGTTAACATAGCAACAAAATATAACAGAATCTGTCAGGAAAACAGCAACAGCAACTACCCTACTTAACAAGCTCGATGCACTCAGCACACAACTCACAAAAATACATGGTCAACACCTCTAGAAAGATGGCATGGCATAGTTCAACATTCATGTATAGCTCAACCTCATAGGATGCACACATCAATCATGGCAAAAATGATAAAACAGCAAGTTATAACAGTTTCAGCAGATTAACATCAACATGCACTCTTCCAACAGCATTTCGGGCATCAAGATGAGCTCAAAAGAAAATGATGCAATGGAATGAAATGAAGTACTCGTCGAGACGAAGAATTTGACATATTATACGCACGAAACGGAGCTACGGGTGCAGAGATGTGACACGATGAACATGGCATGAAAATATAAGAAAACTGGGACTTAGGCATTCGGGGAAGGGGAAAAATCAACCTCGGGCTGCACGGATGCCGAGGTTCACCGGGGTGGCCACCGGAGTTGACGGGGAAGTCGCCGGGGAGGGCCGGAGGAGGCGGATCCGGGCCGGATCTCGCCGGATCCGGCCGGAGGAGGCGCCGGCGAGGGGGAAAAGCGGCGCGCGGCGGCGGCACGAGGACGCGGGCGCGCGGCGAGGCGGCGATGTGGCGGCGGCGGCGGCGGCGCGCGCTGGCTCGGGCGTCGGGAGCCGGACGCGGCGGCGGGTTCAGCGCGCCAGCGGCGGCGGAGGGAGAGGCGGCGCGCGCGGCGACGCGGGCGCGAGGCGGGAGCTTCGGGCGGCGGCGCGGCGCGGCGAGGAGGTCGCGGGCGGCGGGATCTGGTCGGGCAGGCGGGCCCGGATGGGCCCAGGCGAACCGCCGCAGCGCTGGGCTGAGGGCGACGTGTCCGCGCCGGATTGGCCGAGGGGGCGGCGGCGGACGTGTCCGGTGGGGCGCGGACATGTCCGGTGGCGGCGGGGAAGAGGCTAGGGTTTCGTCTGCGATTTGATCCGCGAATTTCGGGGGGAGGGGTTATTTATAGATTCTGGGAGCTAGGAGAGTCCAAATGAGGAGCGGTTTTCGGCCACGCGATCGTGATCGAACGACCGAGAGCATGGAGGGGAGTTAGATGGGTTTTGGGCCACTTTGGAAGGGGTGTTGGGCTGCAACAAAAGAGGGCTTCTGCGGTTACCCGGTTAACCGTTGGAGTACCAAACGAACTCCAAATGGCACGAAACTTGACAGGCAGTCTACCGGTGCTAAACCAAGGCCGCTTGGCAAACCTCGGGCCTCCGAGAAAGTTTAATACCCGCACACGAAAGGAGACAAGAAGGGGACGCCGGAGGACATAGGAGTGCCGGATTGCAAACCGGACAACGGGGAAAATGCTCGGATGCATGAAACGAACATGTATGCAAAATGAGATGCACATGATGATATGATAAAATGCAGATGATGACATGGAAAAGTGCAACACGCAAGCAAATGACATGGCAACGACGGCGAATAACTGACGGACACCTGGCGCATCAGATCCGGGGCGTTACAACACTCCACCACTACGAGAGGATCTCGTCCCGAGATCTGGGATGGCACCGGAGGGAAAACGGAAGAGGAAGAGAAGAGGTAAAACTAAGTTGCTTCTTTGACCAATGAGTGAAACCACGGACCTTGAGAGGTTGAGCAATTTAAAAGAAAGAGTACAACAGAGATGAACGAGATTGCAAACAATCCGTTAGAAAAGTGGAACAAGCAACATTACGAGGACTTGAAGGTTGCAAAGACATGAATCAAGAGTTTAATGGACAAGATAGAATTCGAAACCACTTCGGTTAAACAAAATATAGAAGGGACAAGATTGATATAATTTGAGCAGCACTCCGACTGAAAGAAGAAGGAAAACTTGATAAGATGAAAAGCACTTGAAGAGATGACACGACACTCCGGTTAAAAGGATAAGAATGAAAAGAACATGATGCTCACAATTCGAGATGATGAGTGAAAAGAGCAACATCACAATGGCTTCGGAAGAAAAAATAGAAGATAGATCATTGGAATAAAGGGACGGAGAAGAAAATGACAACTTTTGCCACAAGTGAACTTGGAAAGCATCCTTGCAAAGAAGAATCGAACGGAGTTGTTGGAAAATCAATAACGAGAAGCACAAGCTTGTTGTGGGCTTATGGCAAACATCTGAAAATGATGAGGTGACAACCGGCCACTAATGGTAACAATTGATTGGTTGAGATCAATGAAGATAAGAGAAACTTCTTCCACCAAGTGAATAGAGAGCAAGCTTGGGTCATGCATAATCACCACAAATAGCAACAACCCTTAAGGAAAGGCTTTAGGTGAAATATGACACAAGATAACTCCAACGAAGAAATTGATTGGTCGAAAAGATCTCTTGAACGAAGAGAAAAAAGATGGATTTAGAATCCCTCATTCTTGACAACATATGAATCATGAAACATGAATGGAAATTGTCAAGAGTGACATAACACCATCTCAAAAGATAAGGTAGAAAGAATTGCACTTTGGAATGCAAGATGAAGAATGCTTGAACTCCCCAAAACAAGACATGTGTTGAACACCATGTTTAATTTTGAGTATAGCTTGGCGGATCATAACCTCGAGAGAAGTCTTGAAGAACAATTGAAGAATGAAATGAATTCTGGACGAACCACCATGTAGAGCCTCCATGAAGAACTCCGGTAAACAAAAAGAATGAAAAGAAAGAGAAATTGAAAACACAAGGTGAATCCTTGCAATGATTTAGATGGATCTCCGTGATAATTAGAGCTTGGAGCTCCGGAAAGAAAAGATGAAGCATCTCGAACCAAGAATGTGATATCATGAACAACTCCGGAAAGAAGAAATTAATCACTTGTATGAAACAAGAATAAGAATTATGTTATGCATATCCTTCACCAATTTAAATTGATGATAAGCAACGGATTTGGCATACTACTTATTCTCGTAGAAAGAATTAAGAGAGATATAGCGCAAACTTGAGAAAAGTCTTCAACGATCCACCGGTAGGATTTGAAAACAACGAATGAATTGATAAGATAAACAAGGAAGAGAGATCTTGAAAGAACCACCGTAAGAATTGAAAAAGAGAGTAGCAAGGGCACAATTCACCGGAAAGAGTTTGAAAACGAATGAAGATACTTGAAGGGATTTTAGATACATGAGAATGAAGAGATCACGAGCTGATTAGAGAATACTTGAATGATGCACCGGTATGATTTGGAGAACGAGAGCTGAAAGCTTGAATGAATAATACTGAGATGATGGGCTTCAAAGAATGAAACTGAAAAGACTCCTAAAATGCTCCGGATGGGTGAAAAAGATTCTCAAAATCAAAAACAATTATGAGAGGATGGCAACAAGCTAGCACCATGAATCTTGAAGAGAATAGAGCAAGATTAAAGAGAAACTCTTCTTCGGTCTTCAAATGATGAGAAACACCACCGAGAATTATTGAGGCACAACGGAAGAATCAAAAGCGAAGAGGTTGAGCCAACTATGAAAAGAATTTGAAAGATCTTGGAGAAAAGCATTTGACTGATGACAACTCATTCTTACGTCAAACTTGGAGAAGAATTTAGGATAGCTCGGGAAAATAGAAGAGTCGTAAGATCACTCGAAAAGACACGTGGGTTAGGGCCCACTCAAAAGAACACCGTTGAAAAGATTTAAAAGAGATGTTGCACCGGTTGAATTAAATGGCTTGAATGAGATACCAATCTCGAAAGAGCTTGAACGAATGCAGAGTGGAAACACGAATCTTCGAGATATCTTGAGCACTCCGGAATAACAAATAGCGAGAAGTAGAATGATAATGAGGTGCACCGGTATGAGAAGACATTGAAATGAGGAAAAAGGTATATGATTAACACTGAAAGCTTGAATTGGATCCACCGGAGAAGCAAAAAGAACGGAGGATGATGGACTCAAAGCTCCGTTAGCATCTTCATGAGAGATCACCGGATAAGAACATTGATTGAAAAGAATGAAGAGACTTCACAAAAGTAAAAGGATACTTGGTAAAGAAATCTTAGTCCTTGAGGAAAAAGGGTGGGTGGGCGGGAAAAAACAAAGGCAACTTGGAGACGGATGAAACAAACACCGTTGAGAAAACTTAGAATTGATCTTGCGGATGGGGAGAATGATGGGATCATCTCGAAGAGGAGCGCACCGGTTGGAAAAAGAATTAACATGACAACCTCAATGATCAAAAAGGATTAGTATTCACATAACAATATGAGAACACCGTTTAGGAAAGGTATGGATTCAACATTTGACTTCGAAGCAACTCGAATACCACAAATAAAACAAAACAAAGGATTTAGCTTGCAGAATAAGCCGGAACAAATACATATGATAGAGATTTACCCAATCCCATATCATGCATCTGTCGAAAAGATATTCTAGGAGCTACTTGAATTCCCACCTATAAAACACCCGAAACTTTATGGTTATGCAATCAGGTGTTGGGGATACAGGGGAAGCAATATATCTTACCCAAACTAACAATCCCTACATCCAGCTGTATCCATCCGTCAACACATAACCAAGAAACCTTCGGAAATCGTGTACCTCAACCTTCAAAAAGCATCCGTTATACGAGTCATGGCAATACTCCGTACTCACCTCGATCTTTGGGTTAGCGGGGTTATCTCACCAACAACTGCATAAAAGAGATTTTCGATGTCGGCGACTAAACTCGGTATTCCAGAACTGCAACGATAAAATTATGGCGACAACACCTCGGAGCTCAACTCCCGGGACACCTCCACTAAAAAACCCCTGCTGATGGGAGGCACCAAGACAATGTTGTCATCATAAAACCATCGAACGATTCTAAGATACCAGCGTGATCCTAAAAAAAATTTAGTGAAATTTGAGAAGAAAAGAGTCAAAACTCTCGTCGGAGACCTCACCAGAGCGATTTAAGGGACCGAGGAGTAAAAAAATTCTAACTCTCCGATATATATAATCCTAAATGACTCAAAACATTTTTCTAGACACAACTCGGCCGCTAAAAACGATCAAGCAGTGGGGCTCCTAAAGTCGGGGAAGGCTCTGATTACCAACTTGAAACGCCCTTGATGCGGCTATATCTCCCACGTGTCGAAGCACGACTTAGAGGCATAACCGCATTGAAAGCAATGTCGCAAGTGAGGTAATCTTCACACAACCCATGTAGTACATAAGGGAAAGAGATACATAGTTGGCTTACAATCGCCACTTCACACAATTACATGAATAAAGCATTACATCATCCAGATACAATCAAGGTCCGACTACGGAACCCAAAATAAAGAAGAACCCCAAATGCGACAAAGGTCCCCGATCGACCCCAACTGGGCTCCACTACTGATCAACTAGATCGAAACAACACAAGGGCAAGATCTTCATCGAGCTCCTCCTGGAGCTTGGTTGCGTCACCTACTCGGTAACATAGGCACCTGCAAACTGGTTTTGGAAGTATCTGGTGAGCCACGAGGACTCAGCAATCCCATTACCATGGGTATCAAGACTAGCAAAGCTTAATGGTAAAGGAAGGGGTAAAGTGGTGAGGTTGCAGCAGCGACTAAGCAAGTATGGTGGCTAACATACACAAAGAAGAGCAAGAAGAGAACAAGCGGAACGGTCGTCAACTAGCAATGATCAAGAGGTGATCCTGAACACCTACTTACGCCAATCATAACACGAAACCGTGTTCACTTCCCGGACTCCGCCGAGAAGAGACCATCATGGCTACACACTCGGTTGATGCGTTTTATTTCGGATCTGGTGTCAAGTTATCTACAACCGGACATTAACAAATTCCCATCTGCCACATAACCGCGGGCACGGCTCTCGAAAGTTTATACCTGCAGGGTGTCCCAACAGCCCATGACAAGCTCTCGCGATCATCGAAGAATAGACCTTCACCCAGAAGACCCGATCAGTCTCGGAATCCGGTACATCAAGACATTTCGACAATGGTAAAACAAGACCAGCAAAGCCGCCCGATCGCCGACAATCCCGATAGGAGCTGCACATATCTCGTTCTCGAGGCAACACCGGATGAGACATCCTCTGAGTAAAACCAGACCTCGAGTTGCCCGAGGGGCCCCGATCTACTCGGTTCGGACCAGCACTTAGACAAGCACCGCCCGAGGGGGGCTAAAATAAAGATGACCCTCGAGAGAGCGACTCCCAAGGGAAAAGGTAGGTGGTGGTGAGGCAAATGGTAAAAGTCAATGTTGGGCCTTCTTTGGACAAGTTTTATTCAAAGCGAACCGTCGGGGGTCCCATAAATCACCCGACCGTTAGGAACATAAAATCCGGGAACATAACACGGTATGACGGAAACTAGGGCGGCAAGAGTGGAACAAAACACCAGGCATAAGGCCGAGCCTTCCACCCTTTACCAAGTATATAGATGCATTAATAATATAAGAGATATTGTGATATCCCAACATAACCCTGTCCACCATGGAGAAATCTTCAACTTCACCTGCAACTAGCAACGCTATAAGAGGGGCTGAGCAAAGCGGTAACATAGCCAAACAGTGGTTTGCATAGGAAAGGTGTCAAAGGATTAGAGGTTCATGGCAATATGGGATGGCTTGATAAACATGTAATAGGTAGCGCAGCATAGCGAAAGAACGAGGCAACTAGCATAGCAATGATAGTAGTGAGATCCAGGGTAGCGGTCATCTTGCCTGAAATCCCGCAAGGAAGAAGAACGAGTTCATGAAGAAGATGAAGCCACGAAGACGAACCACACATAGACGAACGAATCCTCACGATCGCAACGAAACGGGAACTATCGAGAAGAAGCACACAACAAGGTAAACACACCACACATGAACAAGGCATGATGCACAACAAGCATGATGCAAGACCAAGCTACATGAAGCTACTCATGGCAAGAGATGATGCAAACAAGAACAACACATCAAGGCAAGTTTAAATGAGGCCGGGAACAACATATAACAATTCCGGTAAGTCCTCATATGTAAATTTCGAAATTGGTCCAGAACTGAATAAACCTTATGTTCAAGTTGTTGAACAGCAAGTTAAAGAGCATCACGAGGATCTACACGAAATTCTAGTCAAGTTACATATAATGTTCATTAGATTTGGAGCTACGGCCTAGAAGATATGAGCAAAACAAGATAAGCATGGCATTGATGCAAAATGCACCCAAACATCAAGCAAACACACCAAAACAAGGATGCAACATGATAATATGGAACTACCTACGAAAACAAGCAAGTTTCATATAGAACACACTCAAAACGGAGCAACGATGCAACACACACACACTATACAAGTCATAACAACAATCTGTCCATAACAGCAACTAGGCATCTTACAAGCATCAAAACAACACGCTACAGCACCTCAACATAATAACAAAAGGCATGGGCATGAAGTACATGTAAAGCATAACAAAACATGAACACTGAGCTATCTCCAGAAACAATTAGAACATGCTCAAAAAGACATGGAGATATTGCAAATAATAACAGTTTCAGACTTTAGCAGAAATAACATCAGGTTGCAATGTTTAGAGCTAGCAAACAACTTGTTACAGGAACTTATCATGGCAAACAAAGGCATACTAATAGCATATATCAAAAGACCCATACTGACCATGAGCCAAAAAGGCATAGAAAATATGATGGCACCCATGTGAACATGGCAAGTTATATTACAGATTTATACATGGCAGAAACAACGATAGGTAGGCATGTTCGTGAGCTCGAACCACTCACTACAGAGCAATACATGGCATGGCAAGGCACCCAACAGTAAGAAGGCATGTTTATGAAGCTAAGCATGGCAAGGGCAAGGTCATAGGGTACATGGATCACTAGGAAAACACATGGGAACAAGTGAACTTAATGTAAACAGGCTGACAAACAACATTTTTAAGCAACTTTGGAGCAAGATATGAACATGTTCCAGCAGGCTATAATTGCAAACAAGGGCATGAATGGATAGAGCAAGACATGTATATCAAAACATGTTTATAGAGCATCTCCAGATTATGCATAGAATGATTAGTGGAAGCATGTTAACATAGCAACAAAATATAACAGAATATGTCAGGAAAACAGCAACAGCAACTACCCTACTTAACAAGCTCGATGCACTCAGCACACAACTCACAAAAATACATGGTCAACACCTCTAGAAAGATGGCATGGCATAGTTCAACATTCATGTAGAGCTCAACCTCATAGGATGCACACATCAATCATGGCAAAAATGATAAAACAGCAAGTTATAACAGTTTCAGCAGATTAACATCAACATGCACTCTTCCAACAGCATTTCGGGCATCAAGATGACCTCAAAAGAAAATGATGCAATGGAATGAAATGAAGTACTCGTCGAGACGAACAATTTGACATATTATACGCACGAAACAGAGCTACGGGTGCAGAGATGTGACACGATGAACATGGCATGAAAATATAAGAAAACTGGGACTTGGGCATTCGGGGAAGGGGGAAAATCAACCTCGGGCTGCACGGATGCCGAGGTTCACCGGGTAGCCACCGGAGTTGACGGGAAGTCGCCGGGAGGGCGGAGGAGGCGGATCGGGCGGATCTCGCGGATCAGGCGAGAGGAGGCGCCGGCGAGTGGGGAAAGCGGCGACGCGGCGGCGCCGAGGATGCTTGCAAGGCGCGGCGGCGGCGGCCGGCGAAGACGCCGGGCGGCGAGTGTGGCGGCGGCGGCGCGCGCCGCGGGCTCGGGCGTCGGGAGCCGGACGCGGCGGCGGGTTCCGCGCGCTTGCAGGCGGCGGAGGGAGCAGGGCGGCAGGCGGTCTGCGCGCGCAGACGGCGGCGCGCGAATGACGCGGCCGGAGGTGGGAGCTTCGCCGGCGGCGGCGCGGGCGGCGCCACGAGGTCGCGGGCGGCGGCGGATGCGGTCGGGCAGGCGGGCCCGGATGGGCCCAGCGGCCGGGCGGCGGCGCTGGGGCTGAGGGGCGATGTCCGCGCGGATTGGCCGAGGGCGGCGGCGGACGTGTCGGTTGGGCGCGACATGTCCGGGCGCGGGGAAGAGGCTAGGGTTTCGTCTGCGATTTGATCCGCGAATTTCGGGGGGAGGGGTTATTTATAGATTCTGGGAGCTAGGAGAGTCCAAATGAGGAGCGGTTTTCGGCCACGCGATCGTGATCGAACGACCGAGAGAATGGAGGGGAGTTGGATGGGTTTTGGGCCACTTTGGAAGGGGTGTTGGGCTGCAACAAAAGAGGGCTTCTGCGGTTACCCGGTTAACCGTTGGAGTACCAAACAAACTCCAAATGGCACGAAACTTGACAGGCGGTCTACCGGTGCTAAACCAAGGCCGCTTGGCAAACCTCGGGCCTCCGAGAAAGTTTAATACCCGCACACGAACGGAGACAAGAAGGGGACGCCGGAGGACATAGGAGTGCCGGATTGCAAAACGGACAACGGGGAAAATGCTCGGATGCATGAAACGAACATGTATGCAAAATGAGATGCACATGATGACATGATAAAATGCAAATGATGACATGGAAAAGTGCAACACGCAAGAAATGACATGGCAACGACGGCGAATAACTGACGGACACCTGGCGCATCAGATCCGGGGCGTTACAGAAGTGGGGCTGGATGCAGAGAAAGGCCTCGCGCACGATGATAAACGCCGAGATATTCAGGATAAAGTTCGGCGCCAGATCATGGAAATCCAGGCCGTAGTAAAACATGAGCCCCCGGACAAATGGATGGAGCGGAAAGCCCAGTCCGCGGAGGAAGTGGGGGAGGAAGACGACCCTCTCATGAGGCCCTGGGGTGGGGATGAGCTGCTCCTCGTCGGGCAGCCGATGCACAATATCGCTGGAGAGATATCCAGCGTCGTGTAGTTTGGTGATGTCCTCCTCCTTGGCGGTGGAGGCTAGCCATTTACCTCCCGCTCCGGACATATTCGGAGAAGGTCGAGGCGAGATGCGCGAGCTTGGGCGTTGGAGCTTGAGTTCGCAGGGAAGGATAAGCAAAGGAGGAAGAAGGCGTATGTAAGAAGGTAAATCCTTATCCCTTATATATAGGCGGACAAAACTATGCGTCCCCCACTGGCCTGGTAAAACTCGCTTATCTCCCAAGCGCCACCATCGATGGCGTGGTTGGGTTACCCACGCACGTATTGATGAGAATCCCGGAATAAGGGGAACACGATCTCTGCTTCGACAGGACGTGCCAAGGAAACCGCTTCGCTAAACGTGCTAAGGTGGTATGGTAATTCAAACAAAGGCTTGGCTGCGGTGTGGTGACGCGCCGCATAATACGTCAGCAGATTGAGCTAAGTGTACATTTTATTCTCTCTATGGTGGAATGTGGAATTTATTTTGCAGAGCCGGACACTATCCTGGTATTCATTATCTTCTCCAGATTATTCAAGGGAGGAACCCGCCTTGCAATGCCGAACATTATGCACGCCGGACTTATTGTCATTGAAGACCGGTTCAGGGGCTACTGAGGGAGTCCTGGACTAGGGGGTGTCCGGACAGCCGGACTATCAATATCCGCCGGACTCGTGTCCGGATGGTACTATTCCTTGGCGTGGAAAGCAAGCTTGGCAATACGGATACATAGATCTCCTACCATTGTAACCGACTCTGTGTAACCCTAGCCCTCTCCGGTGTCTATATAAACCGGAGGGCCTTAGTCCATAGGACGAATATACATCTCAACAATCATACCATAGGCTAGCTTCTAGGGTTTAGCCTCCTTGATCTCGTGGTAGATCTACTCTTGTACTACCCATATCATCAATATTAATCAAGCAGGACGTAGGGTTTTACCTCCATCGAGAGGGCCCGGACCTGGGTAAAAACATTGTGTCCCTCGTCTCTTGTTACCATCCGCCTAGACGCACAGTTCGGGACCCCCTACCCGAGATCCGCCGGTTTTGACACCGACACACGCCATTGCCAACCTTCTGGTCCTGGTTTGAAGTCTAATCCCAGCATCCTATAGGATTGGGGTATGGTCACTCCCTAATCTAGGCAAAGCTAGGGGAAAAGTCTTATCTTTTTTTTGTGAAAAGGGGGAAAATGTCTATCAATGTCAGTACTACAAAAAAAATCTATGGTGGATATAAACAGGTCAACCTAATTATTTGCCCACTGAGGGAGTCCTGGATTAGGGGGTGTCCGGATGGCCGGAATATAGCCTTTGGCCGCACTCCTGGACTATTAAGATACGAGATTGAAGACTTCGTCCCGTGTCCGGATGGGACTTTCCTTGGTGTGGAAGGCAAGCTTGACGATACGGATATGTAGATCTCCTACCATTGTAACCGCCTCTGTGTAACCCTAACCCTCTTTGGTGCCTATATAAACCGGAGAGTTTTAGTCCGTAGGACGAACAACAATCATAACATAGGCTAGCTTCTAGGGTTTAGCCTCTCTGATCTCGTGGTAGATCTACTCTTGTACTACCCATATCATCAATATTAATCAAGCAGGAGTAGGGTTTTACCTCCATCGAGAGGGTCCGAACCTGGGTAAAAACATCGTGTCCCTTGTCTCCTGTTACCATCCGCCTAGACATACAGTTCGGGACCCCCTACCCGAGATCCGCCGGTTTTGACACCGACATTGGTGCTTTCATTGAGAGTTCCTTTGTGTCGTCATCTTTAGGCCTGATGGCTCCTCCTATCATCAACAACGACGCGGTCCAGGTTGAGACTTTTCTCCCCGGATAGATCTTCATATTCGGAGGCTTTGCATCGGGGCCAATTAAGCAGCCATCTGGAGCAGATTAAAGCTACGCCCGCCATCGTGTCGATTTGGAAGTTTAAACTATATGGCTGACGTCCGTGGAGACTTGATCTTCGACAGGTTCGAGCCACAGCCGAGCGCGCCGCACTGTCACGATGGGCATGATCTAGCTCTCCCACCGAACAGTGCCCTGGAGGCCGCACCAGTGTCCGCTCCGATCCTTAGCTCGGAACCGACCGCGTCGATCGAGGATGGGTGGCTGGACACCGCCTCGGGGGCTGCGATCTCTACGGCGATTGAGCCGAACACCATCTTTGTCCTTCGCAAGGCTCATGACTCCAAGGTGCCGGACTCCTCTCCGGACTCCAAACCTTCCATGCCCCTGCCAATCGAATCCGATTGGGCGCCGGTCATGGAGTTCACCGCCGCAGACATCTTTCAGCACTCGTCCTTTGACGAGATCCTGAATTCACTAAAGTCTCTCTCTTCATCAGGAGAGCCCTGGCCGGATTATGGTCAGGAAGGTTGGGATGGGGACGACGAAGAAATTCAAAATCCACCCACCACCCACTTCGTAGCCACTGTCAATGACTTAACCGACATGCTCGACTTCGACTCCGAAGACATCGACGGTATGGACGACGATGCAGGAGACAACCAAGAACCAAAGCCTACGAGGCACCGAAAAACACCTCGTCATATGACATATACATGGTGGACATCCCAAAGGATGGGAATGGCGATGGAATAGCGGAGGATGACCCTCAAGAAACAGCTTAAGCGCCAAGCGTCGTGGCGCCGCTCAAATACCGCCACAAAAAAACGGTGATTCCAAAGACAGAGACAATAACACCCGAGCAAAGGTTGCGAAGACAACCCCCTCCAGCAGGATTCAGCGCAGGAGGACGGAGAAGCCAGCCCTCATGAGAGAGCGGCAAACAGAGAGGTAGAGGACAATAATTACATGCCTCCCTCCGAAGACGAGGCAAGCCTCGACGACGACGAATTTGTCATGCCTGAGGATCCCGTCGAACAAGAGCATTTCAAACGCAGGCTTATGGCCACGACAGGCAGCCTTAAGAAAAAGCAGCAACAGCGTAGAGCTGACCAAGACTTGCTAGCTGATAGATGGACTGAAGTCCTTCCGGCCGAAGAGTATGAACTCGAACGCCCCTCCAAGAGCTACCCAAAACGCAGGTTGCTACCCCGATTAGAGGAGGAAGCACCCAAACCTACATCACCAGCGCATGACGCGGCCGACCAGCCACCCCGTGGCCGCAACAGAGAGGCCTCTCGGCCCTCCACTCAAGCCGCACCCCGGCGTCGCTCAAAAAGTACCAAGGCACGGGGAGACGTGCCAGACCTGCAAGATATATTGGAGGACAAGGCAAGGCAAACAAGATCGATCTACGGATCGTGCGGGCGCCCCACGACACATGATGATAACCGTCACGCCGGATACAGCAATACCGGCCGGGCCGAACATAGTAGACAAAGCTCATTTGAGCTGCGTCGTGATATAGCCCAGTATAGAGGCGCCACACACCCATTATGCTTCACAGATGAAGTGATGGATCATCAAATCCCCGAGGGTTTCAAACCCGTAAACCTTGAATCATACGATGGCACAACAGATCCTGCGGTTTGGATCGAGGACTATCTCCTTCATATCCACATGGCCCACGGTGATGATCTACACGCCATCAAATACCTCCCACTCAAGCTCAAAGGACCACCTCGGCATTGGTTTAACAGCTTGCCAGCAGAGTCAATTGGTTGTTGGGAAGACCTGGAAGCCGCATTCCTCGACAATTTCCAGGGCACCTATGTGCGACCACCAGACGCTGATGACCTAAGCCACATAATTCAGCAGCCAGATGAATCGGCCAGACAATTCTGGACACGGTTCCTCACCAAGAAAAATCAAATCGTCGACTGTCCGGATGCCGAGGCCCTTGCAGCCTTCAAACATAACATCTGCGATGAGTGGCTTGCCCGGCACCTAGGACAGGAAAAGCCGAAATCCATGGCAGCCCTCACAACACTCATGACCCGCTTTTGCGCGGGAGAGAACAACTGGCTAGCTCGTAGCAACAACATGGCCAAGAGCCCTGGTAATTCAGATACCAAAGAAAGTAGTGGCAGGTCGCGTCGCAACAAGCACAAGCGCCGCATTAACGACGATAATGTTGAGGATACGGCAGTCAATGCCGGATTCAGAGGCTCTAAACCCGGTCAGCGGAAAAAACCATTCAAAAGAAATACTCCGGGCCCGTCCAATTTGTACCGAATACTCGACCGCTCGTGCCAGATACACGGCACCCCCGAAAAGCCGGCCAACCACACCAACAGGGATTGTTGGGTGTTCAAGCAGGCAGGCAAGTTAAATGCCGAAAACAATGACAAGGGGCTGCATAGCGATGACGAGGAGGAGCCCCGGCCGCCAAACAATAGAGGACAGAAGGGCTTCCCCCCACAAGTGCGGACGGTGAACATGATATACACAACCCACATACCCAAAAGGGAGCGGAAGCGTGCACTTAGGGACGTATATGCGATGGAGCCAGTCGCCCCAAAGTTCAACCCGGGGTCCTCCTGCCCGATCACTGAAGTGACCACCCCACTAGCATCCGTCATGGTGGATTTGCTGCATTGGTTTTAGACCCAATCATTGACGGATTTCACCTCACTAGAGTCCTGATGGACGGCGGCAGCAGCCTGAACCTGCTTTATCAGGATACAGTGCGCAAAATGGGCATAGACCCCTCAAGGATTAAACCCACAAAGACGACCTTTAAAAGCGTCATACCAGGTGTAGAGGCCAACTGTACATGCTCAGTTACACTTGAAGTGGTCTTCGGATCCCCGGATAACTTCCAAAGCGAGGAGTTAATCTTCGACATAGTCCCGTTCATGGCGGCTATCATGCCTTTGCTCGGACGAACCGCATTTGCAAAGTTCAATGCGGTGCCGCACTACGCATATCTCAAGCTCAAGATGCCAGGCCCTCGAGGAGTCATTACGGTCAACGGAAACACCGAACGCTCTCTCCGAACGGAGGAGCATACAGCGGCCCTCGCGGCGGAAGTACAAAGCAGCCTCTCAAGGCAATTCTCGAGTCCGGCTATTAAACGTCCGGACACCGTCAAGCGCGCACGGAGTAACCTACAACAAGACCGCCTGGCACGTTTCGAGCACGCGTAGCAATGCGGCCCCAACCCCAGCCCTCGCAAAATTGCGAAACCAGTGCTACGTGTACATAATTACGCTCTGGAAATACCATGGGCATAGGGGGAGGGGCACGACCACGGCAGGCCCAGAATGCGGCTAAACCGCACCAGGGGCTCCCGATTGTGTCATTCCTTTTTTTCCTACTTTCAGGACTCTGTTCTCAAGAAGCCCTGTCCGGCAGTAGAATCGCCGAACACATGATGCAATAGCCAGGGAAGCAGAAAGCTACGTCGAAGTGTCCAGGTGGTCTCTATAACGAGTAGTATACTTGTTTCACATATCATCCCGCAGCTCGCCCCTGGAGGGGGACATATCAAATAGTCCCGTCCATTGCTTATCGCACTATTTGTATCGTTCTGCTTTTATCGCAGCATTTTTGAATAAACAATACATAGCTTCTGCCTATTATTGCATTCCTTTCTTATCTATATATGTTCATTTATAACATGTTGCATCCGTACACTTTGGTACGGCCAAACACACCAGGGGCTTAAGTACCCCAAAATATGGTGTGATAGAACACTTTTCACAAGTGCGGCACCCCGAACTTATAGCATTATATGCATCGGCTCCGAATCATGTCTTGGGTCAATAGTTGGGTTTTCCCGGCTCCCATGTTATGGTACCTTACGTTCCGTTATATCGGCTAAGGTAGCGCTAGGAGAACCACTGCGATTGTGCCCCGGTTGAGATGGGTTAAGCACCTCAGTGGAGAAAGCTAAAAATGACCGTCATGATAGGGCGAGAGTCGGTCGCTGTTCGAGAGGTTTTTCAAGTCCCTAAAGACTTATGCCGCTTAGTGCAAGGAGTCGGCATTGTCTGGCCTAGGCGTGGATAGCGCCCCAAACTCGGTCTTCCGAATACTAGGGGCTTCGCCGAAATTTAAAATTATAGAATTCTATGGCTAAGTGAGAGTGTTCAAGCATTATAGTCCGGTTGCCTTGTTCGTTGCGTTGAGCGCCTCCCTCGAAGGACCCAAGAAGGGGAAAAAGAGCGCCAAAGTTTATCCAATACACCCCAGCACTCGTGGCATGGGGGCAGAAGCCGACGACTTGCCATCTCTCAAATTTAAAAAACGGCCGCACAGAAGGTAATATTTTAAATTCACAAGCGGTGCTTAGCGCATATGAACAAGTTTTCAGCGTACAGGATAACAAATGCGAGTTTACTAAAAAATTACATCTTTGGAGCATTCACCCGCTATAAGGCGGGCACCCTTCATGACGCCCTCATAATACATCTCGGGCTTGCGATACTCCTTGCCCGGCGGTGGTCTGTCCGTCACAAGCTTCTCAGCGTCCATCTTGCCCCAGTGCACTTTAGCACGGGCAAGGGCCCTACGGGCACCTTCGATGCAGACGGAGCACTTGACGACTTCAATCCATGGACAGGCGTCCACCCGCTGCCTCACCAGCCCGAAGTAGCTGCCAGGCATGGCTTCCTTAGGCCACAGCCGAACTATGAGGCCCTTCATGGCCTGTTCGGCCACCTTATGGAGCTCGACCAGCTGCTTTAGCTGGTCGCTCAAGGGCACCGGGTGTCCGGCCTCAGCATACTGAGACCAGAACACCTTCTCCGTCGAGCTCCCCTCCTCGGCTCGCTAGAACGCGGGAGCATCGGACACACTGCGGGGCAGATCTGCGAATGCTCCTGGAGAGCTCCGCATTCGGGTAAGTAACAGATAATTCACTTTCACGTGCTTGCTTTGCATAAAGAATGCCTTACCCACCGCTATCTTCTTCAATGCCTCAATTTCCTGGAGGGCTTTTTGGGCTTCGGCCTTAGCGGCGTTGGCGCTCTCAAGGGCCGAGGCGAGTTCGGACTCTCGAGTCTTTGAGTCACGCTCCAAACTCTCGTGTTTTTCCCCGAGAGCCTGGAGCTCTTGCCGCGTCTCCGCCACCCGCGCCTCCTGCTTCTCTCGCTCGGTGCGCTCCACGGCTGCATTGCTTTCGGCCTTGGACACCTCTTCCTTCAGGGTCGCCACCTCGTTCGTGGCCCCTGCAATACTCACGTTATTCCTGTCATTTTTGGCAACCGCATCTTTTATTTACTTCCATAAGGTATTACTTACCTTCCCTGTCCTCGAGCCGCTTTTTGGCAAGGCTGAGCTCGTTCTCGGATAGCTCGAGGCTCTGCTTCAATGCATTGACCTCCGCAGTTAGTGCGGCAGAGGTCAGCAGCGCAACCTGCATTCCCATATTGACATACCTATGTTAGACTCCTGCGTACATCTTTTAGATCCTCAGTTCGGCTTTTCTTTCTGAACACCAAACTGAGCATCAGGGGCTACTGTCTATGTGGTAAATTTTTTACATATCTTAAATACTTACCTCAAAGCCTGTTAGAAGGCTGGCATAGGCTTCAGTCAGCCCGCTCTTGGCGGACTGAACTTTCTGGATCACCATGCTCATAACAGTGTGGTGCTCCTCATCGATGGAGGCGCCGTTAAGCGCCTCCAGCAAATTATCCGGTGCCTCCGGTTGGACGGAGGTCACCGGTGTCGCAATCTTGCCCTTCTTACGAAGGGGCCACCTGCCGGACTCCGGAACCACTGAAGGTTCCGGTGCGGAGTCCGGCCCAGGGCCGGACTTAGAGCCCTTTGGGGTTTCATCCCCCTTGCGCCTGGAGTCTGGGAGGTTGCCTTGCGGCGCCTCCCGGACCACCTCCTCCTGGCTGGGCCCCTTTTGGGACCCCACCTCAGCGTCATCCGCAGCGCGAGGAGAGGAGGCAGCCGGAAGTGAGGTGCTATTCACGTCCGATGAATCCAAGGAGCCGCTCGTTGAAGCGTCGAGCTCGTCCTTAGGCGAGCTGCAGGGTTATATTCGGCGTTAGGAGATACTGTGCGACAAATGAGACGCCATGAGTTATTCTGGTATCCGGACACTTACGATTTCGCCAGGGGCTTAGCCCTCGGTGGCCACTCCTCTTCACCGTCATCGGCGTTGGTGGAGTAGTCCGGAGGGAGGGTCCTTCCTTTCTTGGACCCTCCGGCCTCCCCTGTTGGGGCGGCCTTCCTTTTCTTCTCTCCCCCCGCTGGGGGAGAGGCCTCTTCTTCCTCCTCCTCGTCTTCGCGGGAGGAGTCCGCCTCGGAGTCATCAGACGATGAGTCCAACAACACCTGGCGCCTGGAACTCCTTCGAGTTCCCGTGGCCTTCTTCTTGGCCTTCTTCTCCGGCACCACGTGAGCTGCCGGAACCAGCAGCCCCGTCAATCGGGCGTCCGCTGGGTCTTCTGGCAAGGGAGCCGAACAGTTAACCTGCCTAGACGTCTTCTGCCAATCCTGTCAAAGGTAAGGGAGTTTAGATCCCGCATAGAGTCAAACTATGAAAAACAAGTGTCCTGTAAAGGGTAAAAAATCTTACCTCGCTGGCTTGACGCTGCGAGCTGAATCCGCGATCTTGATGGCGGATCACGAGCCACTGGCGCCCTTGAACAGCACCTTCCGGGCATCTACGTGCGTAGTGTCAAGAGCCTGCTCAAGGTTTGGTGCTGTGCGGATCAAACTCCCACAAGTTGAAGGCCCGTTGTTGGCACGGGAGGATCCGGCGGATGAGCATGACCTGGACTACGTTGACAAGCTTGAGCTTCTTGTTCACCAGGTTTTGGACACAGGTTTGGAGTCCGGTCAGCTCTTCCGAATCTCGTTACCGGCAAGTCTCTTTACTCGTACCGCAACACATCATCCCGTGATCAACCCCTTGGTCACATTGTGCACATTATGATGAGGTCCTACCGAGTGGGCCCAGAGATACCTCTCCATTTACGGGAGTGACAAATCCCATCTCGATCCGTGTCAACCCAATGACACTTTCGGAGATACCTGTAGTGCACCTTTATAGTCACCCGATTCGTTGTGACGTTTGATACACCCAAAGCACTCCTACGGTGTCCGGGAGTTACACGATCTCATGGTCTAAGGAAGAGATACTTGACATTGGAAAAGCTCTAGCAAACGAACTACGATCTTTGTGCTATGCTTAGGATTGGGTCTTGTCCATCACATCATTCTCCTAATGATGTGATCCCGTTATCAACGACATCCAATGTCCATAGCCAGGAAACCATGACTATCTCTTGATCACAACGAGCTAGTCAACTAGAGGCTCACTAGGGACATATTGTGGTCTATGTATTCACACGTGTATTACGATTTCCGGATAATACTGATTAAAGATGAATAAAAGACAATTATCATGAACAAGGAAATATAATAATACTTTTATTATTGCCTCTAGGGCATATTTCCAACAGTCTCCCACTTGCACTAGAGTCAATAATCTAGTTCACATCGCCATGTGATTAACACTCACAGGTCACATCACCATGTGACCAACATCCAAAGAGTTTACTAGTGTCATTAAACTAGTTCACATCATCATGTGATTAAGACTCAATGAGTTCTGGGGCTTTGATCATGTTTTGCTTGTGAGAGAGGTTTTAGTCAATGGGTCTACAACTTTCAGATCCATATGTACTTCGCAAATCTCTAGGTCATTCTGTAAATGCTGCTTCCACGCTCCACTTGGAGCTATTCCAAATGGTTCCTCCACTATATGTATCCGGTTTGCTACTCAGAGTCACTCGGATAGGTGTTAAAGCTTGCATCAACGTAACCGTTTATGCCGAACTCTTTATCACCTCCATAATCGAGAAACATGTCCTTATTTACTCCAAGGACAATTTTGACCGCTGTCCAATGATCCATTCCTGGATCATTCTTGTACCCCTTGACTGACTCATGGCAAGGCACACTTCCGGTGCGGTACACAGCATAGCATACTATAGAGCCTACGTCTGAAGTATAGGGGACGACCTTCGTCCTTTCTCTCTATTCTGCCGTGGTCGAGCCTTTAAGTCTTAACTTCATACCTTACGTCTCAGGCAAGAACTCCTTCTTTGACTGATCCATCTTGAACACCTTCAAGTTCATGTCAAGGTACGTGCTCATTTGAAAGTACTATTAAGAATTTTGATCTATCTTATAGATCTTGATGCTTATTGTTCAAGTAGCTTAATCTAGGTTTTCACTTGAAAAACACTTTTCAAATAACCCTATATGCTTTACAGAAAATTCTACATCATTTCTGACCATCAATATGTCAACAACATATACTCATCAGAAATTCTATAGTGCTCCCACTCACTTCTTTGGAAATAAAAGTTTCTCATAAACTTTATATAAACAAAAATCTTTGATCATCTTATCAAAGTACATATTCCAACTCCGAGATGCTTACTCCAGTCCTTAGAAGGATCGCTGGAGCCAGCATACCTTTTAGCATCCTTAGGATCGACAAAAACTTTCGGATTGTATCACATACAACCTTTCCTTACGAAGACTGGAAAGGAAACTCGTTTTGACATCCATCTGCCGGATTTCATAAATGCAGCTAATGCTAACATGATTCCGACGGACTTAAGCATCACTACAGATGAGAAAATCTCATCGTAGTCAACTCCTTGAACTTGTGAAAAACTCTTCGCCACAATTCGAGCTTCTTAGATGGTGACATCACCGTCCACGTCCGTCTTCTTCTTAAAGATCCATTTATCTCAATGGCTTGCCGATCATCGGACAAGTCCACCAAAGTCCATGCTTTGTTCTGATACATGGATCCTATCTCGGATTTCATGGCTTCTAACCATTTGTCGGAATTTGGGCCTACCATTGCTTCTCCATAGCTCGTAGGTTCATTGTTGTCTAGCAACATGACCTTCAAGACAAGATTACTGTACCACACTGAAGCAGTACGCATCTTTGTCACCCCACGAGGTACGGTAGTGACTTGATCCGAAGTTTCATGATCACTATCATAAGCTTCTACTTCAATTGGTGTAGGTGCCACAGGAACAACTTCATGTGCCCTGCTACACACCAGTTGTAGTGACGGTTCAATAACCATATCAAGTCTCCACCATCCTCCCACTCAACTTTTTGAGACAAACTTTTCCTCGAGAAAGGACCCGATTCAAGAAAAAATCCCTATTGCTTTCGGATCTGAATTAGGAGGTATACCCAACTGTTTTGGGTGTCCTATGAAGATGCATTTTATCCTCTTTGGGTTCGAGCTTATCAAGCTGAAACTTTTTCACATAAGCGTCGCAGCCCCAAACTTTTAAGAAATGACAGCTTAGGTTTCTCTAAACCATAGTTCATACGGTGTCATCTCAACGGAATTACGTGGTGCCCTATTTAAAGTGAATGTGGTTGTCTCTATTGCCTAACCCATAAACGATAGTGGTAGTTCGATAAGAGACATCATGGTATGCACCATATCCAATAGGGTGCAACTATGATGTTCGGACACACCATCAAACTATGGTGTTCCAGGCGGTATTAATTGTGAAACAATTTCCACAATGTCTTAACTGCGTGCCAAAGCTCGTAACTCAGATACTCATCTCTATGATCATATCATAGACATTTCATCCTCTTGTCACGATGATCTTCAACTTCACAACTAAACGTGTTTTCTGATCGGGTGATATCTCACAGAGTGAGTAAGACACGGAGCAGTCTGCTTTCCAGTTGGAGAATGAGACTGACACGAAGCAGACGGCCGGCGGCCTCTGGTATCGTGGAAACCATGGCCTCCGGCCTCCGGTTTTCCCTGCATGTCCACGTCTCCCGTACCTCCGCTCTCACCGTCACCGTCACCCCAAGAACATGTGGCCAAAGGTGTAGTTTACTTACATGTTGCAGAAAGGAGGATTGTTTAGTCTAATCAAATCACTTGGTGATCCCAAGAGGATTGTTTAGCAAGTGGATAACACACTGACTTCAGCACGGTGACAGGCTGACAGCAGCACACAGCAACTTGTGGCACAAGCGGCAGCACACCGCACTTGCCAACCTCGGCGTGCGTCCGACAACAACCTGAAGCGCCAAGGCACAGTTTCCGCCCACGAGTTCACAAACCACGCGCGCCCGCCCGTATGTACGAGTCAACCTCAGCTTGCTAGCGACGGCCGGCACGTACGGTTACCCATGCCAACATCGGCATCTCCTATAAAACTACCATGAGTAGCACCATCGTTTTGCAGGCCGCTGAGCACACTTACGCGCAGCAACAGACGAAGCACTCACTCGAGCTCTGTTATACCTGGAATCGTGCAATTAGTCAGATGGCGAGCGGCGGCGGGAAGGCGACGGCCTCGTCGTGGTCGGCGGCGATGAGCGTGGGCGCGGGCACGGTGGAGGCGCTCAAGGAGCGGCACGCCGGGCTGTGCAGCTGGAATTACCACGCGCTCCCGTGCGTCTTCCAGCAGCGCGCCGGCACCGCGGCCGCCGGGAACGGCGCCTGCGGCGAGGGCAAGGCGGCGTCCGCTGCCGGTGGGGCGGCGGCGAGGAGGAGGAAGGCGAGGCAGGAGCAAGAGGAGGAGCTCCGGACTGTCATGTACCTCAGCAACTGGGGACCCAACAACTAACTATAGCTTATTAATCAACAGTTACAGTCCTCTAGATCTTCTTATCAGATGGCTAGATTGGTTTGTCCTAGCTGCACCAGTTCGTGTGGCAGTGGCTGGATGATGTTAGCTCAGCGGGCTAATAGCTCCCATGCAACGTCGTTGGTGTGAATTGTCTTTCATGCGGCGTAGTTGGTTGTAATAGCTCTCATGACATCTGCGTTGGAAAAAATAGCTCCCATGCGACTGCTGCCTAATCCAAAGACACATGTTTAAAACTCGAATCAGGTGGCGGGACCCACAGCATGGGACCCACTAACTATCCAACTCAGCATTGGTCAGGTGGCGGGACCCTGGCGTGGACCCACTAACTTATCCAGGTCAGCATTGGTACAAGAGGACACCGAGCCGTGCCCGAGCGTGCACACCAGCCCATCCTCCCTCCCGCCGTTGTTGTTCTTCTTCTCGTGACGGACGCAATGCAACGCCGTTTGGCGCGACCTAGCAATGTCAAGCTCGCTTCAGCCTCCCGCCGCTCATGGCGCGCTATGGCGAAGTGCCCATGACAAGGTGCCCTGCATGCCCGTGTCGCACCTGAAGCGGCTTAGTCTGGCGACCGACAAGAATGGCAACCTTGGGGGGGAATTAAATCACGAGAGCAAACCAGAGCAGGGAAGGTGAGATTTTACTTCTCAATATGCCAATTTTGGTTTTGTCTCCCAATTTCATATTTGCCCATTTTCCCCATCAGATTTGGGATTTAGGGTTCATCTTTCGATTTCAGAAATTGAAGCAATGCACCCATTTTGAGTGGCTAGATGAGTACATACAGGTATTCAAGCTGGAGGGTGCATCGGGGGCTCGATTTACCGTTGGGCGGAGAAGTTGGGCAAGTTTGGATCGGACGCATCTGGATCCGGGGCCCCTAGATCGGCAATTCCATTGGGGGCCGCCCTTCCATTGGTGCTTTGTGGGGATGCAGGAGTGTGGCGAGAGCTGAAGAAGCTGAACAAGCGATGAAGAAACTCATCGAATTGCGAAGCAGGGCAATTTGATGGGGCTGATGGCGGACTTTTTATGTTTGTGTAATTGGTCTCGCATTTGTTTATGTGATGATAATTAGTCGTAAGTGAATAGATTGGGCATCATTTGTAATCGTAATGATATGTACATTTGAATAAAAGTGTTGCGCTGTGCGAATTGACATGTCTTCTCCTCTGTTTCGTTTTTCAGTTCTTGATTCGTCATCAGTTTCAGTTTTGGTAGAGGGAGAAAAAAAGGTTTCATTCACGATTTGCCGAAAAGGCCAGACCCATATAGAATTCGCAGGGCGAATAGAACATATCCAGGCCCGTTGATAAAGAAGTGTAGCTAGTGCAAAAAAAGTGCACACGGTCATTGACATCGATATATCTTTTTGGCTTTAGGTTATTTCACAAATTTTAAGTTTCCTGCCTTCACCTTTTTTAGATAACTCATCTGATAATTATTTGAGCTATTTTTATGCATAAGCTATCGTGTCCGATTGTAGGGTCCTGTTGTTTTGGCTAAAACAAAGGTTGGTTCTAGTTAGCAGTCTAACTTGTAGTCTTTGTGAACAAAAAAGTTGCATTTGTTTGGTTCTAGTTTATTTCAAGGAAGCACCATTTTTATTTTTATTTAGATTTGTGCTATGGTGTTTTCAAAGTTTTTACTCGTGTGTTTCAACCGAAAAGGTTGTGCCCTCTCAAAAAAGAAGATATCTAGTGTGCCCCTAGTAGCATCTCCTTACAACATAGAGGGCATCCTTACAACATATAGTGCATAAAACATAAAAGGAAGATAATTAACTAGACACGTGCTAACAACTTATATGATTGGATCATGTTTTAGTGCATTTTTAGTACACATGGCCACATAAATAAAATGCAATGGAAAAACTTTAGGACCGAAAAAACATATAGATAGATAGAGGCATCGGGTGCCCTAGTAGCATAGATAGATAGAACATATGAGGGCATCCCCACTACATATAGTTCATAAAACATGAAAGTAAAATAATTAAAACTAGATATATAGAAGACACGGGCACACCTTGAACCAACACAAACACAAACTAGATAGATAGAAGACTAGCATGAACAACTCCTTGGCCCCTCCTCCTTGCCACTCCTTGGCCCCTCCTCCTTGGGCCCCTCACTCATCGTTCTCCGGCATTTGGTAGGGGAGGCTGTGCATGCCGTTGGGGTCAGGGAAGATGTGGTGGAAGTTGGTGAAGATGTTGTAGGTCGTGAACGCGATAAACTCGCATCCGCACCCGAACACCTCCCCGAGGAGGTGGTGGCGTCGTAGGGGTTGGTGAAGGTGGCGTAGAGGCCGATGGCCAACCGTTGGGCCAGCGTTGCCATCGTCTGCTTCGTGGAGGTGGAACATGGGCGGAGGAGGTGTGGTGGCCGGCTTGGAGGAAGCGAGCCAACTCTCTGGGGCCCCTCCACCTGAGATGGCCCACACCCTCGGCTATTCTCGACGACTCGGCGGTACTTCCTCTCGATGCGGTCGAGGCGACGGTAGGTAGGGCCGTTGAACTGCATGGTGGCTCGAGTGGTGGATTTGGCTCGAAAGAAGAAGGGAGGAGGCTTGAGAGATGAGTGTGAGAGGATGAGAAATGGTGCCCTTTTATAGCAGCGTTGCAGCCGTGGTCAATGTGTGCATGGTGCCTTCTTGATCATTTTCTTTCTCCGTTCGCCTGGCATAAGTAATTGCGGGCATTAATTCAAAGCGGCGGCGAGCATCCAAAGAGGCAGGCGGCGCAGGCGAGTTGCATCGTTCGTGCACTTGCATCGGCAGTGGCGTGGGAAGCGAGCCCGTTCATCCACATGACAGCGAAAAGGAGCTGCACCACCGAGCGCCCGTCTCGTTCAAACATGCATTTGTTAAAATAGCTTAGATCGGCGTACCTATCGCTGCGCCCTGCCGTGCTTTCTTTGCGTCGATCGTGCATGCAACCCGCATGCAAATGGCTGGTGTTCACGAGCAAGAATAGCTAGGCTGCGACGTTGCATGGCATGCATGGGGCGAGGATGGCTCACATGTCATTGACCCTCTCGCATGCAGCCCATCCCCCCTCTCGGCGGCCGTCGCATACGCCAGGCTGCGGGCCCGATCCTTCCGGGCAACGGTCATAGATGCTCCCCGCTCAGCGTTATCGTTGCGTCGAGAGAGAAACGGTGGCCAATCAGATTGGAGCCCACGGATGCCACGGAATCCTTCTAGAAGGCCTATCCGAAGGCCGCAGTTTAGCATTAGGGTTAGATCGGCGGTGGGCGTTTGGCGCTAGGGTTACATGGGGTTTGGAGGCGGTCAGCGGGGTTTTGAAAGGTTTGGTGAACATTCAAATGTGTATAACTAATTAAAAAAATCTAAAAATGAAAAACCTGCGCATATAGCCTTTTTATGTTACATAATTATGATATAAAATGATAAACTTGATCTAATGATCTTTGCATGAAAAACCTTCACAAATTGGACTATCTCATGAGGTTGCATGGAGTTCACATGGTGAGAAGAGGGTTTGAGGTTTTGAAAAAATGCAAAAAATCAAAACATCACCTTAGCTTCATTTTAGAGTGACTAAGGAGGATCTGAAGTTATTTTGCATTTAAAATTTTTAAACTTGTTTTATTGCTGACTTTGTATTAAAGGGTGTTTTTCAAAAATAAATTAAATAATATGAATACTTATTCAAAAAAGGTGAGACTTCGTATTGATCCTATATAGGTATAATATAAGCTAAGAAAATCTTTTTGGGTGATTTTGAGAAGGTCGAAAAAACTTGCTTAGAAATGGGGCGTTTTCCTTACTTTGGAGCTGTTTGGACAACATTTTGGTGACTATGAGTTGGACTTCACAAAAGGGTTGGATTTATGAACTAAAGTGCATAGTAGTACATAAAAGCGATGCAACATCACAGAACAAACAAATGAACTCAAAAATATTGGAGATAGGTTCAAATTTGAATGTCGGTTCAAATTTGAATTTTATTCAAGTCAAATCAACATCATAGCACATAAGTTTTCACATGAAAGAACATAAGTTTTCACATCAAATGACAAGAAACTTAAGTTTTCACATCAAATTTGAATGATTTCTACTCTATTTCTTTTGCTTCTTTTTACCACTCGATTTCTTCGCTTTTTCACCGTTTGGTTCCACGGCGCATAGTTTGTTGATGTTGATGCTCTTGCTTTTTGGCCTTGCAAACTCCACTAGGCCCCTCAACTTTTGCACGACCATGTCCCACTTTGAGTTTGCACTGATTGAGTAGATGGCACACATTGTTCAACTACTTCAGTTGCAACTCAACACTTGGCAGCACAACCTCCAAACATGGCAACACAGTTGTCAGCAGATTCGCATGGCAGCTGCAGATTGCTTCATGCAAGCGTTTGATTGCCCTAAGCGTCGCAAAACAGATTCAGTATGCATCACATCGTCCAAAAGAAACACTTAGCTCATGTTCAGCGATATGATTTGATTAGCTCCATATCTTTGTCACCAAACATTATCGCTTAGTGCTCTTCCTTCTATAGCCATTGAGTCTTGCTTTTTCACTGGCCAGCATTGTTCAACAACAAGAGGTGGGGCTTTTACTGCCTTCCTCCTAAAAAATAAAGCATTTGACTTGGTTAGATACTAGAACAAGTAGCAGAATCAAAAACTTGCAAAACAGTAACATAAACATACTTTGGCCTCACGAGGAGTGTAGATGCACTTGGATGAACCAATTACGTGCCCAAGTACCTCACACACTTGCACCTATTTTTGTTACCTTTTTGAGCCCTTTTGGGCTTATCATTCTTTTCCTTTTCCTTTTCCCTTCTTACTACAACCACCTTTCTCAAACCAAGCTTTGAATCTGCTCTGTTTAGGCCTCCCGGCCTTTCTTCTAGTGACGAGGGGACACAAGGTAAATTCTATTTCCACCTCGCTTGAGATTGGTCGATAAGTGCAGGAATTGGACTTGCATATGCAGCTTTGAATTTTTGTCTGAATAATACTCATGCAAATATGGGTGCATATTAACCTGGGTTTAGATGCCAAAAAGTATGGAATGCTCACATGGTTTTCGGTGTGTTGCCACTCTTGGCAAGTGCACTCATGCAACTCAGTATTTACCACATGCCTCTTGCCACTCTTTGTATCTCTAACTTCCACCCCACAAGGAAGATTTCTCAACAGATAGATGTGAAAGATTTCTACTCATGTTGACCACTGTTGTACCCTTCTGGGAAGCTTGTCCCCTTCAAAATATTAGCAATTTTCCTCTCAACTCCCACAAGCATGATCATGATCCTTATTTGGTCCACCATGTCATGCACAGGCAAGTCTTTTAAATGCTTCACTTTGTTGTTAAAACTTTCCGCCAAGTTGTTATTGATATGATCACATTTTATGGCAGTATTAAAACCTGATCTATACCACAATAGAGAATGGTGGGTGTTCAACCATGAAGCAAATTCATTATCACTACATGATGCCAATATCTTACCAAGGTGATAGGAATGTGTGCATGCGGTGTAGGATCTTCTGCGGCCACATCGCCCAAATTCATCTCCTTTGAATTTTTTATCAGATTCATCCACATATGTCCAGCACTCCCTCTGCTCTCAGCATGGGGAAAACATTTTACTGCATTTTCCAACCCTTTACATGCATCTGTGTGGATGGCCAAGGAGAAACGGCCCTATGCATCTTTTCGGTTGCATCATGAACCATATCCATGATGCCTCTGTCTCGATTGAAACATTAGTATTGCAGTTGGGAACATCCAGTTGTGTCCATCTAGAGCATTGCATGCACCAATGACCATTCCACTTTCCAGTCAAAAAGATGAGTCTATGCTCAAATATGACAACAACCTGCTTTGAATACATCCATGCAAGGATTCAAACACATAAAAAACTTGCTGAATAAAACCTTGCCATCCTTTGTTACCTCTGTATCTATCTCCACCACACTCCCAGGTGACCTCTTCTCCACCTCTGCTTTAAAACTATACAACATCCTAAATGTATTTGCCCAGTCACCATACAATGATTTCATGGCCCTTTGTTTTGCTTTCCACACTTTGTGGTATATTGCATTGGATGGGGTACAGCTTCTCCAAGTCAACTTTAAGCCTCTTTGCAGTAGTGTTTGGAGTCTTGGCTAAAATAGGAGTAATCTTCTTTGTAACCCAAAGCTGTGATGTCATCTTTGAAACTCTCTGTGAAGTGGTCATACATGTATGTGTGTGGTATTTGATTTACCCTTCTGTACTTCCATCAGGTTGTAGCGGCAGACAAGTACCATTTGCAAGGATTGCCACCACCATCATAACCTTTGCACCGAAAAAAATTTCTTTCGATCAGTCCATATAGTCTTGGCATCAAACTCTTTTTTCCTTTGCATAGGTCGTGAAAGACATCCTAAACTCCTTCATGCTTGGCCAACTTTCCCACCTCAATAAGCGGGTTCTCTTTGTCATACAAACAAACCAGCTCATTATCATCTGCATCATCCATCATCTGCAGCCTCTCTCATCAGCTGTTCTTCATCCTCATTTACATTTCTAGGGCCTGTGTTACTTTGGAGGGCATCATCCTTCTCCTTATCTTTGTCATCAACTTGAATGCCAAACATTTGGCCATATCAATGTCGAGATATTGGTGTAATGACCAAATCTGTTTTCATTCAACTCTACTACATTCGATCAACAACAATCTTCCTAGCACCATGGGTTCCCTCCTCTCCATCTGCATCAATCCCTGTATCTTCAGCTACTACAATCGGTTCGTCAACAATGCCAACATCTTCTTTTGTGAAACCCACTCATCATCTTCCATCGTGCAGCCATCTTTGATGGCACATAATAACTCTGGAATGAGTTTGCAGATCAATTAGCTCTGCATAAAATGTTACTTGTTTGCTTGCCCACCCTTCTTGCTAATCAATTTCAGCAACAATGGATTCTCCATCTTCAATTCTCACATATTCACCATTATAGTTATCGAAGCGTTGAGAGACCTCTTGTTACGGACCCCAAACAATACTCTCCTCAATTCTCTCCACCAAATTGCCACGGCCTTCTCCTTCATGCTCTCCAATTCACGGGGATCAACATCTGCAAAATCGACATCCAACCTCATGGTGGTATCTCTATCAATGTCTTGGACACTGCCATCCTTGAGCTTGGCTTTACAGGAAAAATTCCACTATAATTGCGAATGTGGTGGCGAGAACCTAAACCTCCCTGTTTTGTCAATGGCAGGCAGCGGCAGTCACTACCGTCGAGTTCGATTCTAAATCGCCAAGAAAAGGGGTGGCATTACCGATTTGAAGCCTTGTCTCCTCGGGGCAGCCCGTCTCCTTGCTCCATCTCATCCAGCCCTCGCTCCATCTCCTATCAATCGAGATTCTAAGCGCCAAGCAGGGGGCAGCATGAGGCCCGCGATTTATCAAAATTCAGTGGAATGGGAGTAGTGTTTGGAAAATACTCACATAATAGCAGCTGCGAGATAAGCGCTCCACCATCGGGCGCGGAGAAAAACAATACTCCTATTCTTGGAAATTATAGAAATTATAGAAGTTTATTGGATTTCGGAATTGATTTATCTAGTAAATTAAAATCCAGTTCCAAATATACTCCCACCGTTCCTAAATATAAGTCTTTTTAGAGATTCTACTATAAACTACATACGGATGTATGTAGACATGTTTTAGAGTGTAAATTCACTCATTTTGCTCCGTATGTAGTCCCTTCTTGGAATCCCTAGAAAGACTTATATTTAGGAACGTAGGGAGTATAATTCAAGCAAAACATGATTTCACCACAACCATAGTAATTAGAGCAGAAGTTCATATCCAATCTATCACCCCTATACATACCACAAACTTCATTCAAAATACATACTGCCGAGTGCCGACTCAAAACCATCCAATACTCCTAGTCTTATACAGACTGCACACACTCGTAAACAAAACCCTCATTAAAACAATACATCAACCAGCTATACACCCAAATGTATGTACATATATTTGTACCAGCAATCTGCTGCTAGGTGGTACATATATTTTGGTCAAGTGATGCTCAAGACAGATCAGTGATTGCCCCCATCCTGAAGGAAGTGAACCAACTAAGTAGAGTTTATTCTAGTTTTCAATTTAGGCTTGTGCACAGACAGCTAATGTTGCTGCTCACCTGTGTGCAAAAAATGCTTCGCCTGAGCGGCAAAGGTGTGCTTGGATAAATATGAATTATGGCTTCGTTTTCAGCCTTCAGCTTGACTATAACTCTACTTATTCAGTCCGGAAAAGCTCCCGATTCCCCCAAAAAAAAGTGCACCCAGTGAAAGTTATCAGCAGCTGCAGCAGGCCAGCAGTGACAAGCACCCAGTGACAAGCCAACAAGCATGCAGCGTCAAGCACAGACAGCACACACACGCAGCCGGCAAGGTGGGAGGACGGAGGCATGGCCAGGCCGGACTTGGCTGAGTCCCTGTGGAAGATAACAAAGTGAGGCCCTTTATACCTTATATTTGTCCTAAATTTTCTTCAAGGACTTCCTTTTGAGAATTTATAAACTCACGTGTTAATCTTCTCTTTCTTTGGTTTTTCATGTTACAAATACTTTTGGGATGACATCTTAAAACACAAAGGCATGAAACTTGAAAAATCAAACCTGGAGGAGGGAGAGCGACCATGGCACAACTCCCTTCGTTCCATGAAATTAGTACTCCCTTGTTCGCCGGCGGCTGCCACACATGCGCCCACTTCGTCCTTTGGGAGGAGACCGGTGCGACCGGAGAGGCGAGGGGGAGCGGGCGCCGCCGCGCCGCGGGCTTGCGCGCAGCCTCCATGGCCGACCCAAAAGAGCGTGACCACGCCTCCCCTTGTCTCCCGGCGATGGCCGCACTCCTTACCGGCTCCGGCTTCCAGTGGACGCCGCTCCGGGCCGCTCTGGCGAAGAGCGCGCCAATGAGGGCGTTGTGCGGGCGGCGGGGAGAGTGCCCGGGAGGTTGTCGCGGGGCAGTTCGGCTGAGGATTGGGGGTAGCGTCATTGTGGGAGAAGGGAGGAGGCGGCGCTGTTTTCCTCAATCTAGGGAGAGAAAGAAGGATCGGGGAGGCACGATTCAGTTGGAATCTGCCTGAAAATTAGGGAGCTGCGAGCGGAATCAAGGGCGCGATTGTTTCCCTCGTGCGTGCATGGGAACGTCTGAGTTTTCGTTCGCCCTGAACATGTTCTCTTGTTTAATAGTAGTGTAGATTATTCTGATGGGGGAACATGCATATGCTTTGTTGCTGAAGTCGACCTGGCTTACGGCATGTGGAGATTCCGAGCATGCGACGAGGTCGTTCGTGGAGAACCTATTCTGAATTTCTTTACTCTGCACTCTGCTGAACCGACACGATAATACGCTGACACGAAGCAGGCGGTTATGGCCGGCTGTTATGTCGTGGAAACCATGGCCTCCGGCCTCTGGTTTCCGCTGCCCGTCCGCGTATCCCGTACCTCCGCTCTCGTGGTCAGCCCAAGAGCATGTTGGCAAAAATCCTAGTTAACCTACGTCTGAGAATGAGTAAGCAGACGACAAAGGAGGATTGTCCACATGACAGAGTCAATTAATCCTGATCATCTGTAGGTTTTCTGATCAGATCAGAATGGTATGCAGTCACTAAGCCATGCTGATAACAAGCCCTTTTCTGATCAGACTGTCTCCTCGCGGTGTGCAGGTGCCCCACGTATGCATATCAAACGCTGACACGAAGTCACGAAGAGCACACAGCCGGCCCTGGTATCGTGGATCCTCGAGGAAGCGTCACTTCTATCTTATCTTATCTCTGCCTTGTCCGATCGTAATGGACAAAACCAGGGACGAAAGCAATATCTGCTACGAGAACCAGCTTTCGTGAAGGCACCCGGTATGCTGGAAAACCAGAGCCCGCGGCCGCCTGTTTTGCTCCGGCTCTCGACGTATATAACCCCGCCCCACTCCCACTCTTCGTCCTATCAACACGAACAAGCATCAGCTCAGTGAGACAGTTCAAGAAAATTAGCTCTGTTCAACTTCGCAAGTCCACTAGTAGTATACGTCTATACTACACACAAGGATCACAAGTCAGTTTCCATTCCAGCAGCGCAGCAATAACAAGAAGTATAGGAGAAGCGATGGCTGCTCCGGCGAAGGCATCGTGGATGGTAGCCATTAGCGTGGGCGCCGTGGAGGCCCTCAAGGACCAGGCTGGGCTCTGCCGCTGGAACTATGCCCTGAGGTCCATCCACCGGGCTGCCAAGGCCAATCTCCGCGGCGGCGCCTCACCGGGCACCAAGCAGCTTCCGGCCTCCGCGTCGGCCGTGGCGGAGAGGCGGCGAGCGGAGAAGGCCGAGGAGGGGCTGAGGACCGTCATGTACCTCAGCTGCTGGGGCCCAAATTAGGAGTACTACTTAGTACTTAGGGGTGCTGTGTTCGTTGCAGCTTGTGCTTATGCGATAACCCCATGATGGATTGTAAATACAGCACGATGATGATGAAAATTTCGGCTATGAGTTTATATCACCCTCCTTGTCCATGTGCTTCCATGACTATTTTTTAAAAGGCCAAAGGTTGATGTTTCTCAAGAGAGGAACAATGTTCAGAGTTACATGGGAGAGCAACTCAGCAACACGAGGCATACACCAGGCTACCGGTACCGAACAGCCAAACTCAGAAGAAAGGATAGAACAGGGTCCGTGTAGCGGGATACCGATAGCGGGCGCTATGTCCACATAGCCAATTTTTAAAAAACACTCATAAATTTTAAATTGTTGTGTATATTTCTAGACCATTGACAAAAAGTATGACACTTAATTTGAGAAATCATCACTTATATCAAATATAGACTATAATTGAACAATATTTGGTCGAGGCGCTCAAGGACCAGGCCGGGCTCTGCCGCTGGAACTATGCCCTCAGATCCATCCACCGGGCAGCCAAGGCCAACGTCCGCAGCGGCGTCTCGCAGGGTAACAAGCCTGTGGCGGAGAGGCGGCGAGCAGAGAAGACCAAGGAGGGGCTGAGGACTGTCATGTACCTTAGCTGTTGGGGCCTAAATTAGGAGTGGTAGTAGCTAGGAGTGTTGTGTTTGTAGCAGCAAGCAACTTAGTATTAGTAAGCATCCATGGCCTGAGACTTGGCTCTGGTTGACCCCTGATCGGTTTGTAAAGATACGCGACGAAGATGATGATGAAAATTTTGGCTATGAGTTCATAATTTATATCACCCTACTTGTCCATCCATGTGCTTCGGTAGCTTTTTTGAAAGGCCAAAGGCCATTCTGTATCAAGAGGGGGAGAAAGTTCAAAGTTACACAAGGAGAGTAACTCAGCAAAGCTCGCCGTTCTACCGAAAACAGAGCAGCTTCAGCTGCCTGTACAAAGGGAAACGTTTCGCTTCGGCGCACTGGCCGAGCGCTCGGCCGGTCGCTTTCCTAGCGACGCTCACGAGGCCACACAGACAGCTCATCCCACCCACCACTTTACTTTTCCCCACACATCCTGAAGCTTATCCACGCACTTCTCTTCTCCCCTACCTCGCATCTCTCCTCCCAAATCCCAATCCTCCATGAAATTCCTCCCTCTTTTTTCCTTTGACTCCATGCCGGCGAGCAAGCCACTCCGGTTAGCCAGCACCACCCCTTGAACCTTCCCCTTAGTCTATCCCCCCACGATCCATGGTCATAGACGGCGGGTCTCTGGACCTAGCGATGTGTTGTGCTGCAAGGGGGCAGGTTCCCTTGCTGGAACCGTTGCTGTGCTAGAAGCTCTACGGCCGCCGTGCTGGAATCCGACCACACCCGTGCTGGAATCGGTGAAGAAAATTGCTGCAACCGGCTATTCGATTTGTTACAACCGAGGATTCAAGATGTTGCATCCATGGCGGTGAGGTATTTTTTTGCTGGAACTCCCAAGTTGATTTGCTGGAACTGGCTACTAGATTTGCTGGATCCGGCAAAGTTTTTGTTGCGACCGTGAGTGAAGACACATGTGTGTTTGTTGTAACCAGTACATGTTTTTCCTGCCATCGGTGATTTGATTCGCTACAACCGTTCAATTTTTTTGCTACATTCGTTCAGAGCCGAGCTGCATCCTGGGACGGCGGCAACCTTTTTTTGCTGCAACCATTGTAGTTTTTGCTACGTCCGTCGAGGATTTTTGCTACATCATTTTTTCATGGTGGAGCTGCAGTCTCGACGATGGCGACCATGATTTTGTGTTGCAACCGTCTTTGCTTTTTCCTACGACCTATGAATTTTTTGCTACATACGTTCATTTTTTTTCTTTTTTCTGAGATGGTGTACTACATCTGACGACAGAAGAGGGCGAGCCCGGGAGACCAACGCTAGCGCGGAGGTGTGGGGGAGGACGTGGGTGCGGCCGCGCCTCGCCGGGCCTTACACGCAGGTCAGGGCAGAGATATCCCGGATCGAACGAGCAGATCCGAAACTGAAGAAGACGGAGAAGAAGAAGATGACGTGGGGGTACGAATCGAACGGTTGTTAGGTGCTGGATCGCACGGCCGGTGCGCCGGCGCCTATCAGCCCCCCTGTACAAAACAGCCAAACTCTGAACAAAGGTAGAACAATGAAAACTGAAAAGGAGTTCGATCTCAGATCTTGTCTGAACACCTCAAGGTCTCTGCAATGGAGGCCGTTAGAGCTTCTGACCTTGTGTTCCTTCCAACAGTTTTACTTCTGATTATTTGGACGTTGTATGCTTTTCATTGCTTTCTATTGCTTGGAGTTCTGTAAAAGACCCACGGACCCGATGCATGTTACAGCGAATGCGTATGTGAGGTGGTAGGAGAGGAGGGTCAGACTTGGAGCATAGAAAGGAGATAGAAAGCATGGGCCTGGTCCGACGTGACAGACACGCCCGGGCCTCCCATACTCGTCCAATATTTAAACTATATATATGAAGGGTGCCGGTCAGTCCAGGCATTTGAAGCCGGTTTGAGGCGTCCATATAGATTGATCTTTTTTACCGACCAGACCGGCCGGCGTAAGACGAGGGTTCGAGGCACCTGGTCTAAAACGAAAATGATCTATCTCTCATATCTGCCGGGTTGTCCGGTCCCAGGGTACAAAACCAGCCGCTCTGCCGCAGAAAAACACAAGATGGGGCGAGGTGGCAACCACCTGCACCGGCCGGGCGTCGACAGCGAGAGGTGTGGCGCAAGAAGCAAAGGTGGATCCGAATTCCGAAAGCACCCGGTATCCTGGAAAACCAGCGCCCGCTGCCGCGTGTTTTGCTCCGGCCCTCCCGTGTATATAACCCCGGCCCACTCCCACTCTTCCTCCCATCAACACAAACATCATCAGTTCAAGAAAATTCCACTAGTACCTACACAAGAATAACAAGTCAGTTTCCACTGTCTAGCGGCGCAGCAAGACCAAAAAGAAGGAGAAGAGATGGCTGGTCCGGCGAAGGCTTCATGGATGGTGGCGATGAGCGTCGGCGCCGTGGAGGCGCTCAAGGACCAGGCTGGGCTCTGCCGCTGGAACTATGCCCTCAGGTCCTTCCACCGGGCAGCCAAGGCCAACGTCCGCGGCGGCGTCTCCCAGGGCGCAAAGCAGCTTCCAGCCTCTATGGTGGAGAGGCGGCGAGCGGAGAAGGCGGACGAGGGGATGAGGACGGTCATGTACCTTAGCTGCTGGGGCCCAAATTAGGAGCTAGGGGTATTGAGTTTGTTGCAGCTTGTGGTTCTGTGTCAACCACATGATCGATTGTAAATACAGCACGATGATGATGATGAAAATTTCGGCTATGAGTTTACATCACCCTCCTTGTCCATGTGCTTCTGTGACTATTTTGTGAAAGGCCAAAGATCAATCCTTATCAGGAGAGCAAGAAAGTTCAGAGTTACACAGGGAGAGGAGTAGCTCAGAGCAGCTTCAGCTACCTGTACAGAACAGCCCAACTCTAAACACAGGATAGAACATCGGGCCGCCCTACAAGATCTCACATCTCCTGTGGTCAAATCAAATCGGATATCTCCATGTCACTGTTTTTTTTCGAAAAGGAGGATATCTCCGTGTCGCCGTGAGGGGGGCCATTAGAGATTATGGCGTCGCGTCCTTTCCAAACAAGTGTGTGTGTGTGTGTGTGTGTGTGTGTGTGTGTGTGTGTGTGTGTGTGTGTGTGTGTGTGTGTCGACATGGCTCACAGCAGGTGAAGCTTCCGATCATGCAAGAGAGGGAGAAAGTTCAGAGTTACACAGGGTGAGTAACTCAGCAAGGCGAGCCGTTCTACAGAAAGCAGAGCAGCCTCAGGTGCCTGTACAAAACAGCCAAACTATGAACAAAGGTAAAACAGAGGAGTTCGATCTCAGCGGTACACTCGGCCGCCCTCCAAGATCTCAGATCTTGCCTGATCGATTCGGACACCTCAAGGTCGCTGCAATGGAGGCCGTTCGAGATTCTGAGGTTGTGTTCCTTTCGACATATCTTCCACTGGTTATCTTGACGCTGTATGCTTTGAATGGATTGCAAGTATTTTCCGTTGCTCGGAGTTGACCCGCGGGTCCGATCCAGGTCGCACCAGAGGCGTAGGTGAGGTAGCAGGTGAGGATGGTGAAGCTTGGAGGAGAAGGAGGTGAGGAGCAGAGAAAGGATATGTGAATTCAGATGTCACCCATCGCACGGCTCAACGTTTAAACCCTTCTGTATTGCTGTGGTGATCACGCGCGGCATTGACCTGCTGCGCGACTGAGATCGTTCGTGGCGAACGTGCTCAGAATTTCTTCGATCAGCACTCTCATGAGCCGACAAGAAGATGTGTAAAACTAAATGTGATGAGACTGATGACGTTAATAGATTAACTAAACGTGTTTTCTGATCGGAGTGATATCTCACAGAGTGAGTAAGACACGGAGCAGTCTGCTTTCCAGTTGGAGAATGAGACTGACACGAAGCAGACGGCCGGCGGCCTCTGGTATCATGGAAACCATGGCCTCCGGCCTCTGGTATTCCCTGCATGTCCACGTCTCCCGTACCTCCGCTCTCACCGTCACCGTCACCCCAAGAACATGTGGCCAAAAGGTGTAGTTTACTTACATGTTGCAGAAAGGAGGATTGTTTAGTCTAATCAAATCACTTGGTGATCCCAAGAGGATTGTTTAGCAAGTGGATAACGCACTGACTTCAGCACAGTGACAAGCTGACAGCAGCACACAACTTGTGGCACAAGCGGCAGCACACCGCACTTGCCAACCTCGGCGTGCGTCCGACAACAACCTGAGCCGCCAAGGCACCCAGTTTCCGCCCACGAGTTCACAAACCACGCGCGCGCCCGCCCGTATGTACGAGTCAACCTCAGCTTGCTAGCGACGGCCGGCACGTACGGTTGCCGATGCCAACATCGGCATCTCCTATAAAACTACCATGAGTAGCACCATCGTTTTGCAGGCCGCTGAGCACACTTACACGCGCAGCAACGAACGAAGCACTCACTCGAGCACGGTTATACCTGGAATCCTGCAATTATTCAGATGGCGAGCGGCGGCGGCAAGGCGACGGCCTCGTCCTGGGCGACGGCGATGAGCATCGGCGCAGGCACGGTCGAGGCGCTCAAGGAGCGGCACGCTGGGCTGTGCCTCTGGAACCAACACGCGCTCCCGTGCGTCTTCCAGCAGCGCGCCCGCACCTCGGCCGCCGGGAACGGCGCCTGCGGCGAGGGCAAGGCGGCGACCACTGCCGGTGGGCCGGCGGCGAGGAGGAAGGCGAGGCAGGAGCAGGAAGAGGAGCTCCGGACTGTGATGTACCTCAGCAACTGGGGACCCAACAACTAACTATAGCTTATTAATCAACAGTTACAGTCCTCTAGATCTTCTTATCAGATGGCTAGATTGGTTTGTCCTAGCTGCACCAGTTCGTGTGGCAGTGGCTGGATGATGTTAGCTCAGCGGGCTAATAGCTCCCATGCAACGTCGTTGGTGTGAATTGTCTTTCATGCGACGTAGTTGGTTGTAATAGCTCTCATGCGACATCTGCGTTGGAAAAAATAGCTCCCATGCGACACTGCTGCCTAATCCAAAGACACATGTTTAAAACTCGAATCAGGTGAGCGGGACCCACAGCATGGGACCCACTAACTTATCCAACTCAGCATTGGTCAGGTGAGCGGGACCCACAGCGTGGGACCCACTAACTTATCCAGGTCAGCATTGGTACAAGAGGACACCGAGCCGTGCCCCGAGCCGTGCAGCACCCGAGCCCATCCTCCCCCCCTCCCCGACCGTTGTTGTTCTTCTTCTCCGGCGACGACGCACAGCAACGCCGTTTCTGGCCGCGACCTAGCAATGTCAAGCTCCGCTTCAGCCTCCCGCCGCTCATGGCCGCGCTATGGCGAAGTGCCCATGACAAGGTGCCCTGCATGCCCACGTATCGCACCCCTGAAGCGGCTTAGTCACAACGACCGACAAGAATGGCAACCTTGGGGGGAATTAAATGAAATCGAGAGCAAACCAGAGCAGGGAAGGTGAGATTTTACTTCTCAATATGCCAATTTTGGTTTTTGTCTCCCAATTTCATATTTGCCCATTTTTCCCCATCAGATTTGGGATTTAGGGTTCATCTTTCCGATTTCAGAAATTGAAGCAATGCACCCATTTTGAGTGGCTAGATGAGTACATACAGCGTATTCAACTGGAGGGTGCATCAGGGGAGCTCGATTTACCGTTGGAGGCGGAGAAGTTGGGCAAGTTTGGATCGGACGCATCTGGATCCGGGGCCCCTAGATCTGGCAATTCCATTGGGGGCGCCCGCCCTTCCATTGGTGCTACTGTGGGGGATGCAGGAGTGACGGCAGAGCTGAAGAAGCTGAACAAGCAGATGAAGAAACTCATCGAATTGCAGAAGCAGGGCAATTTGATGGGGCTGATGGCCGGACTTTTTTATGTTTGTGTAATTGGTCTCGCATTTGTTTATGTGATGATAATTAGTCGTAAGTGAATAGATTGGGCATCATTTGTAATCGTAATGATATGTACATTTGAATAAAAGTGTTGCGCTGTACGAATTCGACATGTCTTCTCCACTCTGTTTCGTTTTTTCAGTTCTTCAGTTCGTCATCAGTTTCAGTTTCAGTGGTAGAGGGAGAAAAAAAAGGTTTCATTCACAGTTGCCCGAAAAGGCCAGACCCATATAGAAGTTACGCAGGGCCGAATAGAACATATCCAGGCCCGTTGATAAAAGAAGTGTAGCTAGTGCAAAAAAAGTGCACACGGTCATTGACATCGATATATCTTTTTGGCTTTAGGTTATTTCACAAATTTTAAGTTTCCTGCCTTCACCTTTTTTTAGATAACTCATCTGATAATTATTTGAGCTATTTTTATGCATAAGCTATCGTGTCCGATTGTAGGGTCCCGTGTTGTTTCGGCTAAAACAAAAGGTTGGTTCTAGTTAGCAGTCTAACTTGTAGTCTTTGTGAACAAAAAAAGTTGCATTTGTTTGGTTCTAGTTTATTTCAAGGAAGCACCATTTTTATTTTTATTTCGATTTGTGCTATGGTGTTTTCAAAGTTTTTACTCGTGTGTTTCAACCGAAAAAGGTTGTGCCCCTCTCAAAAAAAGAAGATATCTAGTGTGCCCCTAGTAGCATCTCCTTACAACATAGAGGGGCATCCCCTTACAACATATAGTGCATAAAACATAAAAGGAAGATAATTAACTAGACACGTGCTAATAACAACTTATATGATTGGATCATGTTTTAGTGCATTTTTTAGTACACATGGCCACATAAATAAAATGCAATGGAAAAACTTTAGGACCGAAAAAACATATAGATAGATAGAGGGGCATCGGGTACCCTAGTAGCATAGATAGATAGAACATATAGAGGGGCATCCCCCCACTACATATAGTTCATAAAACATGAAAGTAAAATAATTAAAACTAGATATATAGAAGACACGGGCACACACGCCCGAACCAACACAAACACAAACTAGATAGATAGAAGACTCGCACTTGAACAACTCCTTGGCCCCTCCTCCTTGCCACTCCTTGGCCCCTCCTCCTTGGGCCCCTCACTCATCGTTCTCCGGCATTTGGTAGGGGAGGCTGTGCATGCCGTTGGGGTCAGGGAAGATGTGGTGGAAGTTGGTGAAGATGTTGTAGGTCGTGAACGCGATAAACTCGCATCCGCACCCGAACACCTCCCCGAGGAGGTGGTGAGCGTCGTAGGGGTTGGTGAAGGTGACGTAGAGGCCGATGACGAAGCCGTTGGGCCCGGCGTTGCCATCGTACTGCTCGTGGAGGTGGAACATGGGCGGAGTGCCCGGAGGGAGGTGGCGGTAGCGGCTTGGAGGAAGAAGCGAGCCAACTCTCTAGGGCCCCTCCACCTAGAGATGGCCCACACCCTCGAGCTATTCTCGGCAGCGACTCCGGCGGGTACTTCCTCTCCGATGCGGTCGCGAGGCGACGGTAGGTAGGGCCGTTGAACTGCATGGTGGCTCGAGTGGTGGATTTGGCTCGAAAAGAAGAAGGGGAGGAGGCTTGAGAGATGAGTGTGAGAGGATGAGGAAATGGTGCCCTTTTATAGCCGCGTTGCAGCCGTGGTCAATGTGTGCATGGTGCCTTCTTGATCATTTTCTTTCTCCGTTCGCACTGGCATAAGTAATTGCGGGCATTAATTCAAAAAACGGCGGCCAGAGCATCCAAAGAGGCACGGGCGGCACAGGCGAGTTGCATCGTTTCGTGCACTTGCATCGACGGTGACGCCGCGTGGGAAACAGGCCCGTTCATCCGCACATGACACTGAAAAAGGAGCTGCACCACCGACGCGCCCGTCTCGTTCAAACATGCATTTGTTAAAATAGCTTAGATGCGACGTACCTATACGCTGCGCCCCTGCCGTGCTTTACTGCGTCGATGCGTGCATGCAACCCCGCATGCAAATGGCTAGGTGTTCACGAGCAAAGAATAGCTAGGCTGCGACGTTGCATGGCATGCATGGGACAGGGATGGCTCACATGTCATTGACCCTCTCGCATGCAGCCCATCCCCCCTCTCGACGGCCGTGCGCACGCACGCCAGGCTCTGCCGGGCCCGATCCGCTCGGGCCAACGGTCACTTAGATGCTCCCCCGCTCAACGTTATCTGTTCGTCAGAGAGAAAAAACGGTGGCCAATCAGATTGGAGCCCACGGATCGCCCCCACGGAATCCTTCTAGAAGGCCTATCCGAAGGCCGCAGTTTGGCATTAGGGTTAGATCGACGGTGGACGTTTGGCGCTAGGGTTACATGGGGTTTGGAGGCAGTCAACGGGGTTTTGAAAGGTTTGACTGAACATTCAAATGTGTATAACTAATTAAAAAAAAATCTAAAAAATGAAAAACCTGCGCATATAGCCTTTTTATGTTACATAATTATGATATAAAATGATAAACTTGATCTAATGATCTTTGCATGAAAAAACCTTCACAAATTGGACTATCTCGACTGAGGTTGCATGGAGTTCACATGACTGAGAAGAGGGTTTGAGGTTTTGAAAAAAATGCAAAAAAATCAAAAACATCACCTTAGCTTCATTTTAGAGTGACTAAGGAGGATCTGAAGTTATTTTTGCATTTAAAATTTTTAAACTTGTTTTATTGCTGACTTTGTATTAAAGGGTGTTTTTTCAAAAATAAATTAAATAATATGAATACTTATTCAAAAAAAGGTGAGACTTCGTATTGATCCTATATAGGTATAATATAAGCTAAGAAAATCTTTTTGGGTGATTTTGAGAAGGTCGAAAAAACTTGCTTAGAAATGGGGCCGTTTTCCCTTACTTTGGAGCTGTTTGGACAACATTTTCAAAGACTATGAGTTGGACTTCACAAAAAGGGTTGGATTTATGAACTAAAGTGCATAGTAGTACATAAAACGATGCAACATCACAGAACAAACAAATGAACTCAAAAAATATTGGAGATAGGTTCAAATTTGAATGTCGGTTCAAATTTGAATTTTATTTCAAGTCAAATCAACATCATAGCACATAAGTTTTCACATGAAAGAACATAAGTTTTCACATCAAATGACAAGAAACTTAAGTTTTCACATCAAATTTGAATGATTTCTACTCTATTTCTTTTGCTTCTTTTTACCACTCGATTTCTTCTGCTTTTTTCCACCGTTTGGTTCCACGGCGCATAGTTTGTTGATGTTGATGCTCTTGCTTTTTGGCCCCTTGCAAACTCCACTAGGCCCCCTCAACTTTTGCACCTGACCATGTCCCACTTCTTCAGTTTGCACTTCTGCAGATTGAGTAGATGGCACACATTGTTCAACTACTTCAGTTTGCAACTCAACACTTGGCAGCACAACCTCCAAACATGGCAACACAGTTGTCAAAGCAGATTCGCATGGCAGCACAACAGTTGCTTCATCTGCAACAGTTTCAGATTGCCCTAAGCGTCGCAAAACAGATTCAAGATGCATCACATCGTCCAAAACAGAAACACTTAGCTCATGTTCAGCGATATAGATTTGATTAGCTCCATATCTTTGTCACCAAACATTATCTCGCTTAGTGCTCTTCCTTCTATAGCCATTGAGTCTTGCTTTTTCATCGCCAGCATTGTTCAACAACAAGAGGTGGGGCTTTTTCTGCACGCTTCCTCCTAAAAAATAAAGCATTTGACTTGGTTAGATACTAGAACAAGTAGCAGAATCAAAAACTTGCAAAAACAGTAACATAAACATACTTTGGCCTCTGAGGAGTGTAGATGCACTTGGATGAACCAATTCTGTGCCCAAGTACCTCACACAACTTGCACCTATTTTTGTTACCTTTTTGAGCCCTTTTGGGCTTATCATTCTTTTCCTTTTCCTTTTTCCCTTCTTACTACAACCACCTTTCTCAAACCAAGCTTTGAATCTGCTCTGTTTAGGCCTCCCAGCCTTTCTTCTAGTGACAGGGGACACAAGGTAAATTCTATTTCCACCTCCGCCACCGAGATTGGTCGATAAGTGCAGGAATTGGACTTGCATATGCAGCTTTGAATTTTTGTCTTGAATAATACTCATGCAAATATGGGTGCATATTAACCTGGGTTTAGATGCCAAAAAGTATGGAATGCTCACATGGTTTTCCAATGTGTTGCCACTCTTGGCAAGTGCACTCATGCAACTCAAGATTTACCACATGCCTCTTGCCACTCTTTGTATCTCTAACTTCAGCACCCCACAAGGAAGATTTCTCAACAGATAGATGTGAAAGATTTCTACTCATGTTGACCACTGTTGTACCCTTCTTTGGAAGCTTGTCCCTTCAAAATATTAGCAATTTTTCCTCTCAACTCCCACAAACGCATGATCATGATCCTTATTTGGTCCACCATGTCATGCACAGGCAAGTCTTTTAAATGCTTCACTTTGTTGTTAAAACTTTCCGCCAAGTTGTTATTGATATGATCACATTTTATGGCAGTATTAAAACCTGATCTATACCACAATAGAGAATGGTGGGTGTTCAACCATGAAGCAAATTCATTATCACTACATGATGCCAATATCTTACCAAGGTGATAGGAATGTGTGCATGCGGTGTAGGATCTTCTCACTGGCCACATGCGCCCAAATTCATCTCCTTTGAATTTTTTATCAGATTCATCCACATATGTCCAAAGCACTCCCTCTGCTCAAAGCATGGGGAAAACATTTTTTACTGCATTTTCCAACCCTTTACATGCATCTGTGTGGATGGCCAAAGGAGAAACTGGCCCTATGCATCTTTTCAGTTGCATCATGAACCATATCCATGATGCCTCTGTCTCTGATTGAAACATTCGTATTGCAGTTGGGAACATCCAGTTGTGTCCATCTAGAGCATTGCATGCAGCCAACTGACCATTCCACTTTCCAGTCAAAAAAGATGAGTCTATGCTCAAATATGGACAACAACCTGCTTTGAATACATCCATGCAAGGATTCAAACACATAAAAAACTTGCTGAATAAAACCTTGCCATCCTTTGTTACCTCTGTATCTATCTCCACCACACTCCCAGGTGACCTCTTCTCCACCTCTGCTTTAAAACTATACAACATCCTAAATGTATTTGCCCAGTCACCATACAATGATTTCATGGCCCTTTGTTTTGCTTTCCACACTGTGGTATATTGCAGTTGGATGGGGTACAGCTTCTCCAAGTCAACTTTAAGCCTCTTTGCAGTAGTGTTTGGAGTCTTGGCTAAAATAGGAGTAATCTTCTTTGTAACCCAAAGCTGTGATGTCATCTTTGAAACTCTCTGTGAAGTGGTCATACATGTATGCTGGTGTGGTATTTGATTTACCCTTACTGTACTTCCATCAGGTTGTAGTCTGGCAGACAAGTACCATTTGCAAGGATTGCCACCACCATCATAACCTTTGCACCGAGAAAAAAATTTCTTTCGATCAGTCCATATAGTCTTGGCATCAAACTCTTTTTTCACTGCATAGGTCGTGAAAGACATCCTAAACTCCTTCATGCTTGGCCACAACTTTCCCACCTCAATAACTGGGTTCTCTTTGTCATACAAACAAACCAGCTCATTATCATCTGCATCATCCACATCATCTGCAGCCTCTCTCATCAGCTGTTCTTCATCCTCATTTACATTTCTAGGGCCTGTGTTACTTTCAGAGGGCAAAGAACTGTCATCCTTCTCCTTATCTTTGTCATCAACTTGAATGCCAAACATTTCGGCCATATCAATGTCAGATATTGGTGTAATGACCAAATCTGTTTTTCATTCAACTCTACTACATTCCAGTCAACAACAATCTTCCTAGCACCATGGGTTCCCTCCTCTCCATCTGCATCAATCCCTGTATCTTCAGCTACTACAGTCGGTTCACTCAACAATGCCAACATCTTCTTTTGTGAAACCCACTCATCATCTTCCATCTGTGCAGCCATCTTTGATGGCACATAACCAACTCTGGAATGAGTTTGCAGATCAATTAGCTCTGCATAAAATGTTACTTGTTTGCTTGCCCACCCTTCTTGCTAATCAATTTCAGCAACAATGGATTCTCCATCTTCAATTCTCACATATTCACCATTATAGTTATCGAAACGTTGCAGAGACCTCTTGTTCTGGACCCCAAACAATACTCTCCTCAATTCTCTCCACCAAATTGCCCACGGCCTTCTCCTTCATGCTCTCCAATTCCTGGGGATCAACATCTGCAAAATCGACATCCAACCTCATGGTGGTATCTCTATCAATGTCTTGGACACTGCCATCACTGAGCTTGGCTTTACAGGGAAAAAATTCCACTATAATTGCGAATGTGGTGGCAGAACCTAAACCTCCCCTGTTTTGTCAATGGCAGGCAGCGGCGGCAGTCACTACCAAATCGAGTTCGATTCTAAATCGCCAAGAAAAGAGGGTGGCATTACCGATTTGAAGCACTGTCTCCTCGGGGCAGCCCGTCTCCTTGCTCCATCTCATCCAGCCCTCGCTCCATCTCCTATCCAATCGAGATTCTAAAACGCCAAGCAACAGGGGCAGCATGAGGCCACAGATTTATCCAAAATTCAGTGGAATGGGAGTAGTGTTTGGAAAATACTCACTCGCAATAGCCGCTGCAGAGATAGGCGCTCCACCATCGGGCCGCGGAGAAGAAACAACCCCCGGATCCAATGGAGCCCGATTCTAAATCGCCAAGAAACAGAGGGCAGCATGAGGCCACAGATCCCCAAAATTCAGGGAGTGGGACTAGGGTTTCGGCTCACCTTGCAATAGCTCTGCCGCTGCCGAGAAATCGCTCCACCACGCGGAGAAGAAACCGCTGCGAAGAAGATGCTTCGGCGGGGTCGCTCGCCCGATCCCAAAGACGGGCGAGTCGAGCACGATCACCACGATCACCGGTCGAGTCGTGGGCGGTTGACTCTTGACTACGTGGCCATAGGTGGACCCCACTAGTCAGAGCACATAACCCCCAGTGTCCTAACCAAATCTCAGTCTAACGGACAGCCAACTAGCCGCGTAAATGGTGTGTCGCATGGGAGCTGTTTTTTCCAACACAGATGTCGCATGAGAGCTATTACAGCCAACGACATCGCATGAGAGACAGTTCACACCAATGACGTCGCATGGGAGCTATTTGCCCTAGCTCAGCATGCAGACTCACTCTCGAGCTCGTGTAAGACACGGCGCCGTACATAGTACTTCCATGATCTGGAAGGATTTCAGAAAAGCATAAATCGACGTCCCTTCCGCCTCCTCCTGGCTCAACTAACTGCAATGTCCAAACGGTCGCTCTGAATTTCCAGCATCGAGCGTCTAGGCTTTCGTACAGTTCATCGCCGTTACAAGTTAGTCAGTCATATGACCAAGGAAAACAGTGTCAATTCTGCTGCAAAAAAAGGGCATATCCGGACTATTGCAGTCGATGCTGCGTGAACCTGCTAATCCAGCCTGAATTATTGTTGCGGACAGAGTACCCGTCCTTGCTCGATTGCTCCCGTATTAAACTTTACCTGCAGGTTGCAGCAGCAGCCTGAATTGGTTCAGAAGTGGCGATCCGTTTCCTCGGCATTTTCCCAAGCAATGAGCCTGAGGCACGCGAGCAGGGTGTTAGATGGACTTCTTAGTTCTTTTAAGACACGAATCCTAGTTCGTATTCCGAGCGTGAGGCACCAGTTTCATGTACCAAACCATAATAACTGGTCCATTCCTTCATTTCGAGCCGAGGGATGTTAGTCCTGGAATTGCGACACCTCCGGTACCCACTCTGGTAGTTCTGCATACACTTCCCAATTCCTGGGATCTTTCTCGGATGTCAACTTCACGCAAGTTTGGAAGGCCAAGGTTGAGCCTAAGGCCTCGTTTGGATGCTGGGTATCCCCCCGGGATCCCTGCCTGTTCCCCGGGCCAGGAAACCACGAGCCAATTCAGCCCGGGGTGATCCACCGGCGCATTTGGAGGCCCACGACCGCGGGGTAGCCCCGCCCATTCCGCAACTTTTCCCCGGGAGGGCCTTCCACGTCTGCAGTGGTCGGGGAGGAAACCCTCGCTCGCTCGATCTCCCGAACGAGAGGCGGCGGCGGCGGCAAGATCCACGAACCACGCACCACCACGCTCCGCCCTCCTCTGTCCAACGCTCCGCCGGGCAACACGCACCACCGCCCTACACCTCCACGCCCCGCTCCTCCGGCGGGGGCGACGGCGACTGCGACCGGGGGCATCATCCTCCCCCTTCCCGGATCTCGTCTCTGCCTCAAAGCTTCAGTCACTTCCGGCGAAGACGACGGCTAGAGGTCATCCTCCTCTTTCTCGCCAAGGTTATCCCCTGCTCCTCCTCTTCCACTCACCATTTTTCTTCGCCATGGTGATCTCTTTTTCTGCTACACAAACTGACGAGCGCCTGTACAGATAGACGGACCTCCTCTCCTGTCTGAGATTTGTACCCAAGTGAGCAGCTGTACTGAAGGGCATCGAATGCTTTGAAGTGCTCTATCTATCCTGACATCACAAGTGAGCACAGCCACCTTTACCTCCCTGTGATGCTAATCTATATGCACAATGTTCTAGTATATTGTGAAGAGGGCAAATTTGTTTGTAGGTGGGTTCGTTCAAGGAGGTAGGATTGATGCAAAATGGTAGTTGAATGACACATGAGATGAACTATATCATAGAAAGCTCGGTGGTTACTATGGTTGTAGGTGGGATGGGTCTGCTGCTGTTTTGGTTTGGCGTGGGTAGCTGAACTTGTTCCGGTGGAAGAAGATGTTGCTTGCTGGGTTAAGATCGTTGATGGCAATAAAACACTAGTTCAATTTTTTTGGCGATGAAAAACTAGTTGAGTTGAGCGTGTTTGTTTTTTGGTACCCATTGTGTACTAGTTGAGTGAAGGTTGCTTGTGTAGACTATATATGCAAGTCTGATGGATACTGCTTTTGTTGCTCCTGTTGGTCCCTAATCTCTAGTTGCTGCTGTTGCGGGCAAAAATGTTCGTCTGCTCCTTGATGGATATGATGTGATGCCATTCTTTGGTTGATGAAGACTACACTTGTTTTATCGATTTGTCGCTGTGGCTAGCTGGCCGGATCACATCTCTTTGACTGACTGACTACAGTCGATTTGTCGCTCTATCGATTTGAGGTGTTACTACCTTGTATTGTTTGAGGTGTTACTACTGAGTCCAGTCGCATACTTGTTGTAGTTTTGTTTGTTCGTTCATTTCAACCTGCACTACCTACTACCAAAATTTGATTGATCCTCCTGACTGATCATTGTTTTCTAGTAGGTATTGATTTGTGGGTCTACTCTATTTAGTTATCTGTATGTATCTATTCATTATTTTATCGTGTTTCAAATGCAGGTGCTCTGACATTAGAAGTTGGCTTTATCCGAAGACTTTGTGTTCAATTGCTTGGTGCCTTTTGATTCGTCGATCATTGAGAAGTTTTCACTCGGAGCAAGAAAGGTATGTGACGCAGTCATCCCTTTGACATGGCCACTGAGCAAGCTTAAATTATGCAAAACTACTGCTCTTGTGATGTTGTTTTTCTCTGCCTAGTATTGAAAGTGGTCTTATTTTAGTATACGAGAAAACTGATGCTCTTAATTATGTACTTAGATGTTACAATAGAAATGGTATTATCTTTGTATTCACTCCTGAGCTTCCTAGGCTCCTAGCTATTGGTTCTTTGCAGCCATAATAGAGATGGTATTATTATTGCTTTATTTATAATTATTATCGTTGTATTAATTTTGTTTTCATTGGGTATAATAGTGATGGATTCTAGGAGAAATAAAATTATTAAGATTATCTCGCAAGAACAAGAAGAAGACGATGAACTATTTTTCTTTTTGGTCCCGCTTTATATTCTTCCCTTTATGAGGAAAAGCATCCAGTTTACACATCATCTTTATCCGGGGCTGCAAAGGTTAAGGAAATATTAGAAGGCCACTAGAGTTTGTCTAGGGTTGAGTTTCGGATGGAACCTGAGATTTTCAAGTCTATCGTGGATTACCTTAGAAGAGAGAATCTATTGAAGGGCACATCGCGTGTTGCTATCGAGGAGCAGTTGGCAATGTTCATGTACATGATTCCGCACAATGCTAGTAATCAAGATCTACAAAAATACTTCCAACATAGCGCAGAAACAATTCATAGAAAGATAAACAGGATTTTTGACTTAATTCCAACTCTAGCCCAAAGATTTATAAAGATTCCAAGTTCACTCCAGCCCCACCCGAAGATTGTTTCGAACAACCGCTATTGGCCTTATTTCCAGGTGAACCACTACACACACATCTCCATATCAATGGAATTTTTGAAACTTCTCCACATAGATTTCTAAACCTACCAACTTTGTTATTTCTTTTTCAATGTGCAGAACTGCATTGGTGCTATAGATGGAACACATATCCCCATCACTATTGCTGAAGATAAGGCCCCCATTTAGGAATAGGAAAGGAACCCTCTCACGAATGTCATGGTTGCATGTGATTTTGATCTGAATTTCACATTTATTTCATGTGGGTGGGAAGGGTCCGCATCGATCTGAGGAGTTCTTCGTTCGCTATTAGCAAGGGGTTTCATGTGCGGATGGAAAATTTTATCTCGTAGATGGTGGATATGCAAACACGCCTTCTTTTCTTGCACCATATCGAGGAGTTCGGTATCACCTGAGTGAATTTAGGAGGCGGCGCTCATCTAATACGGGCTATGCCGACCATAGGGAGCTGTTCAACCATACCCATGCAATCCTTCGGAACCACATCGAAAGGAGCATTGGTGTTCTGAAAAAACGTTTCCCTATCTTGAAAGTGGGCAATCACTACCCAATAGAGTCACAAATCAAGATTCCGGTGGCATGTGCTGTATTCCATAACATCATTAGAGCTCAAAGTGGTGATGAGGCATGGTTGGATCACCAACCACCGTTAATTCCACCAGAAACATATGTTGATGTTCCAGAGGGAGATGATGTCAACCAACATCATCACAATGAGGCAAACGATGGAAACACTCTTAGAGATCAGATCGCGATGCAAATGTAGGCTGATTATAACAACTAGTCGGACATGAGTTTATTTTGTAATTTTTTTCTCACCTTTTCTTAGGTAAAGTAGTGGTAGAGTGAAATTTAACTAGTACCCCATTGTTGGTTCAATAATGTAGCTATGGCAGCGCCTAGGGCATCTTGGGACCATGCATACGAGAAAGGTCTTGTTGATATAATGCTTGACCACAACAATCCCATTTATCGAGGTCAAAATGGGTGGACTGCTGAAGGGTGGACTAGAATTACAAATGCATTCAATCGGAAATTTCCACTAGCTCATTTCACCAAGCAACAAATCCAAGAGAAGGATAAGGATTTAAAAGGAAATTATAAGGCAGTGAGAGACTCTCGGAAACAGAGTGGCACGGGATGGGATGATACACTTTGCATGATCATCGCTGAACCTGTAATATGGGATAAACTTATCAAGGTTAGCTCTTTTCTTGATATATTGTTTGTTGACTGCCATTCATGCTCTTCAAGGCATTGTTTTATTGATCCCAACCATACAATGTTGTTGCATTCAATAGGATAATCTAAGGGTAAAGAAGTTCCGTTCAAAACCATTCATGCTCTTCAAGTCATTGGCTACACTACATGAAGGTGTGTTTCCTGTATCATGTATTTCCGTCGACCCTACATATTAAATCCTTTTCATTCTTGCTTTAATTATATAGTATTTGTGAGATTGTTGAGATACTTGTATTTTTCATGTTTCTAAGAGAACATGCTGATATGTTTCTTTTCTTTGGAGCAGGAAGTATTGCTTGAGAGACTTGAACTTTGTATCAATTCCGCAAGTGGATCTCTGGCGATGCCATTTCTCCTATGGATTCCTCTACCAATGATTTGAACCATATCTCCTCTACCAATGTTGATGATGGTATGTCCTCATCTGATCTACAAGGGCAAGGGGCATCAAGAAGAGATGAACCTGAAGCTACAACATCTACTAACTCTGAACAAAAGGGAGCACTGCCTGTGAAAAAGAGGAAGCAAAGTCAGATCGCTGTTGTACTTGAGGATTACATGGATTTTCGGAAGAAACAGTCTTCAAAACTGGTTGACGAGTTGAAGGAATCAAAGCAAGATGACATTTTGTTTTGCACTACATCCATTTTAGATAGCATAAGTTGTGTAAGCAGTTCACCTTCTTGTTTTGCACTACATCCATTTTATATTTATTTACTTTGTGGCATTATTGACTTGAGCTTTTTATAAGCTTGTTTCCCTCTGTTCTGTAGTACATCAATCTTTGTCATATAGTTTCTTATCCTCTGTTCTGGATTATATACCAGATCTTGTGACCTTTCCCCTTGTAGAATTGCTAGTTGGTCCCATGTGTTTCTTGGTTAGTTCTCTGAAACTATGACCTTAATATAATTTGCTTCTGTCAGTAAACTTAATCTAAAAATCACATATGGAAGGGACTAGTCAGCCTGTATTAGCCTTGTCCTAATTTTAACTTAGAATCTTCAAGATAACCTGAAGTATGCTTATCTTTCCTATAATACTTGTTGGAATTTAATTCCATTGATAAAGGTAGCATTAGTATCAAGCTAACTATTCAGTTTAACTCTAACCATTGACAACGTTGAACATTAATCATTCAAGTTCTTCCGTTTTGTACCAAGCTAAAGAACTGTGGGTTGAGCATATGTAATCTTGATAATTGCTTTGGATTTAAACTCTATGAACCGAAGTGTTTTTTTCAGTTCATCATCTCTGTCCATTTTGACTTTATTCATACACCATTGAATTGATCTGTTGTTGTCTTAGCTTCAAGTTTGATTTGAAAAACGTGTATTAGTGACAAAACAATGAAAACATGAATCAATGTATTGTTAAGGTTTCGAGTTTTCCAGTAGATTATTGTCAGAGAGGACAACATTTTATTATGTGTGCATCTGTTTCTTTGTGAAACATGCATGTAAATAAAAATATGTGCTTATATATAGTTTTAAACGTGATATTGTGTAGTAACAACACTGTTCTTTCTTGTTTTGCAGGTTTACTAAAGCTATCCGATAAAAATGTTCAAAGAAGTTGATGGTGGAAGTTTTAGTAGAGTAACTATTTCAACAACAAACATTTTGCTATGGATCAGTCACACATGGGCATTTTTTATGGAACAAAATGCTTATCATTGCTGGATTTCTAGCCGTAGTTTGTATTTTTGTTGTTAAAACCATGATTAGCACACCTCTGTAGTGCTATGTTATTTGTGCGAATCGATATGTATAACTTGTGGTTAGCGTCTGTCAGTGGGTTGAAGTGTTATTTTGCTGATTACCTGTGTGTTTCATGTTTTTTCCTTAAAATTCGTGAATTATTATCTAGTACTTTGTGTCATTCCTGAATTTTTTTCAAGGAAATATACATAAATTTTGATTACTTCTGAATTGGTATGATGTTTCTGTAAAGAAACCGAGTCATTTTCATGATTCCTGAATATTACAATTTTGTTTACACTTTTTCTAGACGTGATATCCACCCCTCCCCCTGTTAACCAAACTGGCATGGTAATCTCCCCGTGGTGTGGGAGAGGGCATGGAAATCCCCCCGAGGGGGATTAGAGCCCTGGGGTAATCGGCCCTTGAAACCAAATGAGGCCTAAGTGTCGGTTTTCCTTCTGGTTGTGGCTCAAGGGCAGAATTCGGATCACCTACAACCTTTTTTTATCAAAGAAGGGCTTGCCCCTTCCGATTTTCATTACTGAAAACCACCACAATATCCAACAGAGTTCAGAACAGCGAACCAGCCTACGACGAAACTAGAGCTACCAGATATGAAACCGAAAACCAAAAGGCCACACTGAGAACCAGCACCAGCCGGCACCCACACTGAAACCAACATCCAAAGCATCCAGGGAACCAGTCTAGACCACCCAAGATAACAAAATAGAGAAAACGCGGAACTAAAAGAAGCCTAGCAGCCACTAGAACTAACAGCAGCGCCCGGATCCACAGCAGCAAGAGTTCCTGCATACTCCAGCCTAGCGACGTTGATTCTCCACCCCTGCCTGGCTGTGAACAACTCACTTGCTGCCCGTTCTAGCACTCTTGCTCCCAGCTCCAACATTTTTTTGACGGCTCCTTTATCTGCAAAATAGACCAATCAATCAACCATCTGCACATTAATTTGATGATGCATAAAGGATCATTTCTCCTTTTTTTCTCAAATATAATCGCATTTCTGCTTTTTCAAATAGCCCAAAACAGGGCAGAAACCCCTACCATAACCATTTTCTTATCCTATTTATTGAATTTTTTAATCCAAACTCCAAAGCAATCTTTTACATTTAGTGGGATAGTTTTAAACCACACACACATCTAACCAAACTCCACAGCAAAGAAGTTGCGGAACAAGAAAACAAAAGGTGATCAATTGATTCATTTTTTCCACATAAAACACAATCCTTTCCTCCTTTCCATCCTCTTTTTAACAGAACATCTCTAGTTAAGATACTTTTTTTGTTGACTAACCAAAGAAAAACTTTTAACTTTGCAGCCACCTTAATTTTGCATAAGTACTTCTGTGGGAAATTCACCCCTATAGTAATAATTTTCCTATATAGGGACCCCACAGAAAACTTGTGATCAGCAGTGAGGGTCCAGGAAATTTTATCTGCCCCTCCCTGCATAGGAATTTCTTCACATCTTTTCTTCAGGCTTTTCCATAGCCAAGAGTCTCACCATGCAGGGTTCTTCTGAATCTGAACCCATGCCATCCCTTTTGAATAGCTTCCTCCACAGTAATGTTGTGATCAAAGCATATGCCATATAATCTGGGATGAGCATCTCTCAATGGTTTATCATCTACCCAAGTGTCTTCCCAAAACCGAGTGTTCTTTCCATTTCCCAATTCTTTTTTAACAAACTTATAAAAGATCTCTTTGATTTTTAGCAAACTTGTCCAGAACTGGGAGTCTCCAGGTTTCTTACAGACTGATGCTAAACAACCACTCTTTTTATATTTTTCATCTAGTACATCCTGCCAAAGCCCTTTTTCTGTCTCCAACTTCCAAAACCACTTAGCAAGTAGTGCTATGTTCATAACTTCCAAATTAAGTATCCCTAAACCACCTACATCTTTAGGCAGACAACACTTTTCCCACTTAACTAGGTGATATTTTTTCATATTTTCGTCTTCCTGCCAAACCAACCTAGCCCTGAAGAAATCTGCTTTTGTTATAATCCCTTTGGGAACTGAATAAAAGGACATCATAAATAAGGGGATATTAGTCAGGCATGCTTGCACCAGAGTAATTCTACCAGCTATGGACCCCAACAAATTTCCTTGCCAGCAACCACATCTTTTTTCAATTTTATCAGTCACACAATTCCAATGTATGTTTCTAATTCTATTTTTTGACACAGGCATCCCTAAGTATCTAATAGGTAATTCCCCCATTTTACATGTCAGAATTTCCTGATATATCATCTGTTTTTCTTTGGCCTTGCCAAACAGCAGTAATTCACTTTTATGGAAATTAATTTTGAGCCCAGGCATCTGCTCAAAAGCCCCTAAAATGAATTTGAGGTTCTTCACACTTTCTACTTCATCTTTGATCAGAAAGATGGTATCATCAGCATATTGTAACATATTTATTCCCTTATTATTCCCTGTCTTCAATACCCCTTTGATTGTGTCCTGTTCCAGGGCATTGTTCATTAAAATGGCCAAGGCATCAACAGCCAAATCAAAAAGGAGAGGTGACATAGCATCCCCCTATCTCAGCCCTTTAAAGGTTTTAAAATATGGGCCAATCTCATCATTCACCCTAATTCCTAGATGTCCCCTCCTAATAGTCTCCATCACCCAATCACACCATTTATCTGGAAAGCCTTTCAGTTTCAGCATCTGAAGCACAAAGGGCCATTTGATTTTATCATATGCCTTCTCAAAATCTACTTTGAAAATCAAAGCATCTTATTTATTTTTGTGGAAAGAATTCAAAGCTTCATGTAGTATAACCACCCCTTCCATTATATATCTACCCTTAATAAAGGTTGTTTGAGTTTTGGAAATCACAGGTGCCACACACACCTGGTCAACCTATTCATCAACACTTTAGTGATGATCTTAAAGCTAACATTCAACAGGCAGATAGATCTGAATTTTTGAATTTGTTTGGCATCCTTGGTTTTAGGTAATGCCATAATTGAGCCTAGCAATATTAATATCCCCTTTTGCAAAACTATCCACTAAAGCTTTTCAAGTCCCACTTGACCAAATCCCAAAAATCCTGATAAAAGTCGGCAGGGAACCCATCAGGGCCTGGACTCTTATTCCTCTTCATCCCAAAAACCACCTGATGAATTTCATTTAAGGAGAAAGGGGCTAACAGCTCCTCTTTGTCTTGTGTGCTAATTTTCATCATCTCTATCTCCCTTAAAGAAATATTAGACTCCTCGAGATGTCCAAACAATTCTTTATAAAATTTGGTTATATACTCCATCAGCCTGTCTTCTCCCTCTATAATCCTATCTTCCTGTTCCAGTGAGACAATCTTATTCTTTCTTCTTCTCCCATTCACTTTTGCATGATAGTATCTAGTATTTCCATCTCCATCTCTAATTTCTGAAGCCGCGCGACCAGCAATATGGGTTCTTATGAGCGAATCCCGTCCGATCCAGCAATCTATATGCATCAGGCGCTCAATTAAGATCGCCGATGGAGCCTTCCAAAACTCGTCACTGGGCAAATCAATGAGGACATGCATCAAGCAACACACGATCTTGACATGAGAAGAACCCTAGGACCACCTCTTTTATTAGGCAGATCAGCAGGCCCCCATGCCGCCACCCACCGGCTCCTGATCAGCAGGCTAGAGAACTCAGCGGGCACCGCCGCCAGCACCCGCACCACGCAGAGATTAGGACTGAGCCGCACCAAGACCACTGAGCCATGGCGCCATGCCGCTCACGCGGCCATAGCAGTTGCCCAGGTCGCCGACGAAGTCCGGGGCCACCGTCCTGGCGTCCAACTCCGCTGGACAAGCCGCGCCGTCTAGGGCCGCCACGAAACTCCAGCCGGAGATCCCGCCACATGAGAAGGAAGAGGGGCCCCGCCGTTCCCATTCATGCTCGGGGATGAGAGCCTGCCACCACCGTCAGCCACATGGCCATTGACCGGCGACATCCTTCGGCGGCAGCGGTGGAGGAGCGGGGCGGAGGACAGGGAGCGGCGGCTCTAGGGTACTGCCCGAGCCGCCCCACCTGGGAGGGACGCGGGGGTCAGATCTTGATCGGGATCCCTTTTTTCTCGCCCGTACACTAAGAACAAAATCATAGACAAAATTCCTATATGGTGGAATGATGATGGTAGAGATAGCGATGGAGACGACGCTGGTGGAGGTGATGGCACCGGCCATCCGGCCAGTGCGGGGCACTGACGGAGACTCCTTCCTTATCTTGGCCTTTCCTATATGGTGGAGCGATCTTGTTGCGGCAATGGAGGTGGAGCGGCTCACGGTGGAACGTGTGGGCGAATGATAGACGAGAGGCAGCAGCTAGGGATGATGTTGTACATATAGCCGGTCTCCACAGGTCTAATGTACCTCCTCCCCATTGATCTAAGGGCTCTATAGAAGTCCCAACCCCTCCCAATACATTCCTTGATGGTCAATGATCTCGTAGGAACAAACGGGAATGAAATCAATGAAGAATCACAGAAGTTACACGAAAATCCACAGCCAGGGTCGGGCAGTACGACCATGCGCGATCATATCGTGCACTTTTGGAACCTGCACATGGTCTTTCGTATTTTGGACATCATTTCCTTATACGAACTTCAATTTAGGCGTTCCTAGGCTCGTTGGAATTTATGGATGGGTCCGATAATCTCTGGTTTTTTATTTTTCAATTTGGGCTTTTTTTTGCAGAAATATTTTCAATCTATTCATCTTCAACCATGACAGTACAACGAACACCAGAAATAAAAATTACATTCAGATCCGTAGACCATCTAGCGACGACTACAAGCACCAAAGCGAGCCGAAGGCGCGCCGCCGTCATCGCCCCTCCATCGTCGGAGCCGGGCACAACTTGTTGTAGTAGACAGTCGAAAAGTCGTCGTGCTAAGGCCCCATAGGACCACCACCCCAGAACAGCAACCGCCGCCGATGAAAAATAACGTAGATCGGGAGGATCCAAACCGAAGGCACACGAACGTAGACGAACAATGACGAGATCCACCTCCACACGCCCACCAAAGATAGATCTGCCGGAGACACACCTCCACACGCCCACCAACGATGCTAGACGCACCGCCGGAAAATGTATTTTTGTTATCTTTACCTAATAATAAAGAGAATTGGGTTTCTACCCGTACGTCATAAAAACAACCCTCGAAGTTAGCAATAATTACCCACCAATGCCACCCATAAGTGGCAAAAACGATTCGTTTTTAATTTCTAATATCACTCCAGAGTTTCGTTATTAACTGTGGATACGATATAATAGCACCAATGCATAAGTACCGTGATGGCTTAGGCTACGATGCTCCTGGTTCTCACGCTTTTTCTCTTTCTTTTTACCAAGCGCAGTAATGGGCCAGCCCATGTGCGGGTCGTGGCGCCCCCTGATTTTTATATCTTTTTTTATTTCTATTTTGTTTTTTTCTCTAAAAATTAATTTCGGATTCATGGCGCCCCCAATTTTTTATTTCTTTTCACTTTTTTATTTATGTTTTGGTTTTTTATCTCAAAATTAATTTTGGATTTCCAAAATATCAGACAGTTGCGAGTTTTGAAAAAAAGTAGAAAAATGGTAAACTGTTTGTGAATTTAAAAATATTCAAAAAATCATAAAATGTTCATGACTTAAAAGATTGCTCACATATTATAAACAAATCACGATTTCAAATGAATTTTCATGAAATATATTTTGTTTTTTTCTCTAAAAATTAATTTTGGATTCGTGGCGCCCCCTATTTTTTATTTCTTTTTACTTTTTTATTTCTGTTTTGTTTTTTTATCTCAAAATTAATTTCGGATTTCCAAAATATCAAACAGTTGCGAGTTTTGAAAAAAAGTAGGAAAATGGTAAACTGTTTGTGAATTTCAAAAATATTCAAAAAATTATAAAATGTTTATGACTTAAAAAATTGCTCACATATTATAAACAAATCATGATTTCAAATGATTTCATGAAATGAAAAATGTTCATGATTTTTTCAAATGAACCAATATTCAAAGCATATTCAGGAATTTAAAAATCATGTCCATCAACTTTTAGAAAATGTTCACAAAAATTAAAACACATCCGTCAATAATGAACAAAACTAATTGTAGCTTCCATAAAGGTTTTATTAGGAGATCTATATAGCTCGTTTTATGATTTTATTTAGTCCTTCGCATTGGGTAAAAAAGGGTTTCTGTGTTTTGTAGAACGCTGAACCCAACAAAATTGACATAACTTTCTAAGGGTTTGTTTTCGTAAGCTATGTTAAAATGACTAAATGTCTATTTTGCTTCCATACACAGTTATGCTTATTTTCATATCACAATATTGGTTATGGTAAACACCGCTACGCTAAGTCCAAACGAGACACTTTATTTATCAGTATAGCTCAGGCAGGGTCCGTCAATGCAGTTTGCTCAGCCACAAAATATTTTGTTGTGACGCCTTCAAAAATCTAGTCTTGATGAGCATCATATTGTTCGTTTTTGAAATTACATTTTAAAAGTGCCTTATCCCTAATTTGATTCATACTTTTTTATATCTACCACACATGTATAACTTGATAGTTTTTTTTTCTGTTGCAACGCACGGGCATTTCCAAAAATGTTCATTAAATCAAAAAAAAGTTCGTCAAATTCAATAATTATTCCACCCAATTTCTAAAAAAGTTCATCGATTATAGAATGTTTGCCAGTTCAGGAAAATTGCTTAAAAATGTTCACAATTTTTTAAAAATGTTTGTAAATAGCAAAAAGTATTCATAAATTGAAAAAAAATTCTTGATTGTAGAAAATGTTCAGAAATTTGTAATAGTATGTTGTTTGCGATTTCAAATATGTGCATGAGTTTAACAAATTGTTCATAATTTCAAAATGTTCATGATTTCGAGAAATTGAGAGAGATATTGTATCTCGGTGATGCAACGAAATGTGATCATGACCATTGGAAATTATAAATTTTTTCTCCCGTTGCAACGCACGGGCCCTTTTGCTAGTACTCTCCAAAAAGCATGAATGTACGGATCTAACTTCTTCATTTGGCCCCAACTTGGTCCCTTTCATCGTGCTAAGTCCAAGGGGCTCCAATACACGTACATAGACAAAACAAAAACCAAGGAAAAACTAATGAAAATGAAATATTATGCAATGACCTTTATAAAATGCACAACAATTTTACTTTTGTATGCAAAATTATGAAAATGGCTAGGTGGATATGATATCAGAGATTTTGATACGATAATGTGCAACAAGTGAGCACTAAACCATGACACAAAACCCACTCATCATCAACTTGTACTACTTCCTGGACCTCCCTGACATCGCCATGGGTGGTGCGACCGACTCCACGAAGATTGGTGAAGCCTCTGCCACCGCCATGGCTCTGACCTTTTTGACTGAAGAGTATATTTGTTCATAGCTTATTTACTTATTCATGTGTTGTCCATAATTGCTGCTATCATAGATTTAACTGTTCTATGTCTAGTACGTTCTCATACATTTATCTACCAATATGAGATTAGTTTTGTTAAAGCTATCATTGGATTTATTTGTGAATTAAATTAATTAGAAAATTGGTAATATGCCCAGCATAGAAGGCCGAGGAGGGTTTGAGGACTTTCATGTACCTCAAATGTTGGAGCCTAAATTAGGATAGTGTGCTAGTACAAGGTTAGGGGTGGTGTGCTCGCTGCAGCAAGTACTAGCAGTAGAACTTACGAAAAGTTCGTTTTTCCAAAGTGGTGGCTAGGGCATACACCTCCCCTCCAAGCACCACTTGTGAGTCCATGGATTCGCCTCCCGTCCGCCTATCTCTCCAGTGCTCGGTGCATGGAGGAGAATCGTGTCTCAACTTTGGTTAGTAGTTTAGGTTAAGGTTTTTAGTCCTCATAGGGGTGGCGTTTAGGTGGACTCAGCGTACAAGTGGGATACGAGAGAGAGGGGGGGTGTTAAGATTACATGGACTTTGTTACAAAGGATGAACCTGAACCCTGTCGCTAACAACCTAATAAGTTTGTTTTGAAGGAACCAAAAGGGATTTCTCCCTAATGAGTTTCTTCTTTGTAGTCCCATTTGCAGTTGTAAGTACGCTGCATATATAGAAGGCGTGCATGATGTTTTTGCATGAGAACCAATCGCGTAGAAAACCAACAACATAGCAAGACATACCGACCATGGACCATTGAGGTATAGCCCTCTGGGGGAGATACAGAGAGAGAGAACCTCAATGTGGACTGTAGATTATCAACAAACACAACATGTAATGACCTTGAGTTAAAGTAGCAAAGACAATTGCAATTCCATCTCCTGAGAGGCAGCACTAGCGAGCGACAACACCAAATTTGGATGTCTTCTCCTCGTGCATGTCTCTTACCTTCAAGATGGAGGCATGAAAAAACTTGGGATGAGGAGCGTGAATTCACATCTCACAAACCACCACCACCCCTTTTCAACCCTACTACGGGAAAAACTTGATCGGGTCTTAGATCCGGTTAACCGACGAGCTCTGTGAAGGAAATATGCCCTAGAGGCAATAATAAAGTTGTTATTTATATTTCCTTATATCATGATAAATGTTTATTATTCATGCTGGAATTGTAGCAGAGTGTCACTAGTATGCCTCTTCTTGACTAGCTCGTTGAATCAAAGATGGTTAAATTTTCTAGCCATAGACATGAGTTGTCATTTGATTAACGGGATCACATCATTAGAGAATGATGTGATTGACTTGGCCCATTCCATTAGCTTAGCACTTGATCGTTTAGTTTGTTGCTATTGCTTTCTTCATGACTTATACATGTTCCTATGACTATGAGATTATGCAACTCCCGAATGCCGGAGGAACAATTAGTGTGCTATCAAACGTCATATGTAACTGGGTGATTATAAAGATGCTCTGCAGGTGTCTCCGATGGTGTTTGTTGAGTTGGCATAGATTGAGATTAGGATTTGTCACTCCGAGTATCGGAGAGGTATCTCTGGGCCCTCTCGGTAATGCACATCACTATAAGCCTCGCAAGCAATGTGACTAATGAGTTAGTTGCGGGATGATGCATTACGGAACGAGTGAAGAGACTTGCCGGTAATGAGATTGAAATAGGTATTGAGATACCGACGATTGAATCTCGGGCAAGTAACATACCGATGACAAAGGGAACAACGTATGTTGTTATGCGGTTTGATCGATAAAGATCTTCGTAGAATATGTAGAAACCAATGTGAGCATCCAGGTTCCGCTATTGGTTATTGACCGGAGATGAGTCTCGGTCATGTCTACATAGTTCTCGAACCCGTAGAGTCCGCACGCTTAACATTCGGTATTATGAGTTTATGTGTTTTGATGTACCGAAGGTTGTTCGGAGTCCCGGATGTGATCACGGACATGACGAGGAATCTCGAAATGGTCGAGACATAAAGATCAATATATTGGATGGCTATGTTTAGACATCAGAATGGTTCCGTGTGAGTTTGGGCATTTACCGGAGTACCGGGAGGTTACCGGAACCCCCGGGGGAGTATATGGGCCTTATTGGGCCTTAGTGGGAGAGAGGAGGAGGAGGGCGCCCCCCTCCCAAGCCCAATCCGAATTCGGGTGAGGGGCCAGCCCCCCTTTCCTTCTCCCTCTCTGCTCCTTCCTTCCTCTCCTACTCCAACTAGGGAAGGGGGGGGGAATCCTACTCCCGGTGGGAGTAGGACTCCCCTTGGGCGCGCCATAGAGAGGGCCGCCCTCCCCTCCTCCACTCCTTTATACACGGGGGAGGGGGCACCCCATAGACACACAAGTTGATTGTTTAGCCGTGTGCGGTGCCCCCCTCCACAGATTTCCACCTCGGTCATATCGTTGTAGTGCTTAGGCGAAGCCCTGCATCGGTAACTTCATCATCACCGTCATCACGTCGTCATGCTAACGAAGCTCTCCCTCGACCTCAGCTGGATCTAGAGTTCGTGGGACGTCACCGAGCTGAACGTGTGCAGATCGCGGAGGTGCCATACTTTCGGTACTAGGATCGGTCAGATCGTGAAGACGTACGACTACATCAAATTAGTTGTCATAACGCTTCCGCTTTCGGTCTACGAGGATACATTGACAACACTCTCCCCTTTTGTTGCTATGCATCACCTAGATGGATCTTACGTGTGCGTAGGAATTTTTTTAAAATTACTACGTTCCCCAACACTCTGACCACCCTGGCTCCAGCCATCATGGCCACAAGATGGATCACAGAGAGCAGGAGAGTTAAGTCACGATCGGGTTTATATATTTGGAAGTAGGATCGACCCCACTCATATATATATGGCACAAGATCCAAGTCCCCCTCCCAATCACCACTAATCATTGTGGTTGTCGAATATGGTGGGGAGGGAACCAGAGTGGGAGGGGAAGGGAAGGAGGGCTCTAGAAACGTGTTATGGTCAGAGCAAGAGCGATGCCATGGGGAGGCATCACACATTTGCCTTTCCAACTCCCGTTGAATGACCAACAGTGTGCATTTTGTCCTAGGGCCATTGAAGCAAGAAAAACTGAAAAATAGGTTGACTTTCTAAGAGAAATAGGAGTTCCTTCCAAGTAATTAAGTAGATCAATAATATCATAACAATTATTATTCTGATACATGATTGTTCACCACAAATCTCTCTTAAGATATTTGCTAGGCACATAGATCATAAAACTCTGTATCAAAATATTTAAAGATACTACTAAATGAAACACATAATAATATTTGTACATATAAGTGACAAAAAAAACTATTATGTATATGAATGCTGACATACCAAAATATTTGTTTATTTTCTTACATCTAGATGTAATTTAACGTAGTCCAAAACAAGTTTCGTAAAATAACATAAATTTTGAAACAAAATGGAGTTAGTTTAGCATTATATTAATTTCGATTGTATAATAGTTACATTTAAGTTACTACATGTGGTTTATGTTATTAGTATACCAGAGAAAATAGTTAAAATTGTTTGGTAATGTTGTATCAAACCAAAAAAAAATATGTATAACCATGGTACGAGAAATTGTATATCACTTAGAGTTTGTTTGCTGGTGATATATGTGTTAAAGTTGATGTAGTAATTTTGTTTAAAATAGCATAAGTTTTGCAACAAATGGAGTTAATTTAGCACTATAGTGATTTCAATGTTATAATAGTTACATTTAAGTTAGTACTTTGGTTTATGTTGTCAGTATATAGTAGTGAAAATAGTTAAATTTTTTTGGCAATGTTGTGTCAAGCAAAAAAACAATATGTATAATCATTATGTTGTTTTAAAAAAGTAAACGTGTTTAGTATAAATGGGTAATACCAAGTTTCTAGACTATATGGCTAGCTAAGTCCATTTTGGGTTACTTTTTCTTATGACAACTTTTCATAGGAGAAGAATTAAGTCTAACAAAGGATCTTTTTGGGCATGTTTGTTGCCTCAATTATCAATGCCAGTTCATTTAAATATTGTTGCTAGATATAGCAAACTCCTACGTATTTTGTGTTTGAGATCCTTAGTTATGCCAATCAATGTTGTTTGCAAATATTTTGGCCGACATTTTGCCAGAGTGAGCTCTATGTAATGCTTATAACCTGCCCAAGGCATGAGCTGGATCTTGGGCTAGCTCAATACAAGCGCGTCCATCTCTTCTAACTTGAAACATGTTTGTTCCATAAAAGCGTGTGCATACAAAAATAGAACTTTAAAACTGCATAAATCATACCTAAAGTCATCAGAAAGAAATTCATTGTACTTATAAATGGATTTCCATAATACAACATCAGTTAAATAAATAAGGAAGATTCAGCATAGCATGTCAGAATTATTCCGATTCATAAAATATATGTTCGTGTATATTCAAAATAATTTCAATAATCATAAAAAATGTTCATGTTGAACACTCACGTTATATGTTCGTATATTTCACCAGAATTCTTCTAGTAGTTCACAAACCATGTTAATGTTGCTGACTATATTTTGTTTTGGTGTTTTCTTTAGAAAATATATGTTCTAATAGTTCAGACAAATGTTCGTGTGTCTTAAATATTTTTTGCTGGTGATATATCCCTTAAAGCATTAAAAGTAAATAAAAGTTATTGGTATATCTTTTAAGAGCGCAAAATTGTTTGGATATTGTCTAATAATAACTACTTGCTTTACATCGAATAATAATCACTGGTCCTTATAAATAAGATTTTTAAATAGACATTCATAGTTTTCTTAGTTTGTAAGAACTTCAGATGCCTCGTAATTGACATGAGAGCATGGCAGAGATTTAGACATGCACATAATACACCAAAAATATTATTATAAAAAGGCAGCCTCTTGTTGGAAAATCTACAGAATTTGAAAGTGGTAAGAAAATTATTAGAAACTTTATTGGGTCAATTTCCTTGATCCAACGACTATTTATAGAGAAAACATGTGGAGTTGCACGCTGAGGAAAAAGTGCCACTAAAATGAAAATGAAGAACTATTGTGTTTCTTTCTTGATGAAAATACAATACTACGAGTGTAGAGATTCGGTGCCCAGACTCATCTGCACCCGGTTAGAAAAGAATTCACAAAAAATACTAGAAAAATTAAAAAAAAAACAAAAAATTCTCATAGTAGACAATTTGTTGCGTGAGGTTCGCTCCAAATTTTAGCTTATTTGGACATTTGAAGAGGTCTCAATAAAAAGGACAAATGGGGTCAAAACATTACATGAACAGTAACTATTCTACAGACCTCGAATTTGTCTTTTTTGCAGAGAGTTGCTCATTTGTCCAAATGACTTGAAAATTTGGGCGGGCCTCACGCATCAAATTTTCTACCATGAAAAAAAATTAGAATTTTTTAGTATTTATTTTGGTTTGTTTATTCAGCACGGGTGCAGATGAGCCCGGACTATTTTCCCAATACTACTAGTTTTACTCAGTAAATCTTGACACATGAGAAGGCGTCGTGGATGGTGGATGGTGGCCATGAGCGTCGGGGCCATGGAGGCGCTCAAGGACCAGGCAGGCCTCTGCCGCTGGAACTACCTCAGGTCCCTCCACTGTGCAGCCAAGGCCAACGTCCGCGGCGGCGTCTCGCAGGGCACCAAACAGCTTCTGGCTTCGGCGGCGGCCCTGGTAGAGAGGCGTCCAGCGGAGAAGGCTGAGGAGGCGCTGAGGGCGGTCATGTACCTCAGCTGCTGGGAGCCCAATTAGTATTAGTACTTAGTAGCATCCAGCCATGGCCTCAGATCAGATTTGGCCGGATCAGTCGTAAAGATACCACAATGATGATGATGAAAATTTCGGCTACGAGTTTATATCACCCTCCTTGTCCATCCATGTGCTTCTGCGACTATTGTTTGAATGGCCAAAGGCTGTGTTTGTCAAGAGAGGAACAACGTTCAGCCCCGTTCGGTTCGTGGGATTTGCTGCCATTCCAAAAGAAAATTTGCTTTCGCAGGTTTTCTTTTCTTTTAGCTGTTGGTTCAAAGGAAAGGTACTCAACATTCCATCGGAAAAGATCGTCGACCATGCAGATTTTACAGAAATGAACAAATCCACTCGAGGCTCATTTTGGGCGGTGTCCCGAGGAAGAGCAGAGGAATTGCACTGTTAGTGAAATAAAGTATTCAGTCAGGTGGAGCGGTGCTTCGTTCTACATATTCTTGGCGGCGGCTCTTGGCGGCATGGAGCAGCGGAGGCTTGGCGTCAGATGTGTGGTGACGGACACGCGCAGGAGGTCGACGCTGTCTGGCGTCGTGGTGGCGTCGGCGGCAGCGAGACCGGGCAAGGCCGTTACAACAGTACAGCTCTGAAGATGGATATGTGATAGGTGGTTGTGGCGGCCTCATACCCGGCGGGCGGCCTGGTTGAGGAGCACGCCGGACTGGTGGGTGCCCATACCGGCGGCGTCGAGTTGGGACCTCGTGTCTTAGATGTTAGGTTTGGCTGCGAGGTCTGCTTGGTATTAGGCCTGCACCATCGGCGCCCTTCATCAGTTAGATAGGAGTAGCGACAGAGGTTGCGAAGTGGTGGCTTTGGTCTTACTGTTGTACGACTTTGTAAGGTTTTGTGCTAATAATTAATAAAGTGGCCGTATGCATTGACCAGATGCAGAGGCCGGGGGTATTCCTCCTTTTCGAAAAAAAATGTGGTCGTTCATGAGGTGCAAGAAGAAAACAACAGGTACGGTGCAAATAAAATATTGTATTAGCTACTGTTCTTCACTACTTGGTCTTCATGAGTCCTCTCTAGGCCATTCGAACGCAAGTTCCGCTCACTTTCCCTTCTTTTCCAGTTCCAAAGTTTTTAACTGTTCATTCAGTCCGATTCCTACGCAGTTTTCCTTTCCTATGCTCTTTTTTTGAGATGGAACACTCGTATTCCATTACGACACGGCCTGGTCGCCGGTCACCGCACTGATTACATCATCAGGATAGCTAGTGAACCACTCTCTGTGTTCACCATCAGCTAGTCTCGCACCCTTACTAGCCAGCACATGCGCCGGCCTATTACAGGTTCTGGCCACATACGCCACACAGAGCCTCTATGAAAAGAGTTTGGAGTTTGAACCTAATGTCGCTAAACATGACACCCAGCGGTGCAAGATCATAGGCATTAGATGTAGTAGCTTGCTTGAGCACCAGACAGTCAGTTTCAAAAATTGCCCGACCCACACCAAGGCGGTCCCCCATCGCTACAGCCTGAGCGAGGGCAAAAGTTTCAGCATGCAAGGCATCAGCAAAATCATGTTTACCCCCAGCGGCTGCAAACTGAATATCCTGCTCATCATCTCTGCAAATAAGGCCCCATCCCCCAGCTCCGGACCGCTCAGAAAACGTAGCGTCGGTGTTGATCTTAACCATATGACTTGGAGGCTTCGTCAATGTTTGCTGTTGAACTACTGTGCTCTTCGACTTGGGCACCAGGAATTCTTTCCATTCGTTTGCATGGTGCTGCACTGTGTAACGAAAGGCCTCAACCTCCATTCTTTGTTCACCATGGTTGCCTTTGTTGCGTTCTGTCCACCAGCACCAGAGAAGAGCTACTGACAGCAACAAACGCTCTTGTGGCAGACTGAATATGAATGCTAGACATTCCTTGGCCGAGTTGCATTCGACAAGTCGAAGTCTGACATCCTCAAGTAACAAGGCACGCCATCTCTGCTTAACCATTTTGCACTTGACGAATAGATGCCCTCCATCTTCGAAAAAAAATCCACAGACCGCGCACCTGGTGTCTAAATCTACACCCCGTCTGTTAATGTTCACATACATAGGATGGCTGTTGTGAGCAAACCTCCAGAGGAAATGATGTACACGCGGCGGGCAATGAATTTTCCATAGTGCTCTGAACAACTCAGCGTTTTGATTAGCAACCACAGAACTATGGCCCTGTTGCCTTATGGCCTCATTTTTTTGCATCTGTACATGGATTTTGTATGCCGACTTGACCGAAAAAACTCCTTTACTGTCGAAATGCCAGGCTATAAAGTCTTCTGCTTGGTCACAGATAGGGATGCGGAGGATATGCTGAACATCATCATGGTGGAAGCAGTTCGTAACCAAGTCTGTGTCCCAACTGCCTGTGATCGGATCAAGCAATTCAGAAACTTTGGAGAACAAATGTGAGCCCCGATACGAGGCCGGTCTGCGAGTAGTCCCTCTTGGGATCCACGGGTCTTCCCAAATCCTCACCTTAGACCCATCTCCGACTCGCCAAATGATCCCTTCTTTAATTACTTCCAGACCTTTGAGAACACTCCGCCACACATAACTCATTCCCGTCACTGGTTCAGCATCTAGCAAACTCCCACTTGGGTAGTACTTGACTCGCAGCACTCGCGCACAAAGTGAGTCTGGTGCCTGGAGTAATCGCCATCCTTGCCGAGCCAACATGGCCATGTTGAAGGAGTGCAGGTCTCGAAATCCTAGCCCACCTTCCTCCTTTGACAACTTCATTTTTTCCCATCCTACCCAATGTATTTTCCTCTCCTCTGCCTGTTGGTTCCACCAGTATCGGCATATGAATTGGCTTATCTCATCACACAGGGATCTAGTGAGATCGAAACAGCCCATAGCATACGTCGGTATAGCCTGTGCGACTGCTTTGACATACACCTCCTTCCCTGCCATGGACAAGCATCTCTCCATCCCTCCGTGAAGTCTGCTCATTATACTGTCCTTTATGTATGCAAAGCATCTCTTGACCGACTTCCCAATGTATGTTGGCAGCCCCAAATATTTTCCTCTCATTGATTCAGCACCAAGTTGCAATTCCTATGCTTTCTGTACCTGCACTCCGAACGGAGCCTCAGAGTTAGACGGGGGAAGCAACTCAGCAGAGCGAGGCATACAAAAAACAAAGGAACTTCATTCAGGTACTGTATCGATTACCAAACAGCCCAACTCTGAACAAAGGGCAAAACAGGGGGAAAGAAAAAATGATTTCACATCTTTTGTGATCAAATTCGAACACCTACATGTCGCTGCAATGGATGCTACTAACAGGACTAACCTGTTCTGAATTTCTTTGCTCTGCACTCTACTGAACCGACGGCACGATACCAAGTTAAACTAAAAGCATGATCAGAGTGATGATGTTATTAATAAGACAACATTAACACAACGCAGTCCCGTTTGCAACATTAATAAGTTAGTGATGATCAGAGTGAATTTATGGGAATTGTGGAATGCCTGCTGATGCTTCGGCTCGCTTGCTGCTCGTAAGAACTGAAGTCTGTGACGCAAACAGAGATTTAGAAATGATGATTCATTTCTGTGCTACTGATTTGATTTTTACTAGGTTCTTGAACTAAATGTTGCAAGCTGTTTTTGAGAAAAATGAAATATGAGTTGCTGTCCATTTGTACCAAACAAGATGAGGATGTAGAGCGATGCTTCTTTGTGTTAAAGCATCTCTAGTAGACCCCTTATATCACGGACATTTAAAGTGAGTTTAAGTAGAGAGTCGTTGTCCATGGGTTGTTGGCCTGATACTCTGGTCTTTTGTGTTGCTAGTCTTATGTGGTTCTGTGTGCGACTCTGCCTGGTGGCTTTATTTATAAAGTTGGGCGCATGCCTCTCCTCTAAAAAAAGTGAGTATAAGGGCCACGGAAAACGTGTTTTGAGAGCTGGTGCGGGCTGCGGACCCCGCAAGGCCGAACGGTAAAACAGAATAATCGCCGGCCCACAAATCGGAAAAACAAATTAGACAATTTGACCGCAATTCCAATAAATGGCTAGAAATTTGAATATAGTTTGCGTGGAAATTAAGCATACTTTTCATTCATGACCCAAAAGAACCTCATGCAAAAGCCACCACCATCTCCATGACCATCATCATCATCACTACCCACCACCGCCACCGAAGCCACCACCACCTCCATGACCATCATCATCATCATCATCATCATCATCATCATCATCATCATCACTGTCCACCACCGCCACCGAAGCCACCACCCGTCGCCGCTTGCTTCCGTCTCTCCAAGATCTCCCTCCTTGCGATATCATGCATTCTTTGGTGATGGCGCGCGTCCATGTCATTGCGGTTCATCATCATGATCTTGTTCTCCTCTTGAAGAAGCTTGGCCAAGGCCTTGTTCTCCTCGGCAAGGGCTCTTCTCTCCTCAATGGCGGCCTTATGCAACCCCTCTTCCTTTAGTAATCACCACTTTTCTTGGTTCTCTTGCGCCTTCTTGTCGGCCAACTCCTTCTTTGCCTCCAATGTCTTGATCACCATCAACTCATTTGATTGCACCATGGCATATATCTTGTCTTGCAAGCTTGATGTCTCTGCTTGTCCCGCAATGTCTTGGCCACCATCAACTCATCGAGGGATACTTTGCCATCATTCGGAAGAACTGGTCATCTATCCTTTGCCAATACTGCTTGGCGGTTTGGTCAGTGCCGGTGCATGCATCAAGAGACACAGATTCCCAGGCCTTGATCAAGACTTGATCTTCCAATTGTGTCTAGTTCGTCGATCTCGCGCAGACTTTTGCATGCGCTTGGTCGAACACCCCCTCCCCAATCACCTCCACCTCATCTTCTTCCCCACCGTGACCATGTACACCACCGTCCATCTCATTGTAGCCGTAATCACCTATCGGGGCTTGATCAATGTCGACGGCGTTGTCGTCCAACTGAAGGAAATATGCCCTAGAGGCAATAATAAAGTTATTATTTATTTCCTCATATCATGATAAATGTTTATTATTCATGCTAGAATTGTATTAACCGGAAACATGATACATGTGTGAATACATAGACAAACATATAATCACTAGTATGCCTCTACTTGACTAGCTCATTTATCAAAGATGGTTATGTTTCCTAACCATAGACATGTGTTGTCATTTGATTAATGGGATCACATCATTAGGAGAGTGATGTGATTGACATGACCCATCCCGTTAGCTTAGCACTTGATCGTTTAGTATTCTGCTATTGCTTCCTTCATGACTTATACATGTTCCTGTAACTATGAGAATTGTGTAACTCCCGTTTACCGGAGGAACACTTTGGGTACTACCAAACGTCACAACGTAACTGGGTGATTATAAAGGAGTACTACAGGTGTCTCCGAAGGTACATGTTGAGTTAGCATAATTCGAGATTAGGTTTTGTCACTCCGATTGTCGGAGAGGTATCTCTGGGCCCTCTCGGTAATGCTCATCACCTAAGCCTTGCAAGCATGTAACTAATGAGTTAGTTATGAGATGAAGTATTACAGAACGAGTAAAGAGACTTGTAGGTAACGAGATTGAACTAGGTATTGGATACCGACGATCGAATCTCAGACAAGTAACATACCGATGACAAAGGGAACAACGTATGTTGTTGTGCGGTTTGACCGATAAAGATCTTCGTAGAATATGTAGGAACCAATATGGGCATCCAGGTCCCGCTATTGGTTATTGATCAGAGACGTGTCTCAGTCATGTCTACATCGTTCTCGAACCGTAGGGTCTGCACGCTTAAGGTTTCGATGACAATTATATTATGAGTTTATGTATTTTGATGTACCGAAGTTTGTTCGGAGTCCCGGATATGATCACGGACATGACGAGGAGTCTCGAAATGGTCGAGACGTAAAGATTGATGTATTGGACGGATATATTTGGACACCGGAAAGGTTCCGGAGAAGTTTGGAGCTCCGGGAGGTTACCGGAACCCCCCGGGAGGTATATGGGCCTTATTGGGCCCATGTAGGAGGAAGAGAGAAGGAGCAAGGGAGGGGGGCGCGCCCCCCCCAAGCCCAATCCGAATTGGGGAGGGGGGCCGGCCCCCCTTTCCTTTCTCCTTCCCCCTCTCTTCCTTCCTACTACTAGTACTACTTCCTAATACTAGTACTCCTTCCTTCCCCTCCAAATAAGATAAGGAAAGAGAGGAAACCTACTTGGAGTAGGTTTCCCCTCACGCGCCCCCCTAGGGCTGGCCACCTCCTCCCTCCTCCTTTATATACGGAGGTAGGGGCACCCTAGAACACACAAGTTGATCATTGATCGTTCCTTAGCCGTGTCGGTGCCCCCTCCACGATATTACACCTCGGTCATATTGTAGCGGTGCTTAGGCGAAGCCTGCGCGACAGAGAACATCAAGATTGTCACCACGCTGTCGTGCTGACAGAACTCCCCCTCGGCGCCTCTGCTGGATCGGAGATCGAGGGTGCGTCATCGAGCTGTCTGCGTGTCAAGAACTTGGAGGTGCCGAGTAACGGTGCTTGGATCGGTCGGACCGGGAGGACGTCGACTACTTCCTCTACGTTGCGTCAACGCTTCGCTTCGGTCTCACGAGTGCGTAGACAATACTCTCCCCTCGTTGCTATGCATCACCATGATCTTGCGTGTGCGTGGAAATTTTTGAAATTACTCGTTCCCCAACAAAGGCATCCGAGCCAGGTTTTTATGGTTTGATGTTATTTGCACGAGTAGAACACAAGTGAGTTGTGGGCGATATAAGTCATCTTGCTTACCAAATGTCATACTTTGGTTCAGCGGTATTGTTGGATGATGCGGCCGGACCGACATTACGCGACGCTTACGCGAGACTGGTTTTACCGCCGTGCTTTGCACACAGTGACTAGCGGTGTCTGTTTCTCCAACTTTAGTTGAACCGAGTGTGGCTACGCCCGGTCCTTGCGAAGGTTAAAACAGCATCAACTTGACAAACTATCGTTGTGGTTTTGATGCGTAGGTGAGATTGGTTCTTGCTTAAGCCCGTAGCAGCCACGTAAAATTTGCAACAACAAAGTAGAGGACGTCTAACTTGTTTTTGCAGGGCATGTTGTGATGTGATATGGCCAAGGCGTGATGCTATATTTTATTGTATGAGATGATCATGTTTTGTAACCGGTTACGGCAATCGGCAGGAGCCATATGGTTGTCGCTTTATTGTATGAAATGCAACGCATACATGTAATTGCTTTACTTTATCACTAAGCGGTAGCGATAGTCGTAGAAGCAATAGATGGCGTAACGACAACGATGCTACGATGGAGATCAAGATGTCGCGCCGGTGACGATGGTGATCACAACGGTGCTTCGAAGATGGAGATCACAAGCACAAGATAATGATGGCCATATCATATCACTTATATTGATTGCATGTGATGTTTATCCTTTATGCATCTTATCTTGCTTTGATTGACGGTAGCATTTTAAGATGATCTCTCACTAATTATCAAGAAGTGTTCTCCCTGAGTATGCACCGTTGCGAAAGTTCTTCGTGTTGAGACACCACGTGATGATCGGGTGTGATAGGCTCTACGTTCAAATACAACGGGTGCAAAACAGTTGCACACGCGAATACTCAGTTATACTTGACGAGCCTAGCATATACAGATATGGCCTCGAACACGGAGATCGAAAGGTCGGCGTGAATCATATAGTAGATATGATCAACATAGAGATGTTCACCATTGAAACTACTCCATCTCACGTGATGATCGGACATGGTTTAGTTGATTTGGGTCACGTAATCACTTAGATGACTAGAGAGATGTCTGCCTAAGTGGGAGTTCTTTAGTAATATGATTAATTGAACTTAAATTTATCATGAACTTAGTACTGATAATATTTTGCTTGTCTATGTTTGTTTGTAGATAGATGGCTCGTCTTTGTTGTTCCGTTGAATTTTAATGCGTTCCTTGAGAAAGCAAAGTTGAAAGATGATGGTAGCAATTACACGGATCGGGTCCGTAACTTTGAGGATTATCCTCATTGCTGCACGTAAGAGTTACGTCCTAGAAGCACCGCTGGGTGCGAACCTGCTTCTGATGCAACCGACGACGTTAAGAACGTCTGCGCGAGCAAAGTCGATGACTACTCTATAGTTCGATGTGCCATGCTTTACGGCTTAGAATCGGGTCTTCAATGACGTTTTGAGCGTCATGGAGCATATGAGATGTTCCAGAGTTGAAGTTAATATTTCAAGCAAATGCCCGGATTAAGAGATATGAAGTCTCCAATAAGTTCTACAGCTGCAAGATGGAGGAGAACAGTTCACGGTGAGCATATACTCAAAATGTCCGGGTATAATAATCACTTGATTCAACTGGGAGTTAATCTTCCGGATGATAGCGTCATTGATGTAATTCTCCAATCACGCCACCAAGCTACAAGAGCTTTGTGATGAACTATAATATGCAAGGGATGAACAAGACTATTCGAGCTCTTCGCGATCTTTGAAAGCAGCGGAGGTAGAAATCAAAAGGAGCATCAAGTGTTGATGGTCAACAAGACCACTGGTTTCAAGAAAAGGGCAAAGGGAAGAAGAAGGAACTTCAAAAGAACAGCAAACAAGTTGCTGCTCAAGAGAAGAAACTCAAGTCTGGACCTAAGCACAAATCGAGTGCTTCTACCGCAAGCGATCGACATTTGAAGCGGAACTGCCCCAAGTATTTGGCGGATAAGAAGGATGGCAAAGTGAACAAAGGTATATGTGATATACATGTTATTGATGTGTACCTTACTAATGCTCGCAGAGCACTGGTATTTGATATCGGTTCTGCTAACATTTGCAACTCAAACAGGGACTACGGATTAGCGAAGATTAGCTAAGGATGAGGTGACGATCGCGTGGGAAATGGTTCCAAAGTCGATGTGATCGCGGTCGGCACGCTACCTCTACATCTACCATCGGGATTAGTTTTAGACCTGAATAATTGTTATTTGGTGCCTGCGTTGAGCATGAACATTATATCTGGATCTTGTTTGATGCGAGACGGTTATTCATTTAAATCAGAGAATAATGATTGTTCTATTTATATGAGTAATATCTTTTATGGTCATGCACCCTTGAAGAGTGGTCTATTCTTATTGAATCTCGATAGTAGTGATACACATATTCATAATGTTGAAGCCAAAAGATGCAGAGTTGATAATGATAGTGCAACATATTTGTGGCACTGCCGTTTAGGTCATATCGGTGTAAAACGCATGAAGAAACTCCATACTGATGGACTTCTGGAATCACTTGATTATGAATCACTTGGTACTTGCGAACCGTGCCTCATGGGCAAGATGACCAAAACACCGTTCTCCGGATCTATGGAGAGAGCAACAGATTTGTTGAAATCATACATACAGATGTATGTGGTCCGATGAATGTTGAGGCTCGTGGCGGATATCGTTATTTTCTCACCTTCACAGATGATTTGAGCAGATATGGGTATATCTACTTGATGAAACACAAGTCTGAAACATTTGAAAAGTTCAAAGAATTTCAGAGTGAAGTAGAAAATCATCGTAACAAGAAAATAAAGTTTCTACGATCTGATCGTGGAGGAGAATATTTGAGTTACGAGTTTGGTTTACATTTGAAACAATGTGGAATAGTTTCGCAACTCACGCCACCTGGAACACCACAACGAAATGGTGTGTCCGAATGTCGTAATCGTACTTTACTTGATATGGTGCGATCTATGATGTCTCTTACCGATTTACCGCTATCGTTTTCGGGTTATGCTTTAGAGACGGCCGCATTCACGTTAAATAGGGCACCATCAAAATCCGTTGAGACGACGCCTTATGAACTGTGGTTTGGCAAGAAACCAAAGTTGTCGTTTCTCAAAGTTTGGGGCTGCGATGCTTATGTGAAGAAACTTCAACCAGATAAGCTCGAACCCAGATCGGAGAAATGTGTCTTCATAGGATACCCAAAGGAGACTATTGGGTACACCTTCTATCACAGATCTGAAGGCAAGATTTTCGTTGCTAAATTCGGATCCTTTCTAGAGAAGGAGTTTCTCTCGAAAGAAGTGAGTGGGAGGAAAGTAGAACTTGATGAGATAATCAGTATCTACTCCCTTCTTTGGAAAGTAGTTCATCACAAGAACCGGTTCTGTGACAACTACACCAATTAGTGAGGAAGCTAATGATATTGATCATGAAACTTCAGATCAAGTTTCTCTTGAACCTCGTGGGTCTACGAGTAAGATCCGCACAGAGTGGTACGGAAATCCTATTCTGGAAGTCATGTTACTTGACCATGATGAACCTACGAACAATGAGGAAGCGATGATGAGCCCAGATTCCGCTAAATGGCTAGAGGCCATGAAATCTGAGATAGGATCCATGTATGAAAACAAAGTATGGACTTTGGTTGACTTGCCCGATGATCGGCAAGCCATTGAGAATAAATGGATCTTTAAGAAGAAGACTGACGCTGATGGTAATGTTACTGTCTACAAAGCTCGACTTGTTGCAAAAGGTTTTCGACAAGTTCAAGGGGTTGACTACGATGAGACTTTCTCACCCGTAGCGATGCTTAAGTCTGTCTGAATCATGTTGGCTATTGCTGCATTTCATGATTATGAAATTTTGCAAATGGATGTCAAGACTACATTCTTGAATGGATTTCTAGAAGAAGAGTTGTATATGATGCAGCCTGAAGGTTTTGTTGATCCAAAAGGTGCTGACAAAGTGTGCAAGCTCCAACGTTCCATTTATGGACTGGTGCAAGCATCTCGGAGTTGGAATAAACGCTTTGACAGTGTGATCAAAGCATATGGTTTTATACAGAGACTTTTGGAGAAGCTTTGTATTTACAAGAAAGTGAGTGGGAGCTCTGTAGCATTTCTAGTTTTATATGTTGATGACATATTATTAATTGGAAATGATATAGAATTTCTGGATAGCATAAAGGGATACTTGATTAAAAGTTTCTCAATGAAAGACCTCGGTGAAGCTGCTTACATATTGGGCATCAAGATCTATAGAGATAGATCAAGACGCTTAATAGGACTTTCACAAAGCACATACCTTGACAAAATTTTGAAAAAGTTCAAAATGGATCGAGCAAAGAAAGGATTCTTGCCTGTGCTACAAGGTGTGAAGTTGAGTCAAACTCAATGCCCGACCACAACGAAGATAGAGAAAATGAAAGATGTTCCTATGCTTCAGCCATAGGCTCTATCATGTATGCAATGTCTGTGTACCGACCGACGTATGCTTAGCAATAAGCTTGGCGGTAGGTACCAAAGTAATCCAGTGGATCATCGACAGCGGTCAAGAACATCTGAAATACCGAAAAGGACTAAGGATATGTTTCTCGTATATGGAGGTGACAAAGAGCTAGTCGTAAATGGTTACGTCGATGCAAGCTTTGACACTGATCCGGACGATTCTAAATCGCAGACCGGATACGTGTTTATATTAAACAGTGGAGCTGTAAGTTGGTGCAATTCTAAACAAAGCGTCGTAGCGGGATCTACATGTGAAGCGGAGTACATAGCTGCTTCGGAAGCAGCAAATGAAGGAGTCTGGATGAAGGAGTTCATTTCCGATCTAGGTGTCATACCTAGTGCATCGGGACCAATGAAGATCTTCTGACAATCTTGGTGCAATTGCCTTGGCAAAGGAATCCAGATTTCACAAGAGGACCAAGCACATCAAGAGACGCTTCAATTCCATTCGGGACCAAGTCCAAGTGGGAGACATAGAAATTTGCAAGATACATACGGATCTGAATGTTGTAGACCCGTTGACTAAGCCTCTCTCACGAGCAAAACATGATCAGCACCAAGACTCCATGGGTGTTAGAATCATTACGGTGTAATCTAGATTATTGACTCTAGTGCAAGTGGGAGACTGAAGGAAATATGCCCTAGAGGCAATAATAAAGTTATTATTTATTTCCTCATATCATGATAAATGTTTATTATTCATGCTAGAATTGTATTAACCGGAAACATGATACATTTGTGAATACATAGACAAACATATAGTCACTAGTATGCCTCTACTTGACTAGCTCATTTATCAAAGATGGTTATGTTTCCTAACCATAGACATGTGTTGTCATTTGATTAATGGGATCACATCATTAGGAGAGTGATGTGATTGACATGACCCATCCCGTTAGCTTAGCACTTGATCGTTTAGTATTCTGCTATTGCTTCCTTCATGACTTATACATGTTCCTGTAACTATGAGAATTGTGTAACTCCGTTTACGGAGGAACACTTTGGTACTACCAAACGTCTGGCAACGAATCGGGTGATTATACAGAGTACTACAGTGTCTCTGAAGGTACATGTTGAGTTAGCATAATTCGAGATTAGGTTTTGTCACTCCGATTGTCGGAGAGGTATCTCTGGCCCTCTCGGTAATGCTCATCACCTAAGCCTTGCAAGCATGTAACTAATGAGTTAGTTATGAGATGAAGTATTACGAGCGAGTAAAGAGACTTATGCATAACGAGATTGAACTAGGTATTGGATACCGACGATCGAATCTCGGACAAGTAACATACCGATGACAAAGGAACAACGTATGTTGTTGTGCGGTTTGACCGATAAAGATCTTCGTAGAATATGTAGGAACCAATATGGGCATCCAGGTCCCGCTATTGGTTATTGACCGAGACGTGTCTCGATCATGTCTACATCGTTCTTGAACCGTAGGGTCCGCACGCTTAAGGTTTCGATGACAATTATATTATGAGTTTATGTATTTTGATGTACGAAGTTTGTTGAGTCCGGATATGATCACGGACATGACGAGGAGTCTCGAAATGGTCGAGACGTAAAGATTGATATATTGGACGGATATATTTGGACACCGGAAAGGTTCCGGAGAAGTTTGGAGCTCCGGGAGGTTACCGGAACCCCCCGGGAGGTATATGGGCCTTATTGGGCCCATGTAGGAGGAAGAGAGAAGGAGCAAGGGAGGCGCGCCCCAAGCCCAATCCGACTTGGGGAGGGGGCCGGCCCCCCCTTTCCTTTCTCCTTCCCCCTCTCTTCCTTCCTACTACTAGTACTACTTCCTAATACTAGTACTCCTTCCTTCCCCCTCCAAATAAGATAAGGAAAGAGAGGAAACCTACTTGGAGTAGGTTTCCCCCTCCTCATGGCGCGCCCCTAGCGCCGCCACCTCCTCCCTCCCTCCTTTATATACGGGGTAGGGGCACCCTAGAACACACAAGTTGATCATTGATCGTTCCTTAGCCGTGTCGGTGCCCCCTCCACGATATTACACCTCGGTCATATTGTAGCGGTGCTTAGGTGAAGCCCTGCGACAGGAGAACATCAAGATCGTCACCACGCCGTCGTGCTGACCCGAACTCCCCTCGGCGCCTCTGCTGGATCGGAGATCGAGGGTGCGTCATCGAGCTGTACGCGTGTCAAGAACTCGGAGGTGCCGGAGTAACGGTGCTTGGATCGGTCGGACCGGGAGGACGTACGACTACTTCCTCTACGTTGCGTCAATGCTTGCGCTTCGGTCTACGAGGGTACGTAGACAATACTCTCCCCTCGTTGCTATGCATCACCATGATCTTGCGTGTGCGTAGGAAATTTTTTGAAATTACTACGTTCCCCAACACCAACATGTGCACAAACTTGGCAGTCGCATCATGCAAATCAGCACTACAATTTTGCTCCACAAGTCACGAACAATCGCAATGGAAAAAAGTAAAAACAACTAAAGCAAATCAAAGTATCATACCTTGTGCCCATTCCATCGAACACCTCGGGGGCGGCGACGGCAGCAACGTCGGTGGGCGTCCTCGAGGGAGCTCTAGGGGTGGCGATCGGAGGAGGTGGTGGCGCGGTGCTCGCATGACCTTTGTGGCCACCTTATTGCGTTTCACCCCCGCCACCTTGTGCATCTTCACCGGTGGGGTGGGGATGGCCTACACCGGATTCTTAGCGGCGACGACGGCGGACGGGCGTGCCTTCCTGACGGCGGCGGCGAGAGCGCCACTCTGGAAGACGGTGTTGCCCTGGCTCTTGCGGGGATGGGTGGTGGAGGCTTGAATGGCGACGAGCGCGACATGGCCAGCGACGAGTGCAACACGGCCGACGACGAGATCTTCTTGAGGGGTTGTCGCATCCATGACTTCCACGGTGACGGTGACGGCTGGGAGGCGTCCATGGCGGCGCTATAGAGCCAGGGAAGTCGTCCAGAATGGACGGAGGAAGAACAATTACGGCGGACGAAAGGGAGAGCGGGTACTGCCGCACGGAAATATCCCTCCCGTCAAATCTCGCTAGTGATAGGGGTCACCCTCGTGTCGGCCTCCCGCCCTGTGTTTCTAAAGGTCGAGGGGAAGAATTTGCCGCGCCACACAAATTTTTTTAAAGGCCGCGGTCCGATAAGGTATCTGTTCGGGCCATTTTTTTCGCGCAAACTGTAAAGCGGCGGTTATTTTGCAATTCGGCATGATATATGGGGTCTGCTAGAGATGCTCTTATCGCCTTGCTGTCATCTCAAAAAAAACCTTACATGGATGACTTCTATGCACATTTGGTGGTGGCAATCATCTTGTCTTGTGGCTGTGGTAGCTGCTTCAGACTTGCTAGCGTCATGGGCAGGGCACCAAGGACGGCACCATTCGCTCGTACATCAAACATCATTGGGAACAAGGGTGTGTCGTACCAAGGTTGGCATCACAATGCACATGTAAAATTAGTGGTACAAAAAAAAATTAAAAAGCATGAGTGGCAGACCTCACATTGCACAGGAAGAACTCATACATATTAATAAAATTATCTGATAACAGGATTTCATAAATCAACCCCAGCTCGAATGTGTGGCTGAGAGTTTCAGGGGTTGGTGGATTCCAGGGGCGGAGACAGGACCCAGGCCCCCAGGGCCTGTGCCGGGGACGTGAGGTTCAACTTCTTTGGTAACTATAGTGCTACCCCGAGACACGAGGCCCAACTCCAGGGGCAGTGCGTGAAGGCGGCCCAGGGCACGCTGTTGGCCTGGCTCCGCCCCTGGGTGGAATAATCTTCTTTCTCTAGACAAACCCACAAAGCTTTATTCACGCGTCACAAGATTTACAGAGACGAAATCAAGATTTCCGGGTTGGTGGAATTACCTGACTTGTCACCTTGGGCTGTAGTTGCCTAGTTGGGCATAGGGCGATCAAGGCTGGAATTCAAACTGAATCACGTACTCTCGGAAGTATGGATTATACACCAGATGGAATTTACGGGAGGAAAGAACCGGTGTTCGAGCATAGATTCCTTTCCGAGCATTGCCTCTTGGAGCTCATTAAGCTGGACTTCATGCATCCAACCTGTACTCTCCTTGCACTGGCTCAGCGATCACTAAAATTATCCAGAACCGGAGCCTGACTAGCTCCTTTTGTTTCGAATACATGGTCAACCTTTTTTAATACACTTTTAACATTTTTAAACGCTTGATTTTTTTTTCAAATGCTTGGATTAACAATTTTATACACATTTTAACATATTTTAAGCGCTTGATTAACATTTTTCAAATACCAGTTAACATTTTTTCAATACATGATAAATATTTTTCTATACACATTTAGCATTTTCAAAATTCTTGATTAAAAAATTGAAATATCAAATTAATAATTTTTAGTAAATGGTCAACATTTTTAATAAACATTTAACATATTTCAAATGCTTGATTAATTGTTTTTAAAATATCAGATTAATATATTTTAATACATGGTCAACATTTTTCATACAGATTTACATTTTTCAAATGCTAGGTTAACAATTTTAATTACATGTTCTACTTTTTTAATACACATTGTATATGTTTTATTCATTTTACGTATACATTAGAAATATTTTTTCTATACAAATTTAATATTTTTAAATGCTTGATCAATTTTTTGGAATATTTTATGTAAAGTATTTTTATATAAAATATCTTGAAATATAAATAAAGTAAAATATAACAAAAACAAAAAAAGTAAAAAAAATAGAAAGAAATAAGAATATGCTATGTGGCCTGTGGCATGATCGGCCGACCTAATATGGAGCTCTCCTTCAGCAAAACTTCCTCTCGTCTTGGTTGTTGTGGAAAAGACATATCAATGTCCGCGTCAAATAGATGCTACCACGCACAGGAGGCCACCTGACTGGGTCGGCCCATTGTCGCGCGCGGGAACATGGACAATTTCATTGAAAAAAGAATGGCAGTGCGAGGGATCGTACCTTATGACTCCCATTGCTGATCGCTCGTCGCTAGCCACGCGAGCTAATAAGCTTGAGTGTCTAACTAACAAAACGTGAACTACAAGAAGTATACCTCAACGGCCGATTTACTGTAGAGGACTGGTCTTTTTCTCATTTTTTTTCTTTTACATTTTTTTGTTTTTCATTTTTTTAAAGGCCGATAAATGGTTGGACGTTTCGCAACTTGCATACAGTATCGAAAGTCGTTCAAACCAGACATGGATGCTTACTAGGCATGCCCACATGCTTGAAAATGTTGGCGTCACTTCAAGGATGTGCAAAAATATATCATGTTCAACGAGGGTGTTCGTGTAGGCGGGAAGAGTCCATTCGAAAACAGGTTCTATTTTGACATCCGTGAAATGACACCAAAATTTTCCTATCAGCTTCTATGAGAAATTCAAGGCATCAAGCCAAGTTGTTTGGATTTTTGACAACTTTTGCATTTTCTATAGTTTTCATGGTGAAAAGGGGCCAATAAATGGCCGGTTGTGTCACAATGTGCAAACGTTGTCGGAAGTCTTTCAAACCCGCCATGGATGCCTCATAAGTTTGAGCCAAGCTGCTGCAAAAAGTTAGGGTCATTTATCAATAGTAAAACAAACCACTAGACAAGAGAAGTGTGATAGACTAGGTCAGACGGGTGCATCCGTGAGCATGTTTTTTTCCTAATTTGAAAGATTTTGCTATTTTGTAGTTTCCTTTATTATCAATTAATATGAACATTCTCTTATATCCTAACCATTTCTTGAAATTGTAAACAATTTTGAAATTTCAAATTGTGCATGAAAATGTTACAAACTTGAACACTTTTTTCCAAAATAGTTAACAAATTTCGAACAATTGATGAAAAGCAAACCATGTAATTTTAAAAATGTATCAACTATTTTTGAAACGCAAACATTTCTTAAATTTTTTAATAAAACAAATCGAAAATAGGAGCATGTTTCAAAATTTCAGAGCATTTTTAAAATTCTAAACAATATTTTAAATCAAGAACATTTTTTAGTAAACCAAAAAAAATCACATTTTTTAACATGTTTTGAAAAGAATAATGAAGTTTAAAAAGGAGAAAAATGAATTAAAACAAAAGAAAAACCGAAAAAATAGAAGAAAAGCGCTTAGGCCTTGGCCCAACTAGGCGAAAGACATCTCTCTCGTTGGGCGCCTGTTGGGTTGGCCCAAGCATTTGCGGATTTGAAAAAAGACGATCAGTTGTGAAAGAAAGGCTCATGGATTTGAAATTTTCGTCTTTTTTTTGAAAAAAGTCACTAAAAAAGTCCAAGAAATTTAAAAGGATTCACAAATGTGATTTTTTTTAATTTTAAAAAGTTCACACATTTGAGAAAGCAGAAAAAATAAAACATAAAAACAAGAATAAAACATAACAAAACCTGGTTTAAAAAACATGAAAGAACCTGGTCTAAAAGTTCATGAAGTTATATTTGCCACATAAGAAACAAAAAAAGAAAGCAAGTGGGCGCAACAAATGACATGTCCCGGTTGGTTACTAGAACTTAAAGTAAACCTAGAGGGTGAGAGTTTGAATCTCACGCGACCCACAGTTTTGAAGATTAAAAAGGAAGAGAGAAAAAAAAACCGTGTATGGGTATGTACATAGATGTATCCGCGCGAGTGACGTATCCTATATGTGGACCCAAGCTGGCAATGGTTAACCGTTACCCGCGTCCCCATGGGTAATTACTCTATTAGGAGACAGGGATGTATCCGGTTTTTTTTTACCCACGGGGAAGCTGGTGGGCCAAATATCTTACCCAACACAAAAGGTGGGGAGGGGATGGGATATCATTACCCATACCCATTACCCACCTTACTTATGAGTGCCTTACATTTCGGCCCTAAAATTGGTAGATCTAGGTAACTCTCGATCATACCCACCCAAATTTCCACCAATCCCACCCCTTTGGCCCAAAGAGCCAAAAGAAATCGCTAACCTAGCCACAATATATTGTTTATTGTGTTGAAATGTTGTTTTTTCTACTTAAGAGCTATTGGAAGTGATTGTTGATTGTATGTATGGGTTTCCCCATTTGAAGACATTATAACTGAGCACTATTGGAGCCCTCTCAGGCCATTATCGTTTTTGGCCGTCATATGTCAAGTTGTGGGCGTTTCTGGCGGTTGGATTTCCCTCTAATCTCGTCCAGCCTTCCTCTGCTGTGCAAATATGGCTACATGGGCTGGGACGCTTCACCCGTAACAAAATCCACGATCTCCTGTTAACTGGGCCTAATGGGACTTCAGTTTGTCATAATCGCTTTCCCGTCCGTCAAAACTTTGGAAGGGCGATAAAAAATCGTCGAGCGCACACGCTCTCTCCTCCCATGTAGCGTTATGTGGTGCAGCTCGTTTGGAGCGGAAGAGGAACTTGCTTCGTCGAGAGGAGTAGAGACAGTCGGCCGCTTCTCTCGTGGAAAAAAGTGAGTCAAACGGTTGCTGGTCATAGGCGAGTGTTGGCGATGCGGTTCGCACAGTTACTGGTCGCGGACAAAGACCATGCGACCGTGCTGGTTTGAGCCTCCCGACACGCACGCCGATGAAGGTAGAGGCGAAGCGTCGCTCAACTGTTCGATGAAGCGGAGGGGTGAAACTGACTCGCTATAGTTGAAGCATTGAAGGAGGCAATAAATTTTAGTTCCAGGGAGCATTCACTGCGAGCGATGTGCACCACTCACGTGCGGCGACTAATGGAGGTGTACGTTTTTCCCAACCTATAGCTGAAGGAAATATGCCCTAGAGGCAATAATAAAGTTATTATTTATATTTCCTTATATCATGATAAATGTTTATTATTCATGCTAGATTTGTATTAACCGGAAACTTAGTACATGTGTGAATACATAGACAAACAAAGTGTCACTAGTATGCCTCTACTTGACTAGCTCGTTAATCAAAGATGGTTAAGTTTCCTAGCCATAGACATGAGTTGTCATTTGATTAACGGGATCATATCATTAGTGAATGATGTGATTGACAAGACCCATCCATTAGCTTAGCACGATGATCGTTTAGTTTATTGCTATTGCTTTCTTCATGACTTATACATGTTCCTATGACTATGAGATTATGCAACTCCCTGAATACCGGAAGAACACTTTGTGTGCTATCAAACGTCACAACATAATTGGGTGATTATAAAGATGATCTACAGGTGTCTCCGAGGGAGTCCTGGACTAAGGGGTCCTCGGGAGTCTGGCCTGTTAGACATGGGCCGGACTGGTGGGCTGTGAAGATACAAAGACCGAAGACTCTCTCTCCCGTATCCGGATGGGGCTCTCCTTGGCGTGGAAGGCAAGCTTGGCGTCCAAATATGAATATTCCTTTCTCTGTAACCGACTTTGTACAACCCTAATCCCCTCCGGTGTCTATATAAACTGGAGGACTTAGTCCGAAGGGACGATCATAGTCATACAGGCTAGACTTCTAGGGTCTAGCCATTACGATCTCGTGGTAGATCAACTCTTGTAACACTTATATTCATCAAGATCAATCAAGCAGGAAGTAGGGTATTACCTCTATAGAGAGGGCCCGAACCTGGGTAAACATTGTGTCCCCTGTCTCCTATTACCATTGACCTTAGATGCACAGTTCTGGACCCCCTACCTGAGATCCACCGGTTTTGACACCGACATTGGTGCTTTTATTGAGAGTTTCGCTACATCGTCGTCAAGAGGTTCGATGGCCCCGTCAATCATCTACAACAATGCTTTCAAGGGAGAAGTCTTCTTCCCCGGACAGATCTTCGTATTCGGCGGCTTCACACTGCGGGCCAACTCACTTGGCCATCTAGAGCAGATCGACAGCTACGCCCCTGGCCATCAGGTCAGATTTGGAAGCTTGAACTACGTCGCAGATATCCGCGGAAACTTGATCTTCGACGTATTTGAGACCACGGCAGCCGCTCCCTGTCACCATGATGAACATGACCTAAATCTGTCATCGGACCATACTCACGAGACAGCACCTGTAACTGCTCTGGCCCTAGATCCAAAACAGATCGCGCCATCCGAGGACGGGAAGCTCAACCCCGCCATGGAAGCCGCAGTCTCATCGGCGTCAGAGCCGCACACAGACCCAACCTCAAGTGGAATCTGTGTCACCGGAACCTCGGACTCATTTCTGGCTACAGGTTCCAAACCATGCGCGTCCGCGTATATCGAGCTTGATCAGGCATCGATATTTGAATTTAGCTCCGTGGACATTTTCCGACACTCGCCTCTAGGCGACGTGTTAAACTCATTAAAAACACTATCCTTAGCGGGGGACTCACAACCGAATTATATCCGGTTCGAACTAGAGGCTGATGACAGAGAATTTCGCTTCCCACCCACCGCCCACTTCATAGTGTTGGGGAACGTAGTAATTTCAAAATTTTCCTACGCACACGCAAGATCATGGTGATGCATAGCAACGAGAGCGGAGAGTATTGTCTACATACCCTTGTAGACCGAAGCGGAAGCGATCACAACGTAGAGGAAGTAGTCGTACGTTCTCCTCGAGATCCAACCGATCCCAGCGCCGTTACTCCGGCGCCTCCGAGTTCTTGACACACGTACAGCTCGGTGACGCTCCTCGGGGTCCGATCCAGCAAAGCTCCGGGGAGAGAGTTCCGTCAGCACAACGGCGTGGTGACGATCTTGATGTTCTACCGACGCAGGGCTTCGCCTAAGCACCGCTATGATATGACCGAGGTGGAATGTGGTGGAGGGGGGCACCGCACACGGCTAAGGAACGATCTCAAGGATCAACTTGTGTGTCTTAGGGTGCCCCCCCCCGTATATAAAGGAGCAAGGGGAGGGCGGCCGGCCCTAGAGAGGCGCGCCAGGGGGGGAGTCCTCCTCCTAGTGGGAGTAGGACTCCCTTTCCTAGTCCAACTAGGAGGGAAGGGGAAGGAAGGAAAGGAGAGGGAGAGGAAAGGGGCCGCGCCCCTCCTTGTCAATTCAGACTCCTCATGGGGCGCCACCTCTGGCGCAGCCCTCTCTCCCCTCATGGCCCATTAAGGCCCATTACTTCCCGGGGTTCGGTAACCCCTCGGCACTCGATATTATCCAAACCACTCGGAACCATTCCGATGTCCGAACATAGCTGTCCAATATATCAATCTTTACGTCTCGACCATTCCGAGACTCCTCGTCATGTCCGTGATCACATCCGGGACTCCGAACTCCTTCGGTACATCAAAATACACAAACTCATAATATAACCGTCATCGAAACCTTAAGCGTGCGGACCCTACGGTTCGAGAACAATGTAGACATGACCTAGACACGTCTCCGATCAATAACCAATAGCGGGACCTGGATGCCCATATTGGCTCCTACATATTCTACGAAGATCTTTATCGGTCGGACCGCATAACAAGATACGTTTGTTCCCTTTGTCATCGGTATGTTACTTGCCCGAGATTCGATCGTCGGTATCCAATACCTAGTTCAATCTCGTTACCAGCAAGTCTCTTTACTCGTTCCGTAATACATCATCTCGCAACTAACTCATTAGTTGTAATGCTTGCAAGGCTTAAGTGATGTGCATTACCGAGAGGGCCCAGAGATACCTCTCCGACAATCGGAGTGACAAATCCTAATCTCGAAATACGCCAACCCAACATCTGCCTTTGGAGACACCTGTAGTACTCCTTTATAATCACCCGATTCGTTGTGACGTTTGGTAGTACCAAAGTGTTCCTCCGCAAACGGAGTTGCATAATCTCATAGTTATAGGAACATGTATAAGTCATGGATAAAAGCAGTAGCAACATACTAAACGATCGGGTGCTAAGCTAATGGAATGGGTCATGTCAATCGATCATTCAACTAATGATGTGACCTTGTTAATCAAATGACAACTCATTTGTCTATGGTTAGGAAACTTAACCATCTTTGATTAACAAGCTAGTCCGGTAGAGGCATACTAGTGACACTCTGCTTGTCTATATATTCACACATGTATTATGTTTCCGGTTAATACAATTCTAGCATGAATAATAAACATTTATCATGTAATAAGGAAATAAATAATAACTTTATTATTGCCTCTAGGGCATATTTCCTTGATCTCCAACTTGCACTAGAGTCAATAATCTAGATTACACAAGAATGATTCTAACACCCATGGAGTCTTGGTATCGATCATGTTTTGCTCGTGGAAGAGGCTTAGTCAACGGTCTGCTACATTCAGATCCGTATGTATCTTGCAAATCTCTATGTCTCCCACCGACCAAGTCCCGAATGGAATTGAAGCGTCTCTTGATGTGTTTGGTTCTCTTGTGAAATCTGGATTCCTTCGCTAAAGCAATTGCTCGATAGATTGTCACAAAAGATTTTCATTGGACCCGATGCACTAGGTATGACACCTAGATCGGATATGAACTCCTTCATCCGCACTCCTTCATTAGCTGCTTCGAAGCCGCTATGTACTCCGCTTCACATGTAGATCCCGCTACAACGCTTTGTTTAGAACTGCACCAACTGACAGCTCCACCGTTTAGTGTAAACACGTATCCGGTTTGCGATTTAGAAGCGTCCGGATCAGTATCAAAGCTTGCATCAACGTAACCGTTTACGATGAGCTCTTTGTCACCTCCATATACGAGAAACATATCCTTAGTCCTTTTCAGGTACTTCAGGATGTTCTTGACCGCTGTCTAGTGATCCACTCCTGGATTACTTTGGTACCTCCCTGCTAAGCTAATAGCAAGGCTGAAAGTGCAACTAATCCCCGGGTGGTTTTGGTAATTAATAACAACATATATATCATTGAACTAATTGTTTCTTGAGAATATTTCAGAAAGTTCAGTGATATGGGTATGGCAATGACTGATGATGTGGACCCCTCAAAATGCTAAGGAAAACATTGGCAAAAGCTCAAGACTCCATTTTTGGTTTAGTGATCCATGATCACATTGAGTCCATAGGAAAGCCAATACTATTAAAAGGGGATGAGGTTATGATGATGATCTGGTTGCTCAAAGTGCTTAGTGATCTATCTCCCAAACTATCAGCAATCTTTCATTCCAACATATACTCATAAGTAATCTCGGTCCCACCGATTCCATAAACTCGGTCACACCGAGATGAACCACCTCAGCCATATAGCCAAACCCTAGAAATTTCGGATTTTCCGATTCCAAACTCGGTCTCACCGAAACTAGTGTTGCCAACCTTCAGAACATTCAGAATCAAATCGGTGTCACCGAGATGATAAAGTCGGTCCCACCGAGAATGGCAAACCCTAGTCTTTGGAAGAATCGGACTAACCGAGATTGTATTTTCGGTCCCACCGAAAATCCCAACGTTCACAAGATTTGAAATTTCGGTCTTACCGAGTTGTCAACTTCGGTCCGACCGAGATTGGTCAAATGTGTAACGGTTGGATTTTGTGTGGAGGCTATAAATACCCTCCACCTCCTCTTCATTCGTGGAGAGAGCCATCGAAAGAACTACCACTCCTACCTTACATTTACGAGAAGAAAACTACCTACCCTTGTGTTGAGATCAAGTTGCTCCACTCCCACCATATGAAACTTGATTTCTAGCCTTCCCAAGTTGCTTTCCACTCAATCCTTTCTTCCACCACTTCCAAATCAGTGAGGAGAGTTGAGTGTTGGGGAGATTATCATTTGAAGCACAAGAGCAAGGAGTTCATCATCACCAACACCATCTATTACCTTTTGGAGGGTGGTGCCTCCTAGATTGGTTAGGTGTCACTTGGGAGCCTCCGTCAAGATGTGGAGTTGAACCAAGAAGTTTGTAAGGGCAAGGAGATCGCCTACTTCGTGAAGATCTATCCCGAGTAAGGCTAGTCCTCCGTGGGCGTATGCCATGATGGCATAGACAAGGTTGCTTCTTCGTGGACCCTTCGTGGGTGGAGCCCTCCGTGGACTCTCGCAGCCATTACCCTCCGTGGGTTGAAGTCTCCATCAACGTGGATTGACGATAGCACCACCTATCGGAACCACGAGAAAAATCTCCGTGTCTCCAAATTGCGTTTGCTCTTCTCCACCTCTATTTACTACATGTGCAATTTACTTTCCGCTGCCATTACTCTAGAATTGCATGTGTAGGGTGATACTTGACTTGGTCATCATTGTGAACTTGCTAAAAACTTGTCCTAATCAAAAGGCTAAACTTTTAAATTGTCAAGTAGTCTAATCACCCCCCCTCTAGACATACTTCCGATCCTACAAGTGGTATCGAGCTTTGGTCTCCATTGGATTGGTTTCCATTGCATTGGACTCCATAAGCTTGGTTTCACAACCTAGGAGAGTATGGCGTCTAGTGAGGGTAATTTTCAGAGAGGTCCTTACTTTGATGGTTCAAATTTTGCTAGTTGGAAGCATAAAATGAAAATGCATATTCTTGGACATAACCCCGCGCATGGGGCATTATTTGTGTTGGCTTGCAAGGTGAGTTCTTGAGGAAGGAAAAGTTCGGATCGTGAAGCTACAGCGGATGAGTTGCGGATGTTCTGAACAATGCTCAAGCTTGTGACATTCTCTTCAATGCTTTGTGTCCCGAGGAGTTCAACAAGATCAGCCGTCTTGAGAATGCAAAAGAGATTTGGGATACTTTGGTCGAAATGCACGAAGGTACCGAGTCCGTGAAGGAATCAAAGCTAGATGTTCTTCAAGGTCAACTTGACAAGTTCAAGATGAAGGAAGGTGAAGGAGTCGCTGAAATGTACTCTAGGCTTGCTCTCATCACAAACGAGATTGCCGGCTTAGGAAGCGAAGAAATGACCGACCGATTCATCATCAAGAAGATTCTCAGAGCTTTGGATGGAAAGTATGACACCGTGTGCACTTTGATCCAAATGATGCCAAACTACAAGAATCTCAAGCCTACGAAGTCATTGGAAGAATTGTTGCTCATGAGATGACACTTAAAGATAAGGAAGAGCTTCACAACAAGTCAAGTGGTGCTTACAAAGCTACAGCTTGAAGCTCCCACAACCTCAAGTGACAAGCTAGTTTCCAATGAAGAGATAAGCCTAATGGTGAAGAACTTCAACAAATTCTACAAGAGTAGAAGCAAAGAAAGAAGCTCAAAGTCTAGATCATATGATGAAAAGAGATCTTCTAGTCGTGATCGAAGCTGCTACAATTGTGGAAGACCCGGACACTACTCAAATGAGTGTTCGATTCCCCACAAGAGAAGGAAGAATCTCCAAGAAGAAGAAGCTCAAGAGAAGAGTCGCCTCGGAAAGAGAGAAGGAGTAGAGATGATCGTTATGAGCGAAGATCCTCTCGGAGAAGCAAGGATTCGGAAAGGAAAGACAAGTCATCAAGGAGCTACACAAGGAGAAAACATCAAGCTCATGTTGGTGAATGGGTCTCGGCTCCGACTCCGACAATCACTCCGAAAGAAGCTATCACTCCAACTCCGAATCTGATCAAGATGAAGGTGTTGCGGTCTTGCTCTCGTGTCCTCCAACTCCAACTCCTATGACTTGTTTGATTCACCAAATGAGGGAATTGGAAGATGCTTCATGGCTAAAGGCCCCAAGGTATCACACCCTGAATTTATTGACTTTGATAGTGATGAGGATGACTTGCTTGGTGAAGATGAGCTTTTACATGACAAATCTAGTGAGCCTAGTAATGATGAACATGCTAGTAGTCTTTATAGTCGAGAAGAGTCGAATGACAATGCTATGAAGGAGATTGAGCGTCTAACTAAAGAACTAAACACTCTTAAGTTAGCTCATGAAACAACTCAAGAAGATCATAGAGAGCTCCTAAGATCTCATGATAAGCTACGCTTCGAGAAGCTCAATCTAGAGCAAGAACATGAGTTTCTAAAAGCTATCAATGACGATCTTCGAAAGAAGAGTTCTTCATATCTTGCCAAACGACTTCTCTTGTCTAATTTCTTGCCACCTATTAAAACTAAGCATGACAAGCATAAGAAAAATTCTTCATCTAGTAGTAGCAATAACCATGCTAAATCAAATGTTGTTACTTCTAGTAATTCTCTTGATTCCACTAACAATGTTTCAAGCCAAGTTTCACTTGAGCAAGAAAATAGTTTATTGAAAGGGATTATAGAGAAAGGTGTCTACAAGAGCCTTGCCGGAAGCAAGAACTTTGAGGAAATTGTTCGCAAGCAAGGAAGGCACCGGAAGAATCAAGGAATTGGTTTTGAGCGAAAGTTCAACGCCGAGGGTGTTGAATGGGAAGAAGGTCAATATCCCACTCCAAAGTTTGTTTCTCAAAAGGAGAAGTATGATCCTACTTCTTCCAATGTGGAACGAGCTCAAGATGACCTTCCACCACAAGACCACAAGCTAAAAGGCAAGGACAAGCTTCAAGAGGAGATTGATGCATTCATTGAAGCACCCAAGGCCATGGTCAAGTGGGTTCCCAAGGAAACTTCAAGTTCTACTTCGTCAAGCTCAACTACTACCCCAAGGATTCCCATCAAGATGATGTGGATCCCAAGAAGAAGAACTAGAGAGTTCTTGAGGGTGACTCCGCCAACATACTTCACTCACATTCATTTTGGCAAGAACTTGTGCAATCAACTTCCACATCTTGCACTAGTTCATGGAGTCACAAACCCTCTTGTTGGTAAGTCAAGGGACAAGGTAATCATTGCTTTCATGGACATCATCTATTGTGTACTTCAATCTATGTCCATGGATATCCTTGTTTGTTCCTTGTGGGACTAACCCATGTAGGTATTGAAAGTGCCCGAATCCAAAGGATTGCTCCCAACTCTTGATGATCTTCATCAACATTGAGCATCCACATCTTCAACATCTACATGAAGTCTTCAACGACAACCCAAGGTTAGTTTGACCCTTTAAAAGGGGTTCTCACATCAAGGGGGAGCTTTGCTCTAAAGATTTGAGCTAAAGCATCTTCAAATGATGTGAACACATTAATGCTTTATGTAAAAGTGGTAACCCCACTTGTGCTTAAACGATGAGTATGACCTATGATCAAATGTTCTCATTTGACTCCTAAGTCAATATACTCATATATAGATGACCTAGTCATCGCCAAATTGTGTGATAGTAGCTAGTGTTTTGTTTGTGCATGTTTGACACATGTTTCATTTGCTATCTTATTGTGTGAGCATGTTGGATGCATGATTTTATCCATTCGAGGACGTCCATTTGTTGCTTGGTCTTTTGGATTTTTCTTTTTGACCAAATGGATGGACAAGAATGCCTAAGTTCCTCCCCTAGCTATCTATGCTTTCTTGTCTCAAATTCTATTCATGCTTATATCACAAACTTTGATCAAGTCTTTTTCGGATAGACCGAGTGAGGAGCACTCGGAGCCACCGATCCGTCAAAAGCTTAACTTCCAAAACCTTCTAAGTATTTTCGGTCAAACCAATATACTCAAATCGGACAGACCGAAATCACTTGGATTGATCTAGGTTTTCACCTCGGTGAAGCCGAGTTGCAAATTTCGGCGTGACCGAAGTGAGTAACTGCTTGCAGTTAACCATCTCGGTGCCACCGAGTTTTCCAACTCGGTCCCACCGACAGCCGAAGGGTATATATACCTTAGGGCAGCGCGCGTTGATTATTCCTTCAAAACATCTCGCCCCCAAACCCTTAGCTGCCGTCGCCGTGGTCTCCGGATCGTCTCCGCCGTCGCCTGTGCGCCCTCGCCGCAGGTCTCCGTCGCCGTCAACGGTCAATCTCATCGCGTCGTTGCCGCCGTAGTGAAACTCCACCAAGTTAGGGTGAGTTTCGATCCCTCTCGTGCTTCAACCTCTGATTCTATGCACGATAGGTTTGCCTAGATTCTTGCCACGTTTGAAATCTTCCTATCCAGCAGATTAGTTCTTAGAACGAAATTCGAGTAAAAATTTTAGGGTTAGGTTTCCGCCGAACACATCTCGGTGTGACCGATTCTACATTCTCGGACTGACCGATTTGGCCTCTGGCCATTGCCTTTGCTTTTCGGTCCAACCGAAGTTGTGCAAATCGGTAAGACCGAAATGAGGATTTAGTGAAACCCTAGTGTTCTCGGCTAGACCGAAACCCATTTCGTCCAACCGAAAGTGGTGTGAATGGTTCTGTTTAGACACTTGGATTCACGAATTTTAGACTCGGTCGACCGAAATGCATTCTGTGAAAACTTAAAACTGAAGTTTGAACTCATTCATTTTGCAAAATCTTCTGCAGTTTGTGATAACTCTTCTATTCTCGCCTATACCTATTCTATTCACAGGTTGTCGGCCATGTCGATGCAAGTGACAGCGAACAGTCTGAATCACCGGTTGAGATTCGAGAGGCGGCACTAGTCCTGAAGCCAGCAGTTTTTCTGATGATGGTGAGAGGAGCACCCCAAGTGGTTTGCCTCCTGCTGCCACCAGGGCCAGGAAGAGGAGAAATTCTGATGAAGAGGACTCTGACTTTGTTGCTGAGGAGGATATTACCTCTAAGCCTAAGAGGAAAGTGGTTGCCAAAGAGCATCAAGGGCAACAAACAAAGAAAGGCACCAGCAAAGAGAAGAAGTCCACAGTTGCTAAGAAGTTGAGCATGGAAGAAGAAACCTCGAGCAAGGTAAAGAAAACTTCCAAGAGGAAGAGGATAGTACATGATGAAGCTGATGATGATTCTGATGAGGAAGCACCCCAGCCTCCTCAGAAGCCTAAGTTGATGGGAGATGCCATCAGGGCAGGAGCACCTACCAAATCTAAGCCATCAGCTCTAGCAAAGGCAGCTCAAGCCAAGCCTGCTGCCAAGCCCAAGAAAACAGTGAGAAACATTCCTGCTTCAGAGAAGAAGAAGGACAATGTGCCACCAGCTGAATCAGATGAAGAGGCACATGTGTTGTTGAAACTTCGATGAAACCGCCACCCACAATGATGCTCATCCTCGAGCTGAAAATATGAAGGAAAGGAAGGACAAAGGTCTCAGGCTATGGAGGCAAGTTGATCCATATGCCACCAGGAGAAGGACAGCTGTTGATCCAAGGTTCCACACCAGAGAGCAACAAGATTTCTATGAGATGTTGCTCATGGACAAGAAGCCCATTATTCTTGACACAAGATATGTTGACCGGGCATACATCGACGATGAAGAGCACAGAGACTACTTCCCACATGTGCATGAGAGCTTCACCGCATGTGGAGTTGCAGAGTTCGTTGGTCGGCCCGACATGGAATGATGAGATGATCATGCAGTTCTATGCCACAACACATTTCTATCCAGATGGCAGAATTGTGTGGATGACTGAAGGCCAGAGATTCTCTTCAACAGTTGAAGAGTGGGCTGCACTGCTGAATGCTCCAGTATCAAGAGATGATGATGTAGATGTCTATGGAATCCCCAAGAAAAACCATGAGTCAATGAAGAACATGTACAATGAGGTACCAGCCAAAGATGTAGAGATATGGAAGCTCGGCTCAGTGTATCATCTTCAGGCAGGTCTCCCAACCACTAACACTATTCTGAGGCATACATTGATGCCCAAGTCAGGAGATCATCGCATGATAAGAGGCTATTCTATCAACATGCTGCATATTCTAGATCAGAAGGCACCTTTCAAGGTGATGGACCTGATAGTTGAGACTATCAAGAGGACAAAGCAGAGACTGAAAGAGGTCATGTGGGTTTGCCCCGCACATTCAGATGCTCATCAATGCCAAGTTTGGCACGGGCACCTACCTGTTGGATAGACCCCACTTGCCATTGCAGCCTGAACATGAAGATAATGAAGTTGTGATGACTGAGGATGATCCCACATCTATTGAAGGTCAAGCTAAGTCTGAAGCTGCCAAACAAGCCAAAGCTGAGAAGGAAGCAGCAGCAGCTAAACCCAAGAGCGTTGGAGAACAGCTTCTTGAAGCTACCCAGAGGATTGAACTACGCCTGGCCAGCATAGTGCAGTCTCAGGAGAGTCTTGAGAGGATAGTTGAAGACAAGTTCCATGCTCTGGATGTCAAGCTGACTGAAGTGCAAGTCACCGTCAACAAGCTTGAGGCAGATATCGAGGAAGCCAAGAGAGAGAAGGCAGAGCTCATGAAGGAGATGCAGGATGACCTTGTCGAGGATGACTATGAGCAGCCTGCTCCGGTCCCCACAAAGCCCAGATCAGCTGCTATTCCAAAGGATGACCCTGTACTCTTGCATCAAGACCTCCCACAGCTCCATCAGTTCTAGCTCCAGCTCCAGTGTCCACTCCTCCAGCTCCACAGACTTCAGCCGAAGCCTTTGCAGATGCAGCTATCTCCACTCCATCAACGCAGACAGGAGCCGCCAGCAGAGACCCTAGTGACGTTTAGCTCTATACCTTTCGAACTTTTTGGTAACTTGTTGCCAAAGGGGGAGAAATTGTATAGATCATAGGACTTCGAGAGAGAGAGTGCTCGCTTTTGCTCTTTTCGTTTGCGGTTTTCTTTGAGATACTTTTGAGTTCTTCGAGACATTTCGTGTGTTTGATACTACGTTTGCTCTACTCTGATGAGTGCTTGATCATACTATGCTTAATGTGTGCTTAATGCTTATCATATGCTATTCATATCTTGTATGATCATTTACTCATGTCTTGGTGATTGGGTGCATGCTATTCATTCTTATCATTTTGTGCGCTCCACCAAGATGTATGTGACATGGAAGAGTGACCCATGATCCTAATCGATTGTGCATTTGCATTCAAACGCAAATCTTAAATAATGCACAAATTTAGGGGGAGCTCTTGCTTATCACATACTTCTCAAAGCGACGATATCATTCATTGATTATATCATTTGTCGAAGCTTTGATCTATATGTTGTCATCAATTACCAAAAAGGGGGAGATTGAAAGTGCAACTAATCCCCGGGTGGTTTTGGTAATTAATAACAACATATATATCATTGAACTAATTGTTTCTTGAGAATATTTCAGAAAGTTCAAGGATATGGGTATGGCAATGACCGATGATGTGGACCCCTCAAAATGCTAAGGAAAACATTGGCAAAAGCTCAAGACTCCATTTTTGGTTTAGTGATCCATGATCACATTGAGTCCATAGGAAAGCCAATACTATTAAAAGGGATGAGGTTATGATGATGATCTGGTTGCTCAAAGTGCTTAGTGATCTATCTCCCAAACTATCAGCAATCTTTCATTCCAACATATACTCATAAGTAATCTCGGTCCCACCGATTCCATAAACTCAGTCACCGAGATGAACCACCTCACCATATAGCCAAACCCTAGAAATTTCGGATTTTCCGATTCCAAACTCGGTCTCACCGAAACTAGTGTTGCCAACCTTCTGTAACCTTCTGTAATCAAATCGGTGTCACCGAGATGATACCACCGAGAATGGCAAACCCTAGTCTTTGGAAGAATCGGACTAACCGAGATTGTATTTTCGGTCCCACCGAAAATCCCAACGTTCACAAGATTTGAACTTTCGGTCTCACCGAGTTGTCAACTTCGGTCTAACCGAGATTGGTCAAATGTGTGTAACGGTTGGATTTTGTGTGGAGGCTATAAATACCCCTCCACCTCCTCTTCATTCGTGGAGAGAGCCATCAGAAAGAACTACCACTCCTACCTTACATTTCTGAGAAGAAAACTACCTACCCTTGTGTTGAGATCAAGTTGCTCCACTCCCACCATATGGAACTTGATTTCTAGCCTTCCCAAGTTGCTTTCCACTCAATCCTTTCTTCCACCACTTCCAAATCAGTGAGGAGAGTTGAGTGTTGGGGAGATTATCATTTGAAGCACAAGAGCAAGGAGTTCATCATCACCAACACCATCTATTACCTTTTGGAGGGTGGTGCCTCCTAGATTGGTTAGGTGTCGCTTGGGAGCCTCCGTCAAGATGTGGAGTTGAACCAAGAAGTTTGTAAGGGCAAGGAGATCGCCTACTTCGTGAAGATCTACCCCGAGTAAGGCTAGTCCTCCGTGGGCGTATGCCATGATGGCATAGACAAGGTTGCTTCTTCGTGGACCCTTCGTGGGTGGAGCCCTCCGTGGACTCTCGCAGCCGTTACCCTCCGTGGGTTGAAGTCTCCATCAACGTGGATTGACGATAGCACCACCTATCGGAACCACGAGAAAAATCTCCGTGTCTCCAAATTGCATTTGCTCTTCTCCACCTCTATTTACTACATGTGCAATTTACTTTCCGCTGCCATTACTCTAGAATTGCATGTGTAGGGTGATACTTGACTTGGTCATCATTGTGAACTTGCTAAAAACTTTTCCTAATCAAAAGGCTAAACTTTTAAACTGTCAAGTAGTCTAATCACCCCCCCTCTAGACATACTTCCGATCCTACAAAGGCACACATCAGGTCTGGTACACAGCATTGCATACATGATAAAGCCTATGGCTGAAGCATAGGGAACATCTTTCATTTTCTCTCTATCTTCTGCAGTGGTCGGGCATTGAGTCTTACTCAACTTCACACCTTGTAATACAGGCAAGAACCCTTTCTTTGCTTGATCCATTTTGAACTTCTTCAAAACTTTGTCAAGGTATGTGCTTTGTGAAAGTCCAATTAAGCGTCTTGATCTATCTCTATAGATTTTGATGCCCAATATGTAAGCAGCTTCACCGAGGTCCTTCATTGAAAAACTCTTATTCAAGTACCCCTTTATGCTATCCAGAAATTCTATATCATTTCCGATTAGTAATATGTCATCTACATATAATATCGAAATGCTACTGAGCTCCCACTCACTTTCTTGTAAATACAGGCTTCTCCAAAAGTCTCAGATAAACCCAAATGCTTTGATCACACTATCAAAGCGTTTATTCCAACTCGAGATGCTTGAACCAGTCCATAAATGGATCGCTGGAGCTTGCACACTTTGTTAGCTCCTTTGGATCGATAAAACCTTCGGTTGCATCATATACAACTCTTCTTCCGTAAATCCATTCAGAATGCAGTTTTACATCCATTTGCCAAATTTCATAATCATAAAATGCGCAATTGCTAACATGATTCGGACAGACTTAAGCATCGCTTCGGGTGAGAAGGTCTCATCGTAGTCAATCCCTTGAACTTGTCGAAAACCATTTGCGACAAGTCGAGCTTTGTAGACGATAACATTACCGTCGGCGTCGGTCTTCTTCTTGAAGATCCACTTGTTTTCTATTGCTTGCCGACCCTCGGGCAAGTCAACCAAAGTCCACACTTTGTTTTCATACATGGATCCCATCTCAGATTTCATGGCCTCAAGCCATTTTGTGGAATCTGGGCTCATCATCGCTTCTTCATAGTTCGTAGGTTCATCATGATCTAGTAGCATGACTTCCAGAACAGGATTACCGTACCACTCTGGTGCGGATCTTACTCTGGTTGATCTACGAGGTTCTGTAGTAACTTGATCTGAAGTTTCATGATCAACATCATCAACTTCCTCACTATTTGGTGTAGATGTCGCAGAAACCAGTTTCTGCGATAAACTACTTTCCAATAAGGGAGAAGGTACAGTTACCTCATCAAGTTCTACTTTCCTCCCACTCACTTCTTTCGAGATATACTCCTTCTCTAGAAAGGATCCATTTTTAGCAACAAATGTCTTGCCTTCGGATCTGTGATAGAAGGTGTACCCAACTGTCTCCTTTGGGTATCCTATGAAGACACATTTCTCTGATTTGGGTTCGAGCTTATCAGGTTGAAGCTTTTTCAAATAAGCATCGCATCCCCAAACTTTAAGAAACGACAACTTTGGTTTCTTGCTAAACCATAGTTCATAAGGTGTCGTCTCAACGGATTTTGACGGTGTTCTATTCAGCGTGAATGCAGCCGTCTCAAGAGCATATCCCCAAAACGATAGCGGTAAATCTGTAAGAGACATCATAGGTCGCACCATATCTAGTAAAGTGCGATTACGACGTTCGGATACACCATTGCGCTGTGGTGTTCCGGGTGGCGTGAGTTGCGAAACTATTCCGCATTGTTTCAAATGTAGACCAAACTCGTAACTCAAATATTCTCCTCCACGATCAGATCGTAGAAACTTTATTTTCTTATTACGATGATTTTCAACTTCACTCTGAAATTCTTTGAACTTTTCAAATGTTTCAGACTTGTGTTTCATTAAGTAGATATACCCATATCTGCTTAAATCATCTGTGAAGGTGAGAAAATAACGATATCCGCCACGAGCCTCAACATTCATCGGACCACATACATCTATATGTATGATTTCCAACAAATCTGTTGCTCTCTCCATAGTGCCGGAGAACGGGGTTTTAGTCATCTTGCCCATGAGGCACGGTTCGCAAGTGCCAAGTGATTCATAATCAAGTGACTCCAAAAGTCCATCAGTATGGAGTTTCTTCATGCGCTTTATACCGATATGACCTAAATGGCAGTGCCACAAATAAGTTGCACTATCATTATCAACTCTACATCTTTTGGTTTCAACATTATGAATATGTATATCACTACTATCGAGATTCATTAAAAATAGACCACTCTTCAAGGGTGCATGACCATAAAAGATGTTACTCATATAAATAGAACAACCATTATTCTCTGATTTAAATGAATAACCGTCTTGCATCAAACAAGATCCAGATATAATGTTCATGCTCAACTCTGGCACCAAATAACAATTATTTAGGTCTAAAACTAATCCCGAAGGTAGATGTAGAGGTAGCGTGCCGACTGCGATCACATCGACTTTGGAACCATTTCCCACGCGCATCGTCACCTCGTCCTTTGCCGGTGTTAAGCAATCCGTAGTCCTGCTTTGAGTTGCAAATATTAGCAATGTAACCAGTATCAAATACCAGTGCTCTGCGAGCTCTAGTAAGGTACACATCAATAACATGTATATCACATATACCTTTGTTCACCTTGCCATCCTTCTTATCCGCCAAATACTTGGGGCAGTTCCGCTTCCAAAGACCACCGCTTTGCGGTAGAAGCACTCGGTTTCAGGTTTAGGTCCAGACTTGGGTTTCTTCTCTGAGCAGCAACTTCCTTGCTGTTCTTCTTGAAGTTCCCTTCTTCTTCCCTTTGCCTTTCTTCTTGAAACTAGTGGTCTTATTGACCATCAACACTTGATGCTCCTTCTTGATTTCTACCTCCGCAGCCTTTAGCATTGCGAAGAGCTCGGGCATAGTCTTTACTAACCCTTGCATATTATAGTTCATCACAAAGCCTTTGTAGCTTGGTGGCGTGATTGAAGAATTACATCAATGACACAATCATCCGGAAGATTAACTCCCAGTTGACTCAAGTGATTGTAATACCCGGACATTACGAGTATGTGCTCACCGATGCACCCATTCTCTTCCATCTTGCAGCTATAGAACTTATTGGAGACTTCATATCTCTCAATCCGGGCATTCTGTTGGAATATTAACTTCAACTCTGGAACATCTCATATGCTCCATGACGCTCAAAACGTCGTTGAAGACCCGGTTCTAAGCCGTAAAGCATGGCACATCGAACTATAGAGTAGTCATCAGCTTTGCTCGCGCAGACGTTCTTAACGTCGTCGGTTACATCAGCAGCAGACTGCACCCAGCGGTGCTTCGGGACGTAACTCTTACGTGCAGCAATGAGGATAATCCTCGAGTTACGGATCCATCCGTGTAATTGCTACCATCATCTTTCAACTTTGCTTTCTCAAGGAACGCATTAAAATTCAACGGAACAACAGCACGAGCCATCTATCTACAAACAAACATAGATAAGCAAGATACTATTAGGTACTAAGTTCATGATAAATTTAAGTTCAATTAATCATATTACTTAAGAACTCCCACTTAGACAGACATCTCTCTAGTCATCTAAGTGATCACGTGATCCAAATCAACTAAACCATAACCGATCATCACGTGAGATGGAGTAGTTTTCAATGGTGAACATCACTATGTTGATCATATCTACTATATGATTCACGCTCGACCTTTCGGTCTCCGTGTTCTGAGGCCATATCTGCATATGCTAGGCTCGTCAAGTATAACCTGAGTATTCTGCGTGTGCAAAACTGGCTTGCACCCGTTGTAGATGGACGTAGAGCTTATCACACCCGATCATCACGTGGTGTCTCGGCACGATGAACTTTGGCAACGGTGCATACTCAGGGAGAACACTACTTGATAATTTTAGTGAGAGATCATCTTAAAATGCTACCGTCAATCAAAGCAAGATAAGAGGCATAAAGGATAAACATCACATGCAATCAATATAAGTGATATGATATGGCCATCATCATCTTGTGCTTGTGATCTCCATCTCCGAAGCACCGTCGTGATCACCATCGTCACCGGCGCGACACCTTGATCTCCATCGTAGCATCATTGTCGTTTACGCCATCTATTGCTTCTACGACTATCGCTACCGCTTAGTGATAAAGTAAAGCAATTACAGTATGCTTGCATTTCATACAATAAAGCGACAACCATATGGCTCCTGCCGATTGCCGATAACCGGTTACAAAACATGATCATCTCATACAATAAAATATAGCATCACGTCTTGACCATATCACATCACAACATGCCCTGCAAAAACAAGTTAGACGTCCTCTACTTTGTTGTTTGCAAATTTTACGTGGCTGCTACGGGCTGAAGCAAGAACCAATCTCACCTACGCATCAAAACCACAACGATACTTCGTCAAATAGACTCCGTTTCAACCTTCTCAAGGACCGGGCGTAGCCACACTCGGTTCAACTAAAGTGAGAGAGACAGACACCCGCCAGTCACCTTTAAGCACGAGTGCTCGTAACGGTGAAACCAGTCTCGCGTAAGCGTACGCGTAATGTCGGTCCGGCCGCTTCATCTCACAATACCGCTGAACCAAAGTATGACATGCTGGTAGGCGATGACTTATATCGTCCACAACTCCCTTGTGTTCTACTCGTGCATATAACATCAACGCATAAAACCTAGGCTCGGATGCCACTGTTGGGGAACGTAGTAATTTCAAAATTTTCCTACGCACACGCAAGATCATGGTGATGCATAGCAACGAGAGGGGAGAGTATTGTCTACATACCCTTGTAGACCGGCGAAGCGATCACAACGTAGAGGAAGTAGTCGTACGTTCTCCTCGCGATCCAACCGATCCCAGCGCCGTTACTCCGGCGCCTCCGAGTTCTTGACACACGTACAGCTCGGTGACGCTCCTCGGGCTCCGATCCAGCAAAGCTCCGGGGAGAGAGTTCCACAAGACAACGTGGTGGCGATCTTGATGTTCTACCGACGCAGGCTTCGCCTAAGCACCGCTACGATATGACCGAGGTGGAATATGGTGGAGGGGGGCACCGCACACGGCTAAGGAACGATCTCAAGGATCAACTTGTGTGTCTTAGGGTGCCCCCTGCCCCCGTATATAAAGGAGCAAGGGGGAGGGCCGGCCGGCCCTAGAGAGGCGCGCCACGGGGGGAGTCCTCCTCCTAGTGGGAGTAGGACTCCCCTTTCCTAGTCCAACTAGGAGGGGGAGGGGAAGGAAGGAGAGGGAGAGGGAGAGGGAAGGGGGCCGCCCCCTCCTTGTCCAATCGGACTCCTCATGGGGGCGCGCCACCTCTGGCGCAGCCCTCTCTCTCCCTCATGGCCCATTAAGGCCCATTACTTCCCGGGGTTCCGTAACCCCTCCAAGCACTCCGTATTATCCAAACCACTGGAACCATTCCGATGTCCGAACATAGCTGTCCAATATATAAATCTTTACGTCTCGACCATTCCGAGACTCCTCGTCATGTCCGTGATCACATCCGGGACTCTGAACTCCTTCGGTACATCAAAATACACAAACTCATAATATAACCGTCATCAAAACCTTAAGCGTGCGGACCCTACGGTTCGAGAACAATGTAGACATGACCGAGACACGTCTCCGATCAATAACCAATAGCGGGACCTGGATGCCCATATTGGCTCCTACATATTCTACGAAGATCTTTATCGGTCAGACCGCATAACAAGATACGTTTGTTCCCTTTGTCATCGGTATGTTACTTGCCCGAGATTCGATCGTCGGTATCCAATACCTAGTTCAATCTCGTTACCGACAAGTCTCTTTACTTGTTCTGTAATACTTCATCTCATAACTAACTCATTAGATACCTCTCCGACAATCGGAGTGACAAATCCTAATCTCGAAATACGCCAACCCAACATCTGCCTTTGGAGACACCTGTAGTACTCCTTTATAATCACCCAGTTACGTTGTGACGTTTGGTAGTACCAAAGTGTTCCTCCGCAAACGGAGTTGCATAATCTCATAGTTATAGGAACATGTATAAGTCATGGATAAAAGCAGTAGCAACATACTAAACGATCGGGTGCTAAGCTAATGAAATGGGTCATGTCAATCAGATCATTCAACTAATGATGTGACCTTGTTAATCAAATGACAACTCATTTGTCTATGGTTAGGAAACTTAACCATCTTTGATTAACAAGCTAGTCTGGTAGAGGCATACTAGTGACACTCTGTTTGTCTATATATTCACACATGTATTATGTTTCCGGTTAATACAATTCTAGCATGAATAATAAACATTTATCATGTAATAAGGAAATAAATAATAACTTTATTATTGCCTCTAGGGCATATTTCCTTCACATAGCCACTGTTGAAGACTTAACCGACATGCATGATTACGGCTCCGAAGACATCGACGGTATGGACGACGATGCCGGTGAGGAGCAGGGCCAAAACCCGCCGTTTAACGGACGCTAGACGGCCACTTCTTCGTACGATGTGTACATGGTGGATACACCTAAAGAATCTAACGACGATGACAAAGAAGATCCAGTTGAGGATAAACCTCCTGAGACACAGCCAAAGCGCCTGCGTCAGCGGCACCGGTCTAAGTCACGTAGTGGAAAAGACAGCAATACTGGCATAGGAGAGAACAATACTCTGGACGATGCCGAAGACAATGAAGATCCCGTTGAGGCAGCTTCCGAACAGGACGAACGGGAAGACAGGCAAGTCAACCCTAATGAACAAGCCATACATGAAGACTCGGAGGACAGTAATTATCTTCCGCTCTCCGAGGACGAGGTGAGCCTTGGCAACAAGGATTTTATCGTGCCTGAGGAACCTCTCGAGCAGGAGCGCTTTAAGCGCCGGCTAATAGCCACTGCAAGGAGCCTGAAAAAGAAGCAGCAGCAGCTTCAAGCTGATCAAGATCTGCTCAATGATAGATGGACTGATGTCCTGGCAGCCGAGGAATACGGCCTCAAGCGCCCAGCCAAAAGTTACCCGAAGCGCAAATTGCTACCTCAGTTCGATGATGAGGCGCTGGAGCCCGTACCATCATCGCGCAATGCGGCTGACCGACCACCACGTGGTCGGGACAAAGCGGCAACTCAAGCCGAACACCAGCCCGCCCTACCTCACCGTAAAGGCAGAGATAAAACAGCTCGGGGTTATACATATGACCTTCGGCAGGACCTGGACAATAGAGCAGGACATACCAGATCGATCTACGGATCGTGAGGGCGTGCCCCGACACGCGATGACGACTATCTATTCGAACGTGACAAGCCTAATCATGCCCGGGCCGAAAAGCGCAGACGGACTCCATATGAGCTACGTCGCGATGCGGCCCGATATAGAGGCGCCGCACACCCTCTTTGCTTCACTGACGAAGTAATGGAGCATGAATTCCCAGAAGGGTTTAAACCTGTGAATATCGAATCATATGATGGAACAACAGATGCCGCGGTATGGATCGAGGATTTTCCTCCATATCCATATGGCCCACGGATATGACCTTCACGCCATCAAATACCTCCCGCTAAAACTCAAAGGGCTAGCTCGCCACTAGTTAAACAGTCTGCCTGAAAACTCTATTGGCAGCTGGGAGGACTTGGAAGACGCCTTCCACGACAACTTCCAAGGCACATACGTACGACCTCCAGATGTTGATGACTTAAGTCACATAGTTCAACAGCCCGGAGAGTCAGCCAGGAAATTCTGGACTAGGTTCCTAACTAAAAAGAACCAGATCGTCGATTGTCCGGATGCCGAAGCCCTAGCGGCCTTTAAACATAGCATCCGCGACGAATGGCTTGCCCGCCACCTCGGCCAAGAAAAGCCGAAGTCTATGGCAGCCCTCATGGCACTTATGACCCGCTTTTGCGCAGGTGAGGATAGTTGGCTGGCCCGTAGCAATAACACGGCAATCGAAGCGGGCACCTCTGAAGTGAAAAACAACAACGGCAAGCTCAGACGAACAGGAACAAACGTCGAAGCAACGGTGACAATACCGATGACACGGCAGTCAACACCGGATTCAGGGGCTCCAAGTCCGGTCAGCGGAAGAAGCCATATAAAAGAAACAATACGGGACCCTCCAGCTTGGACCGCATACTCGATCGTCCGTGCCAGATCCATGGCACCCCAGACAAACCAGCCAATCGTACCAATAGAGACTGTTGGGTTTTTAAACAGGCTGGCAAGTTAAATACCGAGAACAAGGAGAAGGTGTAGCAAAGCAAGGACGATGACGAGGAGCCCCAGCCATTGAACACAGGGGGACAGAAGAAGTTCCCCTCCAAGTTAAAATGGTGAATATGATATATGCTACCCACATCCCCAAGAGGGAGCGCAAGCGCGTGCTCAGGGACGTCTATGTGATAGAGCCAGTCGCCCCAAAATTTAATCCATGGTCGTCATGCCCGATCACCTTTGATCGTCGGGATCATCCGACCAGTATCCGTCATGGCGGTTCAGCCACACTGGTCCTCGACCCAATCATTGACGGATTCCATCTCACGTGAGTTCTCATGGATGGTGGTAGCAGCCTAAACCTGCTCTATCAGGATACAGTGCGCAAAATGGGCATTAATCCATCATGGATCAAGCCCACAAAGACTACCTTTAAAGGAGTCATACCAGGTGTAGAGGCCCACTACACAGGCTCAATCACACTAGAGGTTGTCTTCGGATCTCCAAACAACTTCCGAAGCGAAGAGTTAATCTTCGATATCGTCCCCTTTCGCAGTGGCTATCACGCACTGCTTGGATGAACTGCATTTGCTCGATTTAACGCGGTGCCGCAGTACGCTTATCTCAAGCTCAAGATACCCGGACCACGCGGCGTCATAACAGTTAATGGAAACATGGAACGCTCCCTCCATACCAAGGAGCACACCGCTGCCTTAGCAGCAGAAGTACAGAGCGGCCTTTTCAAGCAGAACCTTAATTCGACGGCCGGGCTCCCGGACACTGTCAAGAGAGTCCGGACTATTCTGTAGCAGGACAACCCAGCTTGTCAAGAGCTCGACTAGCAATTTGGCCTCTGTCCCAGTCCCGACCAAGTGGCGGCAATCGTATTGCGTGTGCATAACTACACACTCAAAATACCATGGGCATAGACGGAGGCATAGCTAGCTTGTGATCCACAATACGGCTCGACCGCCCCCGGACACACGTACTTTCACTCTTTCCTTTTTCTCCTTTTCAGGTTTCTTTTCCACATGCCTTCCCTGACGGCCTGACCTCCGGTCCTTCCGAAGGATAAATACACCAAGACGGCAAGAAGCATGGACGTATAGGGGAATTTCTAGGTGGTCTCTTTAATGATCACTCTCCCTGTTTTCAGGACCCACACGCAGCTCTCCCTTTGTTGTGGTATATTAAATAGCCGGTTGCTTATTGCACTACTTGTACAAATGCGCCTCAGCGTATTAATCAAATTATAATGGAAACAATTCGCGGCCCAAATTCTGCGGCACTAGCTTACTACCCTTTCTTCTTTCTCTTTTCTTTTTTTAAACCTTATCAAATAGCACCCATACACTTTGGTACGTTTTAATCTGCCAAGGGCTTCATAGCGCCCCGCAATACGACAACAAAGTCCGAACACTTTTTACAGTATAGTCCAGCACCCCGAATTTAGCACTATATGCATTGGCTCTGAATCATGTCTTTGGTCAATAGTTGGGTTGCCCGGCTCCTGTGCCTGCTACCTTACGTTCCGTTATATCAGGTAGGGTAGTAAAGGGAGAACTACTGTGATTGTGTCCTGGTTTATCCGGATGAGCACCTCAGTAGAGAAAGCCGAAAACTGACTGTCATGATGCGGCGAGAGCCGGTCAGCTCTTCGGAGGTTTCAAATCTTTAGCGATTTTTTCTGCATTATGCGAGGGATTGGTTCTGGCCCGATCAGGTGTTTGCAGCATCCTAGTTTGGATACTAGGGGTTGCGCCTAAATTTTTTTTTGTCAAACTCCTATGGCTAAGTGAGGTTTCTAAAGCCACATAGTCCGATTGCCTAGTTTGTTGCGCTAAACACCTCCTTCAAGGACCAAACAATGGGTTCAAGAGTGTTTAGATTCCATCCCGAACACCCCATACTACCTACATGGGGGCAGAAGCCGACGACTGGCAACTCTCAGATTTCATAAAAACGGCCGCAGAGGAGGTAAAATTTCTAACAAGCATTATATTACATAACGACTTTGTTCCATCGTACAAAGGCAAAGACAACATGAATGTATTCATTCAAAGATAATGTCTTGCGCACATTGCGTCGCCACAATGCAAGACCCCTCTAGGATGTCTTCAAAATACCGCTCGGGCATGCGGTGCTCCTTGCCCTCAGGCGGTCCCTCGGTCGCCAGCTTGACGGCATTCATCTTCGCCCACTGCACCTTGACACGGGCGAAGGCCATGCACGCGCCCTCGATGCAGACCGACCGCTTGATGACGTCCAGCCGAGGGCAGGCATTTACCAGCCACTTCATGAGCCCGAAGTAGCTGCTGGGTATAGCTTCGGCAGGCCACAGCCGGATTATCAAGTCCTTCATGGCCAGTTCGGCCACCCTATGCAGTTCGACCAGCTGTTTTAGCTGATCGCTAAAGGGCAACGGATGTTCTAGTGCAAGGTATTGCGACTAGAACAGCTTCTCCATTGAGCTCCCTTATTCGGCTTGAAAGAACTTCGCAGCATCAGAAACACTGCGCGGCAGATCCGCAAACGCCCCTGGAGAACTCCAAATCCGGGTTAGTAAGAGATACGTCTTCTTCATATACTTGCTTTAAAATACTAAAAGCCTTACCCTCCGCGATTTTCTTGGCCTCCTAGATTTCCTGGAAAGTGCCCTGGGCTTCAACCCGGGCCTCTTGTGCGCTTTGGTGAGCCTTGGTGAGTTCGGTCTCTTGAGCCGAAACATCACGCTCCAAGGACTCGCATTTCTTCACAGCATCCTGGAGCTCTTGCTGGACCTCATCGAGCCTGGCCTCGTGCTTTTCACGGGTGACTTGTTCCTTAGCAGCCTTCTCCTCGGCCTCGACCAACGCCTTTTTAAGGACCTCGACCTCGGTCGCCGCTCCTACAAATATCATGGCACTTTGGTCAATACACATCATTCATTCTTTTCGAATATACAGCAGGTCATTACATACCTTGCTTATCTCTAGCTGCTTCCTCGCTTGGCCGAGCTCCTCCTCGGCCCGCTCCAGTCCCTGCTTCAGTCTGGAGACTTCGTCAGCGTGTGCGGTCGCAGTCAGCAACGACGCCTACTTATTCACATAAGACATATTTAATTAGTTTCCTGCGAAAATTACTTGATCCTCTGTCTGGCTTTTCTTTTCGAATGCCGGACAGTGTCTCAGGGGCTACTGTCTATACTGTGACATTCTTTATATATAACTACGTTGCTCACCTCAAAGCCTGTCAGAAGGCTTGTGTAGGCTTCAGTCAGTCCGCTCTTCACGGACTGAATCTTCTCAATCACCGTACCCATGAGGGTACAGTGTTCCTCCACGATGGGAGCGCTTCGCAGCGCTTCCAAGAGAGCGTCCGGTGCCTCTGGTTGGACAGAGGTCACCGACGGAATAGGCACAACCCATTTGAAGGAGGCTGTTCGCTGGATTCCGGAGCCGTATAGGTCTTCGGAACCGTATTTGGCTGGGGTCCGAACTGGACATGGCCCCCATCGCCAGTCTCCATGGGGGTCTTCTCTTCCGGGTGTCCGGCGGCTGAAGGGTCACCCTCTGGCGCCACCCTGACGGCCTCCCGAACCTCTCCCTAGCCCGGGAAGGTCCTTTGGGACAGCACCTCATCGTCGCCCTTGGCCTTGGGAGAGTGAGTGGCCGGCGGTGACTCGCTGGCCATCGCCTTTGAATCCAACGAACCTCTTGATGAGGATCGCAGGGAGCTGTCGTGGGCCGGAATGCAAGCGCATGATTCAACGCATTAAAACTAGGAACTGAAGAGGCTGAATACACAAATGTTTTGTGTCAGAGTCTTTTGAGTACTCATGATTCGGCCAGGGGCTTGTTTCGGGGGTGCGGCTCTGGGCTGCTTTTGACGTCCCACGCAGAGTTATCTGCGAAGGAGCTCTTACCCCTCTTGGACGCCTCCGCCTCCAGATTTGTGGAGGCCGCCCTCTTCTTCCTTCCCCCCTCAGGGGGGAGTTGCTTTCCTCCTCCTCCTCGTCGTCGTCCTCGGTGGCGGAGGAGTGATTCTCGTCGTCTTCGGGCGTCACGTCCGAACCACCCTTGCGGCGAGGGCCACTTTTGCCCCCCTTGGCCTTCTTCTCCGGTGCCTTGTAGGGCGCTGGAACCAACATATTTGTCAGGAGAGGGATGGCTGGTTCCTCGGGCAGCGGAGCCAAACACCTAATCCGCTCCGCCTTCTTTGTCCAGCCCTAAAAAATAAATGGTGAAACTTAGGTATCTTCACTGAACAAGCAAGTAAAGGATACATCTTGAAACGTGAAAAACTTACCGGACTGGCGGGATGGGCCAGGGCGTGCCCACGGTCCTCGGTCGTCGTCGGTGATGACCCACAAGTATAGGGGATCTATCATAGTCCTTTTGATAAGTAAGAGTGTCGAACCCAACTAGGAGCAGAAGGAAATGACAAGCGGTTTTCAGTAAGGTATTCTCTGCAAGCACTGAAATTGTAGGTAACAGATAGTTTTGTGATAATATAATTTGTAACGGGTAACAAGCAATGAAAGTAAATAAAGTGCAGCAAGGTGGCCCAATCCTTTTTTGTAGCAAAGGACAAGCCTGGACAATTTCTTATAATGAGAAAAGCGCTCCTGAGGACACATGGGAATTATCGTCAAGCTAGTTTTCATCACGCTCATATGATTCGCGTTCGGTACTTTGATAATTTGACATGTGGGTGGACCGGTGCTTGTGCATTGCCCTTTCTTGGACAAGCATCCCACTTATGATTAACCCCTATTGCAAGCATCCGCAACTACAAAAGAAGTATTAAGGTAAACCTAACCATAGCATGAAACTAATGGATCCAAATCAGCCCCTTGCGAAGCAACGCATAAACTAGGGTTTAAGCTTTTGTCACTCTAGCAACCCATCATCTACTTATTACTTCCCAATGCCTTCCTCTAGGCCCAAATAATGGTGAAGTGTCATGTAGTTGACGTTCACATAACACCACTAGAGGAGAGACAACATACATCTCATCAAAATATCGAACGAATACCAAATTCACATGACTACTAATAGCAATACTTCACCCATGTCCTTAGGAACAAACGTAACTACTCACAAAGCATATTCATGTTCATGATCAGAGGAGTATTAATATGCATTAAGGATCTGAACATATGATCTTCCACCAAGTAAACCAATTAGCATCAACTATAAGGAGTAATCAACACTACTAGCAACCCACGGGTACCAATTTGTGGTTTTGATACAAGAGATGAACTAGGGTTTTGAGAGGAGATGGTGCCGGTGAAGATGTTGATGGATATTGACCCCCTCCCGATGAGAGGATCGTTGATGATGACGATGGTGATGATTTCCCCCTCCCGGAGGGAAGTTTCCCCGGCAGAACAGCTCCATCGGAGCCTATTGGTTCCGCCAAGGTTCCGCCTCGTGGCCGGCGGAGTTTCGTCCCGTAAGCTTGCTTATGAATTTTTCCAGGGTAAAAGCCTTCATATACACTACAGGAAACTGCTAGTTTGCCGTCAGTGAGCGGCTTTGCCGTCAGCATTTCGTCGGGGTTGACGGCAAAGAAAGTTTTGCCGTCAGGAGCTGACGGCAAAGTATGACAAACGGCAAATCTGCGCTTTGCCGTCTGTGAGCGTTCTGGCTGACGGCAAAACTAGAGAAAGGTTGACGGCAAAGAAACCAAGACGGCAAACTGGCTCTTCGCCGTCTGTTGTCTCACTGACTGACGGCAAAGGGTGGACACGTGTCTAGTTTGACGGTAGGTAACGGTGCCCCAGTTTTGCCGTCTGCTTTTGTCATCCACTGACGGCAAAGTCAGTTTCTTTGCCGTCTGCCATCAATTCTACTGACGGCGAACTAATAGAAAAAAAAAACGAGCCTTTCTTTGCCGTCTCCTTTTGGTACCACTGACGGCAAAGTAAGTGAAATTAAGCAAGAAAACCCCCACGCCCGACCGCATCTTCCCCGTTCCTCTGTCTCGACCGCGCGCTAGGTATCCCCGCGCCCGTCCGGCAGCACCGCGCCGCCGCCACCGCCCGTCCCCGGCTCACCACCGCGCCGCCGCCGCCCGTCTCCACCTCCACCGCGCCGCCGCAGCTGGTCCCCGCCTCCACTGCGCCCCCACCCGTCCTCCTCCAATGGCGCGACCGCCCGGGCCGCCCTCCCTGCCCTAGCTGCCCCCACCGGCCGTCCTCCCCAGGGTGGGCAGCACCGCCGCCGGTTGCCTCCTGCGCCCCACCCGTCCTCCCTCGCGCCCCCACCGTCCTCCCTCGCCCCCACCCGTCCTCCACTGGCCATCCTCCCTGCGTGGGCAGCACCGCCGGTTGCCTCCTGCGCCCCACCCGCCCTCCCTACGCCCCCACCCGTCCTCCACCGGGCCGTCCTCCCCTGCACGGCTGGTCACCACCGAAGCGGGGCACCACCTCCCCCTCTGCCCCAAGCCCCCTCTGCCCCACCCCACGGTGAGCACCGTTCCCCATCTCTGTTTGTATTCTTTTAGATGGATAGATGTATGGATTGCATTGTGTGGATGGATTTATAGATGTATGTAAGGATGGATGCATAGATGGATGTATGTATAAGGTTGTTCTGCCTAAATTTTTTAGTATAAGGTTGTTCTACAAGGCAAAATTTCAACTTTTGATTAATGTATAAGGTTGTTCAGATTGTTTCACGAGTGCTTATGTTGGTTGTGCCGGTGCTTTTCATGTGCAGGGATTTTCTCTTCACCTCGAGGAGCATTGTCCGTCCCGTTGCCATTGCCATCGTTGTTCAACTACCGCCTCTACGGTCTCGGGGTGAGCTTGACTGTCATCTCCTCCCCCTCCCCTATTTGCTTCGTTCCGTTCGTCGTGCCGATGCCACTAGATTTTATTTTCATGTCAAGTCTCGTAACCTAGGCGTCTCCCGTTCGAAAGGGTGGCATCTATAAATATGCATGTCTTTGCATATTTATAACCGTCGTCCTTTCGAATTGTCCACGTTATCCATGGACAGCCCGAGTACGTGTAGATTGGGTTTCGTTTCCCGTGATCTACTTGGTCCTCGGCAAAATTTCGTCGGCGCCACCTCGTTGTTCTCCGGTGCACATTCTCTCGGCTTGTTGTCGAGGCGTGTATCCGGAGAACATCGGGAGGTGCTGCCAAATTTTGCCGAGGACCAAGTAGAGCACGGAAACGAACCCAATCTACACGCACTCGGTGAGATTAGGACCCATCTTTACCTATTAGAGATAGGATTCAATCCATGGATGCACGTTTCCCTTTGTATGGTAAAAATTAAAATCATGGCGTAAATAATATGACAATGGTAATTAGGTGTGTATCTAGTCTTAATTACATTATACATATCTTGATGAATATGAATTTGGTGCCTCTACTGTTAGTGCAAGTACCAGTATGGATGATCGTGAGTGGATGTACACTGGACACCCTAGTCAGGCTGGCATGACCACTGAATGGGTGACGAAGACCAACGAATTTGTGGAGGCAGCATTTGCTAGAGGCCAAACAAAAAGTTGGTGCCCCTGCTTGAAGTGTCGCAACGGCACAGAACAGTCAAAGAAGACGATGTGTGTGCACCTGCAGAAGCATGGGTTTAAGCGTGGGTATACCCGGTGGACCCTTCATGGCGAGCCTGAACGTAGCAGAGAGGAGGTGGTGCGTCGGCGAACCGACAACAATGGTACCGGGATAGTTGACATCGTGGCTGACTTCAACGATGCACGGAAGAGGGATCAGAGGAAGAACCGGAGGAGTCTGCGAGGGCCTTCTTAGAAATGCTGAATTCCTCACAACAACCTCTTCACGACCACACAAACCAATGTCACCGGATGCCATTGCACAAGCAATGTCTATAAAGACCCAAGACAACATGAGCAGAGATTGCTTTAATTCAATGGTGACATCTTGGGGTCGCTCTCTCCCCGAAGGTCACAAACTGGCTACAAGTTGGTATGAAGCGAAGAAAATCCTTCGTGCACTTAAGATGCCCTATGAGCAGATACATGCTTGTCCAAACGGATGTGTCTTATTTACTTAAAGAGTATGCCGATGACACGTATTAAGCCAAGTGCAAAGCCTCTAGGTATGTCGAGAGAGACCTCAGTGATGGTACGAAGAAGCAGAGCAAAGTCCCCGCAAATGTTCTTCGATATTTTCCAATCTTGCCAAGAATTCAACGCCTTTACTTGAACGAAGATACAGCCAAACAGATGACATGGCACAAATATGGGATAAGACACGACAAAGATGATCATGGGAGACCGATGCTGATACATCCGTCTTGTGCCCAAGCTTGGAAGAGTTTCGATCGCATACATCATGAGAAAGCAAAAGAGGCAAGGAATGCACGAGTTGCCATCGGACTCGATGGGTTCAATCCGTTTGGTATGGTGTCAAAGACATATAGTTGTTGGCCCGTGTTTGTTGTTCCCCTCAACCTCCCCCCCGGCGCCATAATGCAACGCAAGCACATGTTCCTGTCGTTGATAATTCCAGGACCCAAGTATCCAGGGAAGAATATAAGTGTGTACATGCAACCACTGGTAGATGAGTTGAAAGAAGCTTGGGTGAATGGGATACGGACATACGACGCTGCTAGCAAAAAGAACTTCACAATGAATGTTTGGTACCAGTACTCATTTCATGACTTACCGGCGTATTCACTTTTCATGGGGTGGTCTGTGCATGGGAGGTTCCCATGCCCAAGGTGCAAGGCAAGCATGAAGTGCCGTTGGTTGCAGCATGGTCGCAAGTATTCTTGCTTCGATTTTCATAGACAACATTTGCGTCTTGACCATCCATTCAGAAAAGACAAGAAGAACTTCATGAAAGGTGAAGTCGTTGAACACTCGGCACCACCTGAGATGACGGGTGAACAAATTCCTGATCAACTAAATGCTCTCCAGCCTGATCCCAAACGTCCAAGGTATTTCTTGGGATATAACGAAGAACACGCGTGGACTCATAAGCCATGCTTATGGGATCTCCCTTACTTCCACCAGCTCGAGCTTCCACATAATATTGATGTAATGCACACTGAAAAGAATATCGCCGAGGCCATATTTGGCACATTGTTCAACATTGCTGAGAAGACGAAGGATAATACTAAGGCTAGACTTGATGTAATGAAGCTATGTCATAGACCGAACAAAACTTATGACAACCCGAGGGCAAGAAAATCGGAGGACGCCAAAGGCGAGGTTTGTTCTTACTAGGGAACAAAAGAAGGAGATACTCATGTGGTTCAAAACTTTGTTGTTCCCTGATGGGTATGCAGCGAACCTTATGAGGGCAGTGAATCTTGATAAATTGAAGCTCAACGGGATGAAGAGTCATGATTGGCACATATGGCTTGAGCGGTTAATGCGGTGATGATTCGAGGCTATATCCCCGAGGATGTTTGGGAAGTATTGGCGAGCTTAGCTATTTCTTCCGTGTTCTTTGTGCTAAAGAAGTATCTCCTACTGTGATAGATGAGATGGAAGAACGGGCCCCCGAGTTGCTCTGCAAGCTAGAGAAGATCTTTCCACCAGGATTCTTTAATCCGATGGAACATATGATTTTACACCTCCCTTCCGAGGCAAGAATGGGTGGCCCTGTGCAGAATCGTTGGTGCTATGGACTTGAGAGAATGCGAAGACTCTTGAGCTAAATGTAGAAATAAATGTAGAATTGAAGCCTCCATAGCCGAGGCATTCTTGGCAGAGGAGATTACAAACTTCACGACATCACGCTATGCGGCCAATATTCCAAGCTTGCATAATGCAAAGTCTCGATACAATACTGGCGACCCTAAACATGAATCCAAGCTCAGCCTCTTCAAAGGGCAACTCGGACCTGTGGGTGCTTCTGGTTCAAAGCATTTGGATCCGAAAGAGTGGAAATCGCTTACGTTGTATATCCTCACCAACCTTCAAGAAGTGCGGCCGTACATTGAGTAAGTGTTGGTACATTATGTAACATTTACTCACATGTTTCTCTCTTAACTCCGCTCATTTCTCATTGGGCAGTGAATTCATTGCCCAATTCTCGAATGGAGGGTCGAACGTGATTCACTTGAAGAGTATGAGCTTCTTCTGGTGAAGGAGACGGCAATTATGGTTTCATTTCTTGGTTCGAGAGAAAAGGTAAGGTATACTTCTTGGAACACTTGAAGTTGGTATTACGTGCGACTAATACACCTATCCTTCTCTCTTAAACTTGTAGGGTACGTCGATATTGGACAAAGAGTTGAAACAAGTTGCTAATGGGTTTGACTATAAGGTCGGTACATTTGATAAATACGACATCAATGGGTATCGCTTCCGCACACATGGGAACGAGGAACGTCGGGACGTTCTAAAATCAAGGAACACGGGAGTGTCGGCTATTTGCAATGGAGTTGAGTATTATGGAAGACTTGATGAAATATATGAACTGCATTACTTTGGGGCAAATCCTCCGAAAGTCGTTGTCTTCAAATGCCATTGGTTTGATCCGGAGAAGGTTAGGCGGAGGGATGATATTGGGCAAGTCGAAATTCGACAAGACAGCAAATTAGAATGTGAAGATGTCTATATTGTGGCTCAACAGGCGACACAAGTTTTTTATCTCAAGTATGCATGCCAAAAGAAGTACCTTAAGGGTTGGGATGTCGTGTACGATGTGCCGCCACATCGTAAACATCCTTCCCCCAGTGAAGAGGATTATCAACCTCACATCGACCCTGACACATATGATGGAGAATTCTTCCAAGAAGAACATGGGCCTAGAGGCCGTCTCAACATCCATCCACGCATGGAAGTACACATTGACAGTGAAGAAGAAGAAGTCGAAGAGGAAGAAGAAGAGGTTACGAACGTGGAAGACCTCTCAATGCTTGAACGGTTACGTCTAGGAATTGCCGATGAAGGTGACGATGACGGTCAACATGAGGACAACATCCTTGATGACACGTATGATACTGATGATGAGGCTAGAACTGACCTTGAAGAAGAGACGGATTGTGATCCAGATGATCCCGACTATTTTTAGTCGTAGTGTTGAACTGTAATGTTGAACTGTAGTGTTGAACTGTAATGTTGAATTGTGATCCAGGTGATCCAGACGGATTGTACTAGTTGCTTTACCATGACCCAGATGATCTCAAACATGTTGTAATGTTGAATTTGTAATATTTTTGAACTTATGCTTATCTATTTGAAGTATAATGTAGTTTTTGTACTATAATTGCCTGGTAATTCTCATTGCGTATGTTTGTTGAACTTATGCTTATTTGTTTGAACTATAATGTATTTGTACTACAATTGCATTGGTAATTCTCATTGCGACAATTGTTTGAACTTATGCTTATTTATTTAAACTATAATCTTGTATTACTAATTGCTTTACTTTTTGTCATAGCAGGTGAGTGAAGCATGGTGGGCCCGCAAAGGAAAAAGCCCGGGCTCCCCATAGCGAGATCTTTGCTTAGCACTTTTATCGCCGATCCTCCGCCTTCCTCTCATCCTCAGGCTCATCGAGGAGAGGAAAAGGCCGGGAAGAGGTGCACGGGAGCAAATGCTAAGAGAAACACGGTTCGGCCGGTGTCTCACGCCCCGTGTCTAAGAGGGTGGAGGACGAGCCGGTGTCTCACTCCCGTGTCTCGAGAGGGTGGAGGGCGAGGCGGTGTCTCACTCCCCCCCGTGTGTGAGAGGGTGGAGGACGAGCGGTGTCTCACCCCACCGTGTCTCGAGAGGGTGGAGGACGAGCCGTGTCTCACTCCCCGTGTCTAAGAGGGTGGAGGAAGAGCGGTTGTCGTCGGAGGCCTCGGCGAGGAGGCCCGACCTCGACAAGGAGGCCTCGACCTCGACGAGGAGCATGCTGGTTTCATCCAAGTTGAGGAGGGTCGGTCCGTGTACCTCGTGGTTCCTCAAGGCTCCCGGAACGAGGGCTTCCTGTGGAGCAGAGGCCATGTATTGCTCCATGTGGAGAAATGTAACTAACTTTGGCTTCCCATTTTCTACCTTCAATGTATGCAACAATTGCTAATAACTTTGGCTTCTCATTATGTAGCGGTTGGAAGAAAGCTGGAGCTAGCACGGGAAAGTACCGACACGTGAACGGCGTCCTTGGGAGCCTCATTAAGGAGCATTACCCTGGCATGGTTACTTTGCCTGGGGAGGGCAAAGTTCCGGAGCCAGCATGTACCTGGGACCACTACAAAGCCTATGAGGATCTTGGTGTAGCCAACAACATCGAGTTTCACAACAAAGCCGAGCGGGTCTTTGCCGAACTTTGGGTAATCATTAAGTTTCCTTCACACACCGCAAAGAGCAAAACTATCTAGGAAACTTAGATTTAGATTTTACAAGTTGGTAATCATTAAGTTTCCTTCACACACCGCAGAATGCTAGCAGACTATAATATTGCAAGAGCAAAACTATCTAGAAAACTTAGATTTAATATTCCTGTGTTATTGAAAAAACCAGACTGTATAAATCTGGGTGCATATATATAAACCTGATTGTGTTATTGAATAAAAATCACACACTGCAGTAGCAAACCTGATTGTGTTATTGAATAAACCTGATTTGACTATAAATAAACTAGCAGATTTTACCTTTGCGGGAATAAAAATGAATTCTGTACTTGATCATTTTTATTTCCTGATTTCTGTACTTTGCGGGAATAAAAATGAATTTTGTACTTGATCATTTTTATTTCCTGATTTTACCTTTGCATATATATAAACCTGATTTCTGTACTTTGCGGGAATAAAAATGAATTCTGTACTTGATCATTTTTATTTTCCGGGCCATGAATTCTGTACTTGATTCCCACATCTTATTCTTGATCATTTTTATTTCCGGGCCATGAATTTTGTACTTGATTCCACGCACATGCTCATCTTAATCAAATTTCTAGTGTTCCTTTGTCCAAGTTACAAAACATAATTATCTATTAATTTTCGCTCGTTGGACATAGAACAGAAACCTAATTGGAAGCACTTGCTCTCATTTCATAGTTTATATTTCATAAATAAATGCAAAGATGGAAGCAATTGCCAAACTAATTTTCTCTATATTTGCAGGATTTCTATAGATGCGAAGATGGAATGTTGGAGGAGGCACGAGCAGTTGTCAACAAACATTGCCCAAGCTTGTGCATAATCGATGCATGAGGCGCCCTTTAGCCGTCCGCAAATATATGGCAACTCAAGGCTATAAGAGTCTTGATAAGAAAGCTGGTAGGAGACTCCGTCTTGAGAAGGACAAGTACATGCGGTAAAGCATATTCATGCTTGTTATTTCCTCAACAGTGGCACTCAATTTCTTTTTGACATATATGAGATGCAATTGATCAATTAGGTTACTCCGAGATGGTGCGTCGATAAGGGGGAGTGTTGGGAGCGGATCGTGGATTATTGGTGTTCCAAAGAGTACAGGGCGAAAAACAAAGATTATAGAAATCGGCGAGCAGGAATGCTGGATCCACCACATCATCAAGGCAACTTGAACGTTATGGAGTACGGTGAGCGTTGGGTATATCTTCCGGAGTTCTTCATAAGCTTTTTCTTGTCATACATGTTGCCAATCCTTGTGATGAAATCTTAATCATGTTGCTTTGGTTGCGAGCGTCTCACAATAATGCTCCAAAGGCCCAACCTTTTCGTCTCGTATGCTTTGGCCCATAAGGCACCGTCTGAACAGCCAAGCCTTACGATGAGAATGACACAGCGTCCACAGTACTCCAGCAAGACCGCCACGATCGGATGGAGAAATTTAAAGGGAAGGCAAAAGAGTTGAAAGGGCCCGAGTATGATGTGACAACAGAGCCTCTTGACCACGCGTTGGTCATGATCTCTGGAGAAGGCAGGAAACATGGCAAGGAAGCAATTGCAGGAGGCATGTTCCTAGTTCCTCCGTAGCTCTCTCCCTGAATACAAAGCTCGGTTAGGTATCTCAAAATCTTCTACATGTAAACGCTCGACTCCAGCTATGGTTGAGATGGAGGTATTCTATACAAGTCCTTCTATATATGTTTGTTTCTTACTTACTGTTGGATTGAAGATGCGATTGCCATGCCATATTTTGCAGGTGAGACTGGCGGAGGAGAGGCGAGTGGCGGCGGAGGAGAGGGCGGAGGAGAGGCGAGTGGCGGCGGAGGAGAGGGCGGAGGAGAGGCGACTGGCTGATGAGAGGATGCAGCAAGCGGTGCAGCAGGCGGTGTTGGCACAAACTAGTCAATGCTTTGCAATGTTTGCGGTTAGTTCCTTAATTGCCAAACACATACATAATCTTCACTCAATCATAATCTTCTACTACCAGTACTTAATCTTCACTCAAACATAATTTGCAGGCTTATTGTACCTGAATGGTATGCCCGCTATCACGAGATGCCTCAATCAGGCCATGGATCTAATGCTGATGGATCTTCACATGCACGAGGCCCAAGCGACAACAACCTTGGTGGTTCTCCGAATGTTTGAGATCGAGTATGGTTAGTGCGTACATATCTCATTTACGTAGGTCTCAAATTTGCCAACGTAGAAACAAGTAGCTATCTTGATTCTTGAAGATATCTCATTCATGATTTAGAGACAAGTAGTTACTTATTTTCATGATTTAGAGACCATTTGAACCGTTTCAAACTATAATCCATTTGAACAATTTCAACCATGATCTTAATTAAATATATGCATTCTTGAAGCTATTTATTTTCATGATTTAGAGAACACTTGAAGATATTCATGATTTAGAGACAAGTAGTTACTTATTTTCATGATTTAGAGACCATTTGAACCGTTTCAAACTATAATCCATTTGAACAATTTCAACCATGATCTTAATTAAATATATGCATTCTTGAAGCTATTTATTTTCATGATTTAGAGAACACTTGAAGATATTCATGATTTAGAGACAAGTAGTTACTTATTTTCATGATTTAGAGACCATTTGAACCGTTTCAAACTATAATCCATTTGAACAATTTCAACCATGATCTTAATTAAATATATGCATTCTTGAAGCTATTTATTTTCATGATTTAGAGAACACTTGAAGATATTCATGATTTAGAGACAAGTAGTTACTTATTTTCATGATTTAGAGACCATTTGAAGATCTCCATGATTTAGAAACTTGTAAGTAGAGACCGTTTGAACCATTTAAAGATCAGACTTATAAGTAAAGATCTAGTGTTAAATTAGCATGTTCAAAATCGGATAAGTGTTCAAGAAACTCCATATGTACTAGAAGCTTTTTATTTTGGAAACTCACTATGGAATATGGATCACTATTTATTTTGTAGTGTTGAAGTACTTTCTTTTGTCTATTTGGCATATTGATGATTTCAAGCACGTTATTTGACACACACCATTCAATCTTGTAGGTTGCCACCTGGATGCTCTTTGGACTACGACATGGACATGAAGGCGTTTGTTGTAGTGCCAAATCTTACGTAGTGATGCCATCTTTGTTCATTGTGTATTATATGCTGTGGAACTTTGTTTTGGGACTATATGCTATGAAACTTTGTCTCGGGACTATATATATGCTATGGAACTTTGTTTTGGGACTATATATATGCTATGGAACTTTGTTTTGGGACTATATATATGCTATGGAACTTTGTTTTGGGACTATATATATGCTATGGAACTTTGTTTTGGGACTATATATATGCTATGGAACTTTGTCCTGGGACTATATATATGCTATGAAACTTCGTTCTTATATTTGTTCATTGTTGCTTATATTTGCTATGGAAATATGCTGTCCTGTTATGGTTCTGTGCTGTTATGGTTCTATACTGTGTATTAAACTGTTAAATTTCTGATTTTTTAAAAAAAGGAGCTTTGCCGTCAAGTGACAGACGGCAAAGATGCCACATGTCACCAGCCTGTGCTTACGCTGGCATTTTGCCGCCTTGCCAACATACAGGTTGACGGCAAAGAGGTACCGTTTTGCCGTCTGGGCCAGCACCAACAGACGGCGAAATATAAGTCTTTGACGACTGGGAAAGGAGCACCAGACGGCAAAGTCCTGCTATTTTGCCCACTGGGAGAACAGCGACAGACGGCAAAGTATGCTTCTTTCCCGTCAGCTAGAACTCGCGGTTGACGGCAAAGATAATAGACTTTGCCGTCTGGTTGGCCGTCCGGTAGACGGCAAAGTACTTGACGCCGGCCGTTAGACCGGCCGTTCCGTCTGGTGCAATATTTTGCCGTCAACTTTCGGAAGACTGACGGCAAAAATTCAGGCTGACGGCAAAGTCTTTGCCGTCTGGAAAACAAAAAAGCAGACGGCAAAGTATTCTTTGCCGATTAATCTTTGCCGTCTGACTTTGCCGTCTACTTCCTGACGGCAAACTCTTTGCCGTCTGGATTTTCGTCTTTGCCGTCTGTTATGCCCAGACGGCAAACTAGCAGTTTCCTGTAGTGATAGTAGAAGATGGGCACCGGAGGGCCACCAGGGGGCTGATACGTCTCCAATGTATCTATTATTTTTTATTGTTCCATGCTATTATATTACCCCTTTTGGATGTTTATGGGCTTTGTTTTACACATTTATATCATTTTTTGGACTAACCTACTAACCGGAGGCCCAGCCCATATTGCTGTTTTTTTGCCTATTTCAGTATTTCGAAGAAAAGGAATATCAAACAGAGTCCAAACGGAATGAAACCTTCGGGAGCGTGATTTTTGGAACGAACGTGATCCAGAGGACTTGGAGTGCAAGTCAAGAAGCAATCGAGGCGGCCAGGAGATAGGAGGGCGCGCCCACCGCCCCTGTCTCCTGGGCCTCTCGGGCGTCCACCGACATACTTCTTCCTCCTATATATACCCACGTACCCCGAAAACATCCAGGGAGCCAACGAAAAACAATTTCCAGCGTCGTAACCTTCTGTATCCGCGAGATCCCATTTTGGAGCCTTCGTCGGTGCTCCGCCGGAGGGGGAATCAACCACGGAGGGCTTCTACATCAACACCATAGCCCCTCCGATGAGTTGTGAGTAGTTTACCACAGACCTTCGGGTCCATAGTTATTAGCTAGATGGCTTCTTCTCTATTTTTGGATCTCAATACCATGTTCTCCCCCTCTCTTGTGGAGATCTATTCGATGTAAACTCTTTTTGCGGTGTGTTTGTCGATATCCGACGAATTGTGGGTTTATGATCAAGTTTATCTATGAGAAATATTTGAATCTGCTCTGAATTCTTTTATGTATGATTGAGTAATCTTTGCAAGTCTCTTCGAATTATCAGCTTGGTTTGGCCTACTAGATTGATCTCTCTTGCCATGGGAGAAGTGCTTAGCTTTGGGTTCAATCTTGCGGTCTCCTTACCAAGTGACAGCAGGGGTTGCAAGGCACGTATTGTATTGTTGCCATCGAGGATAAAAGATGGGGTTTATATCATATTGCTTGAGTTTATCCCTCTACATCATGTCATCTTTCTTAATGTGTTACTCTGTTCTTATGAACTTAATACTCTAGATGCATGTTGGATAGCGGTCGATGTGCGGAGTAATAGTAGTAGATGCAGGCAGGAGTTGGTCTACTTGTCACAGACGTGATGCCTATATACATGATCATGCCTAGATAATCTCATAATTATTCGCTTTTCTATCAATTGCTCGATAGTAATTTGTTCACCCACTGTAATACTTATGCTATCTTGAGAGAAGCCACTAGTGAAACCTATGGCCCCCGGGTCTATCTTTTATCATATAAGCTTTCAATCTACTTTTATTTGCATCTTTCCTTTTTGCATCTATATTATAAAATACCAAAAATATATTTATCTTATCATACTATCTCTATCAGATATCACTTTTGCAAGTGGCCGTAAAGGGGTTGACAACCCCTTTATTGTGTTGGTTGCGAGTTCTTTGTTTGTTTGTGTAGGTGCGTGGGACTTTTGAGGAGCCTCCGACTGGATTGATACCTTGGTTATCAAAAACTGAGGGAAATACTTACGCTACTATTACTGCATCACCCTTTCCTCTTCAAGGAAAACCAACGCAAGCTCAAGATGTAGCAGGGGGGCGGGAGACAGGGGGCGTGCCCAGTAGGGGTGGGCGTGCCCCCCACCCTCCTGGCCAGGGTGTGGGCCCCCTCTGGTATTTTCTTCGCTCAATAATTTTTATTAATTCCAAAAGTGACTTCCGTGGAGTTTCGGGATTTTTGGAGCTGTGCAGAATAGGTTCCCAATATTTGCTCCTTTTCCAGCCAGAATTCCAGCTGCTGACATTCTCCCTCTTCATGATAAACCTTGTAAAATAAGAGAGAATAGCCATAAGTATTGTGACATAACGTGTAATAACAGCCCATAATGCAATAAATATTGGTATAAAAGCATGATGCAAAATGGACGTATCAGCCGGCGGCGTCTCGTTACCCTTGAAGAGCACCTTCCAGATGTCCTCGTGCGTAGTTCCGAAGAACTATTGCAGGGTCTGGTGCTTGGCCGGATCGAACTCCCATAAATGGCAAGTCCGGATCTGGCATGTAAGGATCCAGCAAACTAGCATCACCTGGATCACATTGACGAGCTTGATGTTCTTGTCCACCATGCTCTGGATGCGTGTTTCCAGTGCTATCAGCTCGTCTGACGAAGAACAGTTTAGGCACTTCTCTAGCCAGGAGGTGAGCTGCATTGGGGCACTGGACTTGAATTCGGGAGCCGCGGCCCAAGTGGCATCGTGAGGCTCTGTGATATAGAACCATAGTTTCTGCCATTCTTTGATAGTCTCCACAAAGGTACCTTTGGACCATGTGACGTTGGGCATCTTGCTCACCATGGCGCCTTCGCACTCTGCGTGTTGACCGTCCACCACCTTTAGCTTCACGTTGAATATCTTAAGCCACACTCCGAAGTGGGGAGGAATGCGGAGGAAGGCCTCGCACACGACAATAAGTGCCGAGATGTTGAGGAAGGAGTTTGGGGCTAGATCATGGAGATCTAGCCCATAATAGAACATGAGTCCGTGGACGAAAGGGTGGAGAGGAAATCCTAACCCGCGGACGAAGTGGGGGATGAACACCACCCTCTCATTGGGCTTCGGGGTGGGGATGATCTGCCCCTTGGCCGGGAGCCGGTGGGTGATTTCTTTGGCTAGGTACCCGGCCTCCCGAAGCTTGGTGATGTCCTTCTCCTTGATGGAGGAGGCCATCCACTTTCCTTGACCCTAGATCCAGACATGGTCGAGTGCTTTCTTGAGGAGAAAAAGATGAGGACTTGGGAAATGGAGCTCAAGAATGGGAGGGCAGAGAAAGAGAGAAGGCGTGGGTGAAAGAAAGGAATCCTCATCTCCTTATAAAGGTAGTGAATATCAAGCGCCTCCCCATTCGCCTCAAAACTCGCCTATTCCCAAGGGTTGTGCAGATGGCACGGTTGGATTACCCACGCTCGTATTGATCAAAAATCCCGCAATAAGGGGACACGATCTCTGCTTCGACATGACGTGCCAATGAAAACCGCGTCTCAAAATGTGGAACGGCAGACGAAAATGGTTCGAAATAATGACCGGGCAGACGTGATGTCACGCTACAAAAGTTGTCAGCGGATTGGACTCGTGAAATATTATACTCTCTGCGGTTGTGTGTGGTACTTGTGTTGCAGAGCTGGACACGCTCGTTGCGTTCGAAGACTATTTTGGAGTATTCGAAGGACGAACCCGCCTTGCAATGCCGAAGACAATCTGCACGCCGGACACCTCGTCATTGAAGCCTGGTTCAGGGGCTACTGAGGGAGTCCTGGACTAAGGGGTCCTCGGGCGTCCGGGCTATTAGACATGGGCCGGACTGATGGGCTGTGAAGATACAAAGACCGAAGACTCTCTCCCATATCCGGATGGGGCTCTCCTTGGCGTGGAAGACAAGCTTGGCGTCCAAATATGAAGATTCCTTTCTCTGTAACCGACTTTCTACAACCATAATCCCCTCCGGTGTCTATATAAACCGGAGGGCTTAGTCCAAAGGGACGATCATAGTCATACATGCTAGACTTATAGGGTTTAACCATTACGATCTCGTGGTAGATCAACTCTTATAACACTTATATTCATCAAGATTAATCAAGCAGGAAGTAGGGTATTACATCCATAGAGAGCGCCCGAACCTGGGTAAATATTGTGTCCCATGTCTCCTGTTACCATCGACCTTAGACACATAGTTCGGGCCCCCTACCCGAGATCTGCCGGTTTTGACACCGGCAGTCTCCGATGGTGTTTGTTGAGTTGGCATAGATCGAGATTAGCATTTGTCACTCCGATTGTCGGAGAGGTATCTCTGGGCCCTCTCGGTAATGCACATCACTATAAGCCTTGCAAGAAATGTAACTAATGAGTTAGTTGCGGGATGATGCATTACGTAACGAGTAAAGAGACTTGCTGGTAACAATATTGAACTAGGTATTGAGATACCGACGACCGAATCTCGGGTAAGTAACATACCGATGACAAAGGGAACAATGTATGTTGTTATGCAGTTTGACCGATAAAGATCTTCGTAGAATATGTGGGAGCCAATATGAGCATTCAGGTTCCGCTATTGGTTATTGACCAGAGATGAGTCTCAGTCATGTCTACATAGTTCTCGAACCCGTAGGGTCCGCATGCTTAACGTTCGATGACGATCGGTATTATGAGTTTATGAGTTTTGATGTACCGAAGGTAGTTCGGAGTCCCGGATGTGATCACGGACATGACGAGGAGTCTCAAAATTGTCGATACATAAAGATCGATATATTGGAAGGCTATGTTTGGACACCAGAATGGTTCCGGATGAGTTCGGGCATTTTCCGGAGTACCGGGAGGTTACCGGAACCCCCCGTAGAGTCAATATGGGCCTTATTGGGCCTTAGTGGAAGAGAGTAGGAGGCGGCCAGGTGGAGGGCGCACCCCCCAAGCCCAATCTAAATTGGGGTGGGGGCCGGCCCGGCCCCCCTTTCCTTCTCCCTCTCTCCCTCTTCCTTCTTCTCCTACTCCAACTAGGGAAGGGGGGAAACCTACTCCTACTGGGAGTAGGACTCCCTCCCTTGGGCGCGGCATAGAGAGGGCAGGCCCTCCCCTCCTCCACTCCTTTATATAGGGAGGGGCACCCCATCGACACACAAGTTGACAGTTGTCTTAGCCGTGTGCGGTGCCCCCTCCACAGATTTCCACCTCGGTCATATCGTTGTAGTGCTTAGGTGAAGCCCTGTGTCGGTAACTTCATCAACACCGTCATCACGTTGTCGTGCTGACGAAATTGTCCCTTGGCCGCAGCTGGATCAAGAGTATGAGGGACGTCACCGAGCTGAACGTGTGTAGATCGCAGAGGTGTCGTGCGTTTAGTACTTGATCGGTTGGATCGCGAAGACATTCGACTACATCAACCGCGTTACTTAACGCTTCCTCTTTCAGTCTACGAGGGTATGTGGACACACTCTCGCTCGTTGCTACGCATCACATAGATAGATCTCGCATGATCGTAGGTAAATTTTTTGAAATACAGCGTTCCCCAACAGTGGCATCTGAGCCAGATCTATGCGTAGATGTTATATGCACGAGTAGAACACAAAGAGTTGTGGGCGATAATAGTCATACTGCTTACCAGCATGTCATACTTTGATTCAGCAGTATTGTTGGATGAAGCGGCCCGGACCGACATTACGCGTACGCTTACGCGAGACTGGTTCTACCGGCATGCTTTGCACACAGGTGGCCGGCGGGTGTCAGTTTCTCCAACTTTAGTTGAATCAAGTGTGACTACGCCCGGTCCTTGTTGAAGGTTAAAACAACACACTTGACGAAAAAATGTTGTGGTTTTGATGCGTAGGTAAGAACGGTTCTTGCTAAACCCGTAGCAGCCACGTAAAATTTGCAACAAGTAGAGGACGTCTAACTTGTTTTTGCAGGGTATGCTGTGATGTGATATGGCTAAGACGAGATGATATATAAATTGTTGTATGAGATGATCATGTTTTGTAGCAGTTATCGGCAACTGGCAGGAGCCTTATGGTTGTCGCTTTATTGTATGAAATGCAATCGTCATGTAATTGCTAAACTTTATCACTAAGCGGTAGCGATAGTCGTGATAGCAATAGTTGGTGAGACGACAATGATGCTTCGATGGAGATCAAGGTGTCAAGCCGGTGATGATGGTGATCATGACGGTGCTTTGGAGATGGAGATCAAAGGCACAAGATGATGATGGCCATATCATATCACTTATATTGATTGCATGTGATGTTTATCCTTTATGCATCTTATTTTGCTTAGTTCGGCGGTAGCATTATAAGATGATCTCTCACTAAATTTCAAGGTATAAGTGTTCTCCATGAGTATGCACCGTTGCGAAAGTTCGCCGTGCCAAGACAACACGTGATGATCGGGTGTGATAAGCTCTACGTTCACATACAACGTGTGCAAGCCAGTTTTGCACATGCAGAATACTCGGGTTAAACTTGACGAGCCTAGCATATGCAAATATGGCCTCCGGACACTGAGACAGAAAGGTCGAGCGTGAATCATATAGTAGATATGATCAACATAGTGATGTTCACCATTGAAAACTACTCCATCTCACGTGATGATCGGACATGGTTTAGTTGATTTGGATCACGTGATCACTTAGAAGATTAGAGGGATGTCTATCTAAGTGGGAGTCCTTAATTATATGATTAATTGAACTGTAATTATCATGAACTTAGTACCTGATAGTATTTTGCATGTCTATGTTGTTGTAGATCAATGGCCTGTGCTACTATTCCTTTGAATTTTAATGCGTTCCTAGAGAAAGCTAAGTTGAAAGATGATGGTAGAAACTACACGGACTGGGTCTGTAACTTGAGGATTATCCTCATTAATGCACACAAGAATTACGTCCTGGAAGCACCGCTAGGTGTACCACCTGCGCCGCCAATTGCAGACATTGTGAATGCCTGGCAGTCGCGTGTTGAAGACTACTCGATAGTTCAGTGTGCCATGCTTTACGACTTAGAACTGGGACTTCAACGATGTTTTGAACGTCATGGAGCATATGAGATGTTCCAGGAGTTGAAGTTAATATTTCAAGCAAATGCCCGGATTGAGAGATATGAAGTCTCCAATAAGTTCTACAACTGCAAAATGGAGGAAAATAGTTCTATCAGTGAACATATACTCAGAATTTCTGGGTACCACAACCACTTGACTCAACTGGGAGTTAAGCTTCCTGATGATAGTGTTATTCACAGAGTTCTTCAATCAGTGCCACCAAGCTACAAGAGCTTCATGATGAACTATAATATGCAAGGAATGGATATGACAATTCCCGAGCTCTTCGTGATGCTAAAGGCTACGGAGGTAGAAATCAAGAAGGAGCATCAATTGTTGATGGTCAATAAGACCACCAGTTTCAAGAAAATTGGTAAATGGAAGAAGGGGAACTTCAAGAAGAACGGCGAGCAAGTTGCTGCTCAAGTGAAGAAGCCCAAGTCTGGACCTAAGCCTGAGACTGAGTGCTTCTACTGCAAAGGGACTGGTCACTGGAAGCGGAACTGACCCAAGTATTTGGCGGATAAAAAGGATGGCAAAGTGAACAAAGTTATATGTGATATACATGTTATTGATGTGTGCCTTACTAATGCTCATAGTAGTGCCTGGGTATTTGATACTGGTTCTGTTGCTAATATTTGCAACTCGAAATAGGGACTACGGATTAAGTGAAGATTGGCTAAGGATGAGGTGACGATGCGCGTGGGAAAGTCGATGTGATCGTCGTCGGCACGCTACCTCTACATCTACCTTCGGGATTAGTTTTAGACCTGAATAATTGTTATTTGGTGCCCGTGTTAAGCATGAATATTATATCTGGATCTTGTTTGATGCGAGACAGTTATTCATTTAAATCTGAGAATAATGGTTGTTCTATTTATATGAGTAATATCTTTTATGGTCATGCACCCTTGAAGAGTGGTCTATTTTTTGTTGAATCTCGATAGTAGTGATAAGCATATTCATAATATTGAAGCAAAAAGATGCAGAGGTGATAATGATAGTGCAACTTATTTGTGGCACTGCCATTTGGGTCATATTGGTGTAAAGCGCATGAAGAAACTCCATACTGATGGACTTTTTGGAATCACTTGATTATGCATCACTTGGTACTTGCAAACAATGCCTCCTGGGCAAGATGACTAAAACTCCGTTCTCCGGAACAATGGAACAAGCAACAGATTTATTGGAAATCATACATACATACTAATGTATGTTGTCCGATGAATATTAAGGCTCATGGCGGGTATCGTTATTTTCTGACCTTCACAGATGATTTGAGCAGATATGGTTATATCTACTTGATGAAACATAAGTCTGAAACATTTGAAAAGTTCAAAGAATTTCAGAGTGAAGTGGAAAATCATCGTAACAAGAAAATAAAATTTCTTCGATCTAATCGTGGAGGAGAATATTTGAGTTACAAGTTTGGTCTCTATTTGGAACAATGCGGAATAGTTTCGCAACTCACGCCACCCGGAACACCACAGCGTAATGGTGTGTCCGAACATCGTAATCGTACTTTATTAGATATAGTGCGATCTATGATGTCTCTTACTGATTTACCGCTATCATTTTGGGGTTATGCTTTAGAGACGGCTGCATTCACGTTAAATAGGGCACCATCTAAATTTGTTGAGACGACACCTTATGAACTGTGGTTTGGCAGGAAACCCAAGTTGTTGTTTCTTAAAGTTTGGGGCTGCGATGCTTATGTGAAAAAGCTTCAACCTGATAAGCTCGAACCCAAGTCGGAGAAATGTGTCTTCATAGGATACCCAAAGTAGACTGTTGGGTACACCTTCTATCACCTATCCGAAGGCAAGACATTCGTTGCTAAGAATGGATCCTTTCTAGAGAAGGAGTTTCTCTTGAAAGAAGTGAGTGGGAGGAAAGTAGAACTTGATGAGGTAATTGTACCTGCTCCCTTATTGGAAATTAGTTCATCACATAAATCAGTTCCTGTGACTCCAACACCAATTAGTGACGAAGCTAATGATGATGATCATGTAACTTCAGATCAAGTTACTACCGAACCACGTAGGTCAACCAAAGTAAGATCCGAACCAGAGTGGTACGGTAATCCTGTTTTGGAGGTCATGTTACTTGACCATGACGAACCTATGAACTATGAGGAAGTGATGATGAGCCCAGATTGCGCGAAATGGCTTGAGGCCATGAAATCTGAGATGGGATCCATGTATGAGAACAAAGTGTGGACTTTGGTTGACTCGCCCAATGATCGGCCAGCCATAGAGAATAAATGGATCTTCAAGAAGAAGACTGACGCTAACTGTAATGTTACTGTCTACAAAGCTCGAGTTGTTGTGAAAGGTTTTCGAGAAGTTCAAGGAGTTGACTACGACGGGACCTTCTCACCCGTAGCAATGCTTAAGTCCGTCCAAATCCTGTTAGCAATTGCTGCATTTTATGATTATGAAATTTGGCAAATGGATGTAAAAACTGCATTCCTGAATGGATTTCTGGAAGAAGAGTTGTATATGATGCAACCTGAAGGTTTTATCAATCCAAAGGATGCTAACAAAGTATGCAAGCTCCAGCAATCCATTTATGGACTGGTGCAAGCATCTCAGAGTTGGAATAAACGTTTTGATAGTGTGATCAAAGCATATGGTTTTATACAGATTTTTGGAGAAGCCTGTATTTACAAGAAAGTGAGTGGGAGCTCTATAGCATTTCTAATATTATAAGTGGATGACATATTGTTGATTGGAAATGATATAGAATTTCTGAATAGCATAAAAGGATACTTGAACAAGAGTTTTTCAATGAAAGACCTCGGTGAAGCTGCTTATATATTGGGCATCAAGATCTATAGAGATAGATCAAGACGCTTAATTGGACTTTCACAAAGCACATACCTTGATAAAGTTTTGAAGAAGTTCAAAATGGATCAAGCAAAGAAAGGGTTCTTGCTTGTGTTACAAGGTGTGAAGTTGAGTCAGACTCAATGCCCGACCACTATAGAAGATAGAGAGAAAATGAAAGTCATTCCCTATGCTTCAGCCATAGGTTTTGTCATGTATGCAATGCTGTGTACCAGACCTGATGTGTGCCTTGCTATTCATTTAGCAGGGAGGTATCAAAGTAATCCAGGAGTGGATCACTGGACAACGGTCAAGACCATCCTAAAATACCTGAAGAGGACTAAGGATATGTCTCTCGTTTATGGAGGTGACAAAGAGCTCGTCGTAAATGGTTACATCAATGCAAGCTTTGACACTGATCCAGATGACTCTAAGTCACAAACCGGATACGTATTTATATTAAACGGTGGAGCTATCAGTTGGTGCAGTTCCAAGCAAAGCGTCGTGGCGGGACCTATGTGTGAAGCGGAGTACACAGCTGCTTCGGAAGCAGCAAATGAAGGAGTCTGGATGAAGGAGTTCATATCCGATCTAGGCGTCATACCTAGTGCATCGGGTCCAATGAAAATCTTTTGTGACAATACTGGTGCAATTGCCTTGGCAAAGGAATCCAGATTTCACAAGAGAACCAAACACATCAAGAGACGCTTCAATTCCATCCGCGATCAAGTCAAGGAGGGAGACATAGAGATTTGCAAGATACATACGGATCTGAATGTTGCAGACCCGTTGACTAAGCCTCTCTCACGAGCAAAACATGATCAACACCAAGACTCCATGGGTGTTAGAATCATTACTGTGTAATCTAGATTATTGACTCTAGTGCAAGTGAGAGACTGAATGAAATATGCCCTAGAGGCAATAATAAAGTTGTTATTTATATTTTCTTATATCATGATAAATGTTTATTATTCATGCTAGAATTGTATTAACCAGAAACTTAGTACATGTGTGAATACATAGACAAACAGAGTGTCACTAGTATGCCTCTATTTGACTAGCTCGTTAATCAAAGATGGTTAAGTTTCCTAGCCATAGACATGAGTTGTCATTTGATTAATAGGATCACATCATTAGTGAATGATGTGATTGACAAGATCCATCTGTCAGCTTAGCACGATGATCGTTTAGTTTGTTGCTATTGCTTTCTTCATGACTTATACATGTTCCTATGACTATGAGATTATGCAACTCCCAAATACCGGAAGAACACTTTGTGTGCTATCAAACGTCACAACGTAACTGGGTGATTATAAAGATGCTCTATAGGTGTCTCCGATGGTGTTTGTTGAGTTGGCATAGATCGAGATTAGGATTTGTCACTCTGATTGTCGGAGAGGTATCTCTAGGCCCTCTTGGTAATGCACATCACTATAAGCCTTGCAAGCAATGTAACTAATGATTTAGTTGCAGGATGATGCATTACGGAACAAGTAAAGAGACTTGCCAGTAACGAGATTGAACTAGGTATTGAGATACCGATGATCGAATCTCAGGCAAGTAGCATACCGATGACAAAGGGAACACCATATGTTGTTATGCGGTTTGACCAATAAAGATCTTCGTAGAATATGTGGGGGCCAAAATGAGCAAACAGGTTCCGCTATTGGTTATTGACCGGAGATGAGTCTCAGTCATGTCTACATAGTTCTCGAACCCGTAGGGTCTGCACGCTTAACGTTCGATGACGATCGGTATTATGAGTTTATGAGTTTTGATGTACCGAAGGTTGTTTGGAGTCCCGGATGTGATCACGGACATGACGAGGAGTCTCCAAATGGTCGATACATAAAGATCGATATATTGGAAGGCTATGTTTGGACACCAGAATGGTTCCGGATGAGTTCAGGCATTTTCTGGAGTACCGGGAGGTTACTGGAACCCCCCGGGGAGTCAATGGGCCTTATTGGGCCTTAGTGGAAGAGAGGAGGGGGCGGCCAGGTGGAGGGCGCCCCCAAGCCCAATCCGAATTGGGGTGGGGGGTCGGAAGTCTTTCAAACCCGCCATGGATGCCTCATAAGTTTGAGCCAAGCTGCTGCAAAAAGTTAGGGTCATTTAACAATAGTAAAATAAACCACTAGACAAGAGAAGTGTGATAGGCTGATAATCCCCAAGTGCAGGGAATCATCGTAGCAATTTCCAAAGGTGGAAGTGATAAGTATGGAGTGTCGAACCCACAAGGAGCTAAAGGTAATATCAATATTCTCTCAAGTCCTATCTGCCACTGATACGACTCTACGTACACCGAATGTTTGCTTCCAACTAGATACGAGAAATGAAACTACGTTGTGGGTATGAAGAGGATAACTTTGCATGATATCGGAGAGCTAAAATATAAAAGTAGGTGTTGTTATCATAAAGTTAGAATATATTACTAAATATTATAAATAGCGAGTGCGGAATAATGATGGGTCGATGTGCGGAATTGTCCTAGGCAATTGTTAACAAGATTGGTAATCACATTTCATATGAGGGAGAGGCATAAGCTAACATACTTTCTAGTCTTGGATCATATGCACTTATGATTGAAACTCTAGCAAGCATCCGCAACTACTAAAGATCATTAAGGTAAAACCCAACCATAGCATTAAAGCATCAAGTCCCCTTTATCCCATACGCCGTGACCCACTTATCCGTGTTTATGCTTCTGTCACTCAAGCAATGCAGACAATAAGTAAACTATGGACATATTGCAACACCCTACAGCGGGAATCCCTCACGCTTGCGCGACACGGGGGAGGGGGGGGCACCATAGGACAGCACCAAAATAAAACATACAACTCATACCAATCTAGGTCATCAATCAACCCAAAGACAAAGGATATCTACTCAAAACATCATAGGATGGCAACACATCATTGGATCATAATATGTGGCATAAAGCACCATGTTCAAGTAGGGATTACAGCGGGGTGTGGGAGAGTGGACCACGTAAAATAGATGAGGATGGTGATGTTGATGATGACGATCACCGCGGCGATGATTCCCCTCCCGATGGCATTCCGGTGCCACCGAGAGAGAGGAGAAGAGGTTCTCCCCCTTGTGCTTCCTCCTCCATGGCCTCCCTCTGGTCCTTGGCCTTCATGGAGATGATGGCCCCTCCGGGACACTCCTCCATGGCCTTTGGTGATGATGGCCCCCTCCGGCAGGGTGCCAGAGAGGGTCTAGATTGATTCCTCGTGGCTACAGAGGCTTGCGGCGGCAGAACTTCCGATCTAGGTTAATTTCTGGAGGTTCTGTATTTATAGGAGAGGTTGGCGTCGAGAACAAGTCAGGGGGCCCCATGGGTAGTCCACGAGGCACAGGGGCGCGCCCCCACCCTCATGGGGCCCCCGGGACTCCCCTCAGGTAGATTTTTGTTCTAGTATTTTTTATATTTTCCAGAAAAATTCTCCGTTGATTTTCAGCGCATTCCGAGAACTTCTATTTCTACACAAAAACAACACCACGGTAGTTCTGCTGAAAACAGCATCAGTCCGGGTTAGTTATAATCAAATCATACCAAGATCATATAAAATAATAGTAAACATGGTATGAATACTTCATAAATTATCGACACCTTGGAGACGTATCATAGACTAGGTCAGACGGGTGCATCCGTGAGCATGTTTTTTTTCCTAATTTGAATGCTTTGCTATTTTGTAGTTTACATTATTATCAATTAATATGAACATTCTCTTATATCCTAACCATTTCTTGAAATTTGTAAACAATTTTGAAATTTCAAATTGTGCATGAAAATGTTACAAACTTGAACACTTTTTTCCAAAACGGTTAACAAATTTTGAACAATTGATGAAAAGCAAACCATGTAATTTTAAAAATGTATCAACTATTTTTGAAACACAAACATTTCTTAAGTTTTTTAATAAAACAAATCGAATATAGGAGCATGTTTCAAAATTTCAAAGCATTTTTAACATTCTAAACAATATTTTGAATCAAGAACATTTTTTAGTGCACCAAAACAAATTTTCACATTTTTTAACATGTTTTGAAAAGAATAATGAAGTTTAAAAGGGAGAAAAATGAATTAAAACAAAAGAAAAATCAAAAAAATAGAAGAAAAGCGCTTAGGCCTTGGCCCAGCTAGGCGAAGATATCTCTCTCGTTGGGCGCCTGTTGGGTTGGCCCAAGTGTTCACGGATTAAAAAGACGATGAGTTGTGAAAGAAAGGCTCATGGATTTGAAATTTTTGCCCTTTTTTGATAAAATTCACTAAAAAAGTCCAAGAAATTTAAAAAGATTCACAAATTTGTTTTTTTAATTAAAAAAGTTCATGCATTTGAAAAAGCAGAAAAAATAAAACATAAAAACAAGAATAAAACATAACAAAACCTGGTTTAAAAAAACATGAAAGAACCTAGCCTAAAAGTTCATGAAGTTATATTTGCCACATAAGAAACAAAAAAGAATGCTCAGTTTTCCCATCACACTACACCCTGGTTAATTTTCTCCTTTTGCCAACTTACCAATGTATGGGTTAATTTATGCAAATTAACATCCATGTTTATCTTGTATTGATGAAAATTCCTATTAATCTATTGTAAAAATGAACGGGCGCAGCAATGCGCGCCATCATGGTCTAGTTGTCGGATTAACATATCTTGTGTTTCCGCACTAGATGTTTCTTTGTTATTTCTCTGAAAATAAAATCTCATATTTATACGGTGAGATGTGAAATTGAGGTCTCCACTACAGGACCCATGATGAGCAACACTTTGTGCTAAAAGGAGTGGAGGGAAGAGACAAATTTGCATACTCACCTTGGGGCAAGTTAATAAATATTATTTTTTATAATTCTAATTACTTAGTGCATAATAGTACTCTGTTTGCTTAGGTTTGTGTTATGAAAAATCAGTGTAACCAAACTATGCACAGGAGTTAAAGTACGAGGAAGGCCTGAACTTACAATATACCAAGTGTTTTCAATAAGGGTTAGTAAAATTTATCAGTAGGTGGTCATAATGATTAGATAACTTTGTTGCTGATTTACCCTTTTCTTTTAATACCATGTTCCAGCTTCCTCCATTGCTTTTAAGTTCAAATGTGTTTGTGTCTTCATCACCAAAAATGTGGTTTATCATACTTGTGTCTACTTTGTGAGCATGTTTTAACATATATTATTTTTATGCTTCTAAGACATGCAACATGGAAGAAATGGTGTGCTTCTCATTCGAGAAGATTCAAAATTACTGGGAGAAACGTGTGCACTTGATTTCCTAAAACAATGAAACCAAGTGTTGATAGCATGGACTAAACAAGAACTAGGACTACACCAGGGGGATCATTATCCGGGTTGTGGTAGATACGTCGAGTACACCAATCGTTGTGTTCCAGTAATTATTCAATATTTTCTTTGAACACTAATATTCAATATTACAAACAGACGGCTGCAGCAGCGCGTGCCATCCATGATCTAGTGGGGATGAAAAACCCAACGGGGATGGGAAATTTTTGTTCCCCATGGGCGGGGACGGAGACGGGAATGGGGTGGCTGTCGCGGGGACGGGGATGGGAGTCCAATACCCACCTGGGTAATCCCCATTGCCAACCTGAATGTGGATGTATCCTATATATGAATAAGAGAGTCATCCCCATTAACTTACTCACCATGCAATTATAAATAATATAAGGCCCTCCTCTACATGCAATAATGCATGAGAAAAAGACCCACCACTACATTCAAACATACATGTGAAAAAATGTCCATCTAATTATTCTACTCATATTCAATAAATATTATTACAACTACACATGATCAAATACAATAAGTCCTATGTATTTTAAATTTTGATTGTTATGTTATAAATTCAAATTTTCATCAACCAATTCCCGCTGTAATGCATGGGGAATTGTCTATTTTTTAGAAAAGACCATCCTACCCTTTATTCTGAAGAGGTATGGAGAGATCTTCTCCGTTGATGTGTTGGGGATTGTACCGAAGCAGAAGTGTTGATTAATCGTAAAGGTAAATTTTAAAGACTTGACAAACAACACACTGGATAGTATGCCACTGGTAATAGATGTAACAAATAACTGCAAATCAGAAGATCGTACATCAGTCTATGCCATCCACATGTATACATACTACTTGACAAAATATCCACTGTCTCACCAATACCATGCATGGTTTGAACATAGGGAGGAAAATATCCAGGCATGATGGCAGAAATAAGCAAATATAGCCATTCAGTCCTCAGCCACAATTTTTTTTATAGCCATTGACTATCTACTAACTTCTATGACCTGGTAGTAAATGCTCTTACTTTTTACAAGGTAGAACTATGGGAGGTACCGAGAAAACATAAATAAGAGGGAACAAATACTGGAACAACCAATTGGTTAGTTAAAAATCATACCAATTGATGTGTTGCCAAAAACCTTGTGTACATATGCAAGTTGATCTACTGGATACAAAATATCCACTTGTTCATTTAGATGAAAAGACAAGTTGATCTATTGGGTACCAAATATCGCTTGTTCATTTAGATGAAAAGACAAGTTGATCTACTTGGTACAAAATATCCGTTTGTTTATCTCGATGAAAGACAAGTTGATCTACTCGGTACAAAATATCCCCATGAAAAGATACTGTGTAGTTATTTGAGTACTGCATAGCCTAAAACATTATCCTGGGGCATGAAATATACTGGCCATGGTTGATCCACAAGACATAAACTGAACAAACCGGAGCTAAAAGATGCTTATTTTGATTTCTTATGGGCATAATCATAATTACAATAATAGGAAAGTTCTTTTGCCTTTTGATAAAGTTGGGATGTGTTTTTAACTCACTGAAGAACAAAATAATTTAGTAGGAATATCATCATTTTCCTTTGTAAATGTATACATTATAAAAGAGAACAAATAAATCATGCAATTTCATATCAAAGCGGAAGCTCACTTAAAACTATATTAGTCCAGAGAAGATACATTTAAAACTATATCGCAGCTACCTTTCAACCTTTTATAGGAGGCCACTACTGGGCGGCGGTGCGCCGGCCGAATTTTTCGGCCGGTCTGCCCGCAGCCGTTTGATATGCACATACAACCGTTAGATTTGTCCCCAGAGTAAAAAAAAAAGTCAGATCTGTCCTATCCTCCTCATCGTTAACCTCTGCACAGGAAAAACGAGGGGAAAAGGAGCGCCGCCCCCGCACGCACCGACCGCCTCGCCTCTTTGTCTTCCCTCACCGCTGGTCGCCGCACTCGCCGCGCCACCGGTTGCCGCCCTCGTCGCCGGTCGCCGCCTACACTTCTGGCCGACTCCACACTTGTAGCCGCGTCCACCCACGGAGGCAGCTCCTGTGGCGACGGCAGCAGCTCGCGGCGAGCTCCATGGTTGCAGCACTCTGATACGCCATCGCCGCGCACCTCGCCGTCGAAGCTTGTGCCCGGGATTGCGTTCAGCAACAACCAAGATTCAACATCATTCATGGATGTAGCAGAGAAAAATGCTGGTCGTCCCCACTGTCGCTGGTCGCGACTCCGCCATGATGGATGTAGCAAAATCCCTCAACGATAGTAGCAAAATCAAAAAACGGTTGCAGCAAAATAATCTTGCCGCCGTCACCGGTTGCTGCTCCGCCATGATGGATGCAACAAAATCACATGCCGGTTCCACCTCTGGGTTTTGCCGGTTGTAGCAAAACCAAAAGCTGGTTCCAGCTCAGAGCTTCTTACCGGAACAACTCGCTTGTTTGCAAACCACCTCGTGGTCGCTGCTTTCGCCGGTCGCCGTGGTAGCAAAAAAGCTCAGGGGTAGAAGCTTTTTCCTTGTCAGTTGCAACAAATGAGGACGACCGCCTTCGCCGTTGTAGAAAACAAACCAAACGATGTAGCAAAACCACTTGCTGGTTCCAGCTATGGATTTGCTGGTTGTAGCAAAACACGACAGAGGTTGCAACTTTGCTCTATGGGGCTGTAGGAAAAATGTGCCGGCGTGGTCTTCTTTCCCAACACAGGCGACCATGGTTAGTAGCAAAAATGCGCCGCTGGTTGCAGCTCCGACACTCTTTGAGCCCTGTACGGAGAGGTGAAGGGTGCATACAAGCGTCGTTCTCAAAGACAACAGTGACGAGTGGCGCGGCCGTTGCGAAGTTTCCCGTTGCAGTCGTGGCCGGGCACGGCCCCTCCGAGCAACATCAGGCAAGGCCTAGAGGGCAAACGCCTCCTGTGGCACTCCATTGGCATGATGGCGGCGGCGGCGCGCATTGCACTGCAGCCAAAAGCTGACTGATGGAGGAAAGAAGACGGGTCAACGTGAAGAGGAACGAGTGGCCAGGAAAAATAGAAGATAAGGTGAAGGGTCCACTAGGCAGGCTCGCCACATAGGCAACCGGCGCAATGGTTCGGCCGGCGCGCCGTTTCTAAACATTTCCCTTTATAGAAAGATCGATGATTTTAGAAAGAATGTTTTAAAAAAACTGTGAGTTTTTAATGTTTTCTTATTTTCTTATTACCTTTATATTTCTTTAATCATTTTTTGAATTAATGAAACTCGCGATGTGGGGCTAAAGTTTCCAGGTACAGCTTACCCCACTACTAGCAGGCCGCCGCCCGGATGGATATATGTAGATCAGGCCCACAGAAAATACTACCCAGCCTCTCTCGTGGACGGCCCAGGTTATACGTCAAATTCGGCCCGTACCCATCGCGCTCCGGTGAACGACGAGACGGACACGGACCTCGTCTCTCTTCTGCTTCTACCCGGCGAAACGCGGCGGCCGCCGAGATCCGCTCCGCGCAGCCTCGCCGCCGCGTTCGACGAGGGAGCCTGTTTGGGGTGTTTCGGATGCGGGCCAGCGGCGCGGCAACGCCGCGGGTGGTGGGGCGGACGCGCACCTCCACGACGACCCGGACGATGCCGCCGTACCGGCGCTCCTCGACTCCCACTTCGACGGCGGCAAGTTCGACGCGCCCAAGCACCTTCTCGCCCTCATCTCTCTGGGCATCGACGTCGCCCACCTCTCGACGCAGGTACGGCTAGGGTTCCCCTCTTCTCCTCTCCTCTCATCTGACGCGGCGGATTCCGGTGACTGAATTGCGTGTGCTTGCGACGCAGGCGGTCATGAACTTGGAGGCGTAGTCGTTTGAGGTGAAGAAGCCCGCGTACTTGCTCCACTACGCTGAGAAGTAAGCCCCCTCATCTTCACTTCTCCCTGCAATGCGAAAATCAGAGCCAAATCCCCCTTCTTCTTCTTTTCTTGCCGGATCCGTGCACCAACATTTGTTCTGTCCGGCGGATATCCTCTTTAGGCGTTTCATCCTCCACTAGCCGACCTGAGCGGGATGGTATTGAGATGATGCATGCCTTTTCTCCTTCCTCTTACATCTTTTCTCTTTTTCTCCGGTGATGTCCTCCCCTTCAATCACAAGCATCAGAGGAAAGCTATCCCAAGTCATGGCTGACCTTATGTGGTTGCTTTTCTCCCTCTTCAACCTCCCATGTGGAGGCCTGCTGTGCGGTCTTAGGTCTTGATTCTAGCTGTGAGTAATACTAGTCGAACACAATCTGATTGTAGCTGTGAGTAATCCTAGTTGAACAGACATGAAGCGTTTGCATTCAGGCAAACTATTTGGTGAGGAAGTCTGAAACCTACACAGTGCTTCTCCAGTGAAAAACTTCCGTCTGCGTCCAGCATAGTGCACGGAGTGAAAAAATCCACAAAATTAAATCATGTCTGTGGGTAATCCTAGTCTTATTCCTTCCTGAACACCGTTGCTTCAGTTGATCAAGTACTTCAAAACTGGCATGTGATATCTATCATTCATAACTGTTTCTGTCTTTGCCTCATTATCTGTCAAGCCGGTGATTCTTGAAAACCTCGCCAGCAAGACAATTTGTTCGAATGACTTGGTGGTGGTGTCGCCTGATGTTGGAGGTGTTCCCAGAGCACGCGCTTTTGCCAAAAAGCAGATGCACCTCTAACAATTGTAGACAAAAGAAGGCATGTACACAACGTTGCCGAGGCAAGTAGTATTATAGCTGGATGAATTGGCGCGAGTGGAAGAACGACTTAACTTGTTTTACATTCTTGTCCACAGTGGGTATATGAGCAGCTAACTAGGATGCATAGTAAGAAAATACTCATCGAGGCTCTTTTGTAGTTGGTTACGGTTTATCCACTGCTAGTCAATCTGCTGGAAATGTATATTGCATATGTAGATGTGCTGTTTCACATGGTGCATGCTAGTTTTATTTTTCCGTACTTTTATGTGATCAGTTCTGTCAGATTAAACAAGCACAACTTGTCATGTGCATTTATTGCAGGTAATGAATCTGATTGGAGATGTTAAGAGGAAAAGTGTCTGTTATGATGGATGATATGATTGGTACAACAGGTAAGTTATCCCATTTAAGTTGTAGGAAACATAATTCTAATATTGACCATCTCACAGAGGGGCAGTTGAGCCATGATTCATTACAATGATTAAACGCAGAAACTAAATATACATAGTTAGTTAATTTTATTTAACAAGGTGTGGATGCAAGTCATATGACTTGCAATATAGTTTAAACTTGGAAACATGCTGAAGTGTTCCACATTCATGTTTGACAACTGAGAAAGTAAATTACAACATCTGTTGCATACCAAAAGTAGCTACCTTTTGACAATCTTTGCTTCTAAATATGAATATCCTAATAAGACTATCACAATTAAATTAGGAACTATTGCCAAGGGAGATGAGCTGCTGCATCAAGAAAGAGCAAGAGAAGTCTATGCATGTTGTACACCTGCTGTTTAGGTACACTGTTTTTATG